>BSBM01000474.1:0-600000 GCA_027924585.1 Larix kaempferi
CTCCTACTCCTCCCCCCCTCCTCCCTCTTTCCCCCCTCTCCTCACTCCTCCTCATCCCCCCTCCTCCTCCCCTTCATACCCCCTCCCCTCTCCCTCATCCCTCTCCACTCATCCACCCCTACCCTCCCCCTCCCCCACTCTCCTGCCCCTCCTCTTCTTCCTCCCCCCATCTCCTCATCCTCCTCCTCTACCCTTCTCATCCCCCTCCTCCTCCTCTCCCACCCGCCTCCTCCTCCTCAACCTGCCCCCCTCCTCCTCCTCGCCCCCCTCTCCTCCTTCTCCTTTCTCCTCCTCCTCCTCCTCCTCCTCTCCTCCCATCCCTTCACCTCCTTCTCCTTGCCCCCCACCTCTCGTCCTCCTCCTCCCCCTCTTCTTCTCCATCTCCTCCTCCTCCTCCCCCCTCCTTCTCCAACCCTCTCCTCACTCCTCCTCCTAATCACCCTCCTCCCTCATCCTCTCCTACTCCCATCTCCTCACTCCTCCCACTCACCCTACTCCTCCTCCTCCTCCTCCTCCTCCCCTTCATCCCCCCTCCCCTCTCCCTCATCCCTCCTCCACTCCTCCCCTCTCCCCTCCCTTCCCCTCCACTCCACTCCCCTCCCCTCCCTCCCCCTCCCCCCACTCTCCTACCCCCTTATCCTCTTCCTCCCCCTATCTCCTCCTCCCATCCCCCCTATTCCATCCTCCTCCTCCTCTTCCTCCTCCTCCTCACACCCCCCTAATCCTCCTCCTCCTCCTCCCCTCCCCCCTCTTGTCATTCTTCCTCCTCCTCCTCCTCCCTCGTCCTCCTCCTCTCCCCCTTCTCCCCCTTCTCCTCCTCCTCATCCCCATCTCCTCCTCCTCCCACCCTCCTCCTTCCTCCTCCTCACCCCCCCCCCTCTCCTCCTCCTCCTCCCGCCACCTCTTCTCCTCCTCCTCCTCCCCCTCTGAGGCCTACTCCCAATCACACTACTCCTCCTCCTCCTCCTCCCCTTCATCCCATCTCCTCCTCCCCTTCATTTACCCTCCCCTTACCCACTCTCCTCCCCCTCCTCCCTCTTCCCCCCTCCCCTTCCTTCTCCCCCCCTCCATTCCCCCCCTCTCCCTCCTCTTCCTCACTCCTCCCCCCCCTTCTCCTCCCCCTCCTCCCCTCTTCCCCCCTCCCCTTCCTTCTCCCCCCCTCCATTCCCCCCTCTCCCTCCTCTTCCTCACTCCTCCCCCCTTCTCCTCCCCCTCCTCCCCCCCTTCTACTCCCCCTCCTCCCCCCTTCTCCTCCCCCTCCTCCGACTTTTGCTCCCCTTCTCCTCCCTGTTCCTACTTCCCCTCCGCTATCCTACACCTCCTCCACCCCCTCAACTCCTCCTCCTCTCCCACCCCCCTCCTACTCCTCCTCCTCGCCCCCTATCCTCTCCCTCCTTCCCCCTCCTTCCTCCTCCTCCCCCTCCTTCCTCCTCCTCCTCCTCCTCCTCCTCCAACTCCCCCACCTTCTTCTCCTCCTCCTCATACCCCTCATCTTACTCCCCCCCTCTCCTCTCCCCTCCTCCTAACCTTCATCCCCCCCTCTCCTATCCCTCATCCCTCCTCCACTCCTCCCCCAATACCCTCCCCCACTCTCCTGCCTTTCCTCCTCTTCCTCCCCTTGTCTCCTCCTCCGCTGTCCCTATTCCTCCTCCTCCTCCTCTTCCTCCCCCCGTCTTCTCCTCCCCTTACCCTATTCCCTCCTCCTCCTCTTCTCCTCCCCTCCTCCTCCTTCTCCTTCGCTCTCCCATCCCCCCCATCCTCCACCCCCTCTGCTCCTCCTCCTTGCCCTCCCTCTCCTCCTCCTCCCATCCCCCCCTATTCCCTCCTCCTCCTCCTCCTCTCCCCTTTTCCTCCCCCTCCTCCTCCTCTCCCACCCCCCTCCTGTCCCACCCCCTCCTGCTTCCTCCTATTCCCCCCTCCTCCTCCTCCTCCTCCTCTCCTCCTCCTCCTCCACCTCCCCCACCTTCTTCTCCTCCTCCTCATCCCCCTCATCTTACTCCCCCCCCTCTCCTCTCCCCTCCTCCTAACCTTCATCCCCCCTCCCCTATCCCTCATCCCTGCTCCACTCCTCCCCCACTCTCCCGCCTTTCCTCCTCTTCCTCCCCTCGCCTCCTCCTCCCCTCCCCCTATTCCCTCCTCCTCCTCCTCTTCCTCCCCCCATCTCCTCCTCCTCCTCCTCCTCCCCTCCCCCTATTCCCTCTCCTCCTCCTCCTCTGCTCTCCCATCCCCCCCATCCTCCACCCCCTCTACTCCTCCTCCCTTGCCCTCCTTCTCCTCCTCCTCCCGTCCCCCCTATTCCCTACTCCTCCTCCTCCCATCCCCCCTATTCCCCTCCTCCTCCCTCCTCCTCCTCCTCCTCCTCCTCCTCTCCCACCCCCCTCCTGTCCCACCCCCCTCCTCCTCCTCCTCGCCCCCCTCCTGCTTCCTCCTCCTCGTCCCCACCTCTCCTCCCCCTCCCTTCTTCTCCATCTTCGTGCCCCCCCCTCTCCTCCTCCCCCCCTTACCTCTTATCCTCCTCCTCCTCCCCCATCTCCTCACTCCTCCTCCCACTCACCCTACTCCTCTACTTCATCCCCCCTCCTCCTCCCCTTCATTTACTTCCCCACTCTCCTCCCCCCTCCTCCCTCCCCTCCCCCCTCTTCCCTCCTCCTCCTCCTCCTCCTCCTCCTTGTCCCCCCCTGCTACCCCCCTCTCCCTCCTCTTCCTCCCTCCTCCCCCCTTCTCCTCCCCCCTCCTCCCCACTTTCGTTCCCCTTCTCCTCCCCCTCCTCCCACTATCGTTCCCCTTCTCCTCCCCCTCCTCCCACTTTCGTTCCCCTTCTCCTCCCCCTCCTCCCACTATCATTCCCCTTCTCCTCCCCCCTCCTCCCACTTTCGTTCCCCTTCTCCTCCCCCTCCTCCCACTTCCACTCCACTATCCTCCTCCTCTCCCACCCCCTCTCCTCCTCCTCCTCTCCCACCCCCTTCTCCTCCTCCTCCTCGCTCCCCTATCCTCTCCCTCCTCCCCCCCTCCTTCCTCCTCCTCCCCCTCCTTCCTCCTCCTCCTTCTCCTCCTCCACCTCCCCCACCTTCATCTCCTCCTCCTTATCCCCGTCATCTTACTTCCCCCCCTCTCCTCCCCCCTCCTCCTAACCTTCATCCCCGCTCCCCTCTACCTCATCCCTCCTCCACTCCTCCCCCACTCCACTCCCCTGCTCTCTTGCCCCTCCTCCTCTTCCTCCCCCCGTCTCCTGCTCCAGTCCCCCTATTCCCTCCTCCTCCTCCTCCTCCCTCATCCTCCACTCTCCCATCCCCTCCCATCCTCCACCCCCCTCCTCCCCCACTCCACTCCCCCCACTCTCCTGCCCCTCCTCCTCTTCTTCCGCCCATCTCCTCCTCCCCTTCCCGTATTCCCTCCTCCTCCTCCTCCTCCTCCTCTCCTCCCACTATTCCCTCCTCCTCCGCTCTCCCATCCCCCCGCCTCCTCCTCCCATTCCCCCTATTCCCTCCTCCTCCCTACCCTCCTCCTCCCATCCCCCCTATTCCCTCCTCCTCCTCCTCCTCCTCCTCTCCCACCCCCCTCCTCCTCCTCTCCCACACCCCTCCTCCTCCTACTCCTCCTCCTCCTCCCTCCTCCTCCTCCTCTCCCCTTCTCATCCACCTCCTCCTCCCCTCCCAACCCCCTCCTCTTCCTCCTCCTCCTCCTCGCCCCCCTCCTACTTCCTCCTCCTTTCCCCCCTATCCTCCTTCTTTGTGCCCCCCCTTTCCTCCTCCTCCTCTTCCCCTTCCTCCTCCTCCTACCCCCTCTCCTCACTCCTCCTCCCACTCACCCTACTCCTCCCCCCTCTCCTCACTCCTCCTCCCACTCACCCTACTCCTCCCCTTCATCCCCCCCTCCTCTTCCCCTTCATTTACCCTCCCCTTCCATACTCTCCCCCCCATCCTCCTCCCCTCCTTCCTCTTCCCTCCTCCTCCTCCAACTCCTCCCTCCTCCTCCTCCTCCTCCCTCCTCCTCCTCGTCCCCCCCTCTGCTCCCCCCTCTCCTCCTCCCCCCCCCTCTCCTCACTCCTCCTACTCCATCCTCCCCCCTTCTCCTCCCCCTCCTCCCACTCCCTCCTCCTCCACTCCTCCCCCCATCCCCTCCCCCACTCTCTTGCCCCTCCTCCTCTTCCTCCCCTATTATCCTCCTCCCCTCCTCCCTATTCCCTCCTCTTCCTCCTCCCTCCTCCCTCCTCCTCCTCCCCTCCCCCCCTATTCCCTCCTCTTCCTCCTCCCTCCTCCCTCCTCCCCCCCCTCCCTCTCCTCCCCCTCCTTTCGCCTCCTTCTCCTTGGTCCCCCCCTCTCCTCCTCCTCCTCCTCCCTCTCCCCATACTCCTCCCCCCACTCCTCCTTCCACTCACCCTACTCCTCCTCCCCTTCACACCCCCCTCCCCTCTCCCTCATGTCTCCTCCACTCCTCCCCCCTCCCCTCCCCTCCCCTCCCCCACTCTCCTGCCCCTCCTCCTCTTCCTCCACCCATCTCCTCCTCCCATCCCCCTATTCCTTCCTCCTCCTCCTCCTCTCCCCTTCTCCTCCCCCTCCTCCTCCTCTCCCACCCCTCTCATGCTCCTCCTCGCCCCCCTCTCCTCCTCCTCCCCCCCCCTCCTCTTTCCTCCTTTCTAGCCCCCCCCTCTCCTCTCCCTCCCTTCTCTGAGCCCCCCCCTCTCCTCCTCCTCCTCCTTGCCCCCTCTCCTCATTCCTCCTCCACTCACCCTACTCCTCCTCTGCCTCCTCCCACCTCCCCTCCCTTATCCTACACCTCCTCCACACCCTCTCCTCCTCGCCCCCCTTCTTCCTCCTCCCCCCCCTCCTTCCTCGTTCTCATCCTCCTCCACCTCCCCCACATAGCGTAATGATGAAACTGACAAAAAGATTTTCTTTTATGATTTAAAATTTTAAATGAGGAAATGATATCAACGTGAGTGATTTGAAAATGAATCGTTACATAACCAACCCGAATTCACGATAATAGAACGAGTCCGAATAGAGTTTTGATATTTTGTTTTATTCAATGAGTCAATGTTATAAACGGCCTTTTCAATATGTATATGTATGCCCAACAAAGATAATAGGATCGAAAACATTAATATCTTACAAAGATCGATGAATGAATATGCTTCACTTTTGGGTTACAATCTAATCAAGGTTCAGTTGCGATGGTTCTTGATAATATGGAAAGTTGTAGTCAAGAGTTTAAATGCAACTTGTTTCCTCTGCAAAGTCTCAATTTAATTGCAAAACCTTCTGGAAGCGATGACAGCTCGCCATCAGACCTACCACTCCATATTTCGGTGATGACATCTTACTACACAACAACCGATAAGAGATTTAAGAAATAAATAATATATAAATATGAGAAACTTTAAATCTGGAAAAACCTTTCAAAATTGAATTAATATTATGTTACGGTACAATCAAATTAATAAAATTAATATATGGAATCCACATTACATGTCCCTACCCGCTCCATCTTCTAGTTCAGAAAAACCTTAAGAATGTATAGCTTAGTGAGCTTACTTATGATAAATCTAGTATGAGTCTGTTCATTGATTGTGGCTTGGATGATTGGAGGAATGATTATTATTTTCTAGGTTCTATTATTGTTCATTTCATTGCTTGTGACTTGGATGATTAGGAAGAATGATTATTACTTTCTAAGTTCTATTAAAATAAGTAACATGATGCTGATGCTCTTGTCAACCCTTATTTGTAATGATTCTATTTCCAACCATATCTTAAGGTTGGCATCTTTCCTTTGGATGCCCACCTCAAGATACCAAACCGTGATCCACAATTTAAAATTTTAAATAAAATTCCATCATGAGCCTCGTCCATCCCGTGATTCTCAGCCGTCCATGATTAGTTAATGGAGGGTAATCTTTGATCCAATTGTCCCGCATCAATGCACGCCGTGAGATTAGTTGATAGAGGATCAATTAATGGGCATGAATTAATAACATTACGAGAGAATGAAAGTTTCTTGATGTTGAACATCTTGGACACAAAAAATTGTCCGCATTTGTTGCATCATACGGTCACCTTGTGTCAGTGTGTGCTAACTGCCCTGGACCCGTTCTAATATTTCCCTCAGGGTTTATCAGCGATCGGGTGCCCACTCTCTATCCCAATTCCAATACAATCAAAGAGACCTCCATTAACTCGATTTGTGATCCTATTAATCTAAATGCGAAAGTAGAAGCGAAACGCCCTTCAAGTGGTGGAACTGGCAAGGAATTGTTGAAAATATCTTTAACGAACAATTGCCTTACAGCAATTCTGAATGCGAATCGCTGCCATCAATGATTACTGCCTCACGGGTATCACTGAATTGTAGCCCTTGTAAGTTGTAAAGAAGAAAATAGCCCTACTTTCAAGGAGTATAATAGCATCAAGTCAGATTCCTCGTCATGATAAAAATCTTTCTTCTCTCAAAAATATGATCTGCAGGCTCATCATGATAAATCTTTCTTCTGTCAAAAATAGGTTCAGAATAAGGCCCGATCTTTGGCCAGTCACAGTCCTCAATATTTCTATAATGAAGCATCCTTCCAAACTGTAGTCAAAACCATCGCAACTGAACCTTTAAACTCAAGTTTGCATTTAAATTAGAACTAGTTTTACGGCAAAACTATATTTTCAAGGAATATGCCATTGCTAAATCCCAATCGATTTTCAGCTTTAAAACAGATTTTCAAAACCTAAAATTCTATCCAAACTTTGAGCATGCAATGGTATTGATGAGATCTACCACGCACTCGTTGATCCACGCCCTGCTTATATTTATTACCCCAAAATTATGAAAATTGGCAACACCAGCATTAATAAGGAAAATCCCTATTTCGTTATAATTTAGAGATAACAAAAACCAAAATCCCTAATGCTGAATAACATACAGTTGCAAATTTAAAACTGCAAATTTAGAGATTACGTTTTGATTTTTAAAACTGCAAATTTAAATTTTACAAGAGGCTAAAAAGCAAGACAGCTAAATTGCTGCATTAGTATTTTAAACTGAGAAGATGCGAGTGGTATAGAATAATAACAAATAAGAAAGCGGGCTAAACTAATGAACGAAATTCTCTGGCGAACGCGGGCTAAACTAATGAACGAAATTCTCTGGCGAACGCAGGCTAAACAAATATAAAAGAGACCGTTAAAGTGCTGAAGAGACCGATTAAGTGAAAGAGACATTAAACTAATGAGAAACCAATGAAAAATTAGTGATATAAAGAAAGATAATATAGAGGTGTTAACTACCAAACAACCGATTAAGCACAGGCGGGCAGATTAAAGTCATGGAAAGATAACAGGCGGGTTAAATTGTTGTTAATGAAAGAAAACATTTATTAAACATGGCATATGCATGGGGCTATGGCCAGAGCAAATATGGCATAACGTTTCATGATTGAAAGATAATACCTCGGCGCTAACGCACCTGGGCCTTTTTTTATTATTAATTTTAGTTTGTAATGTTACCTATCCCCAATAAATCGGGATTGACTATCAGTCTAGCAGCTGTAGGAGTGATCGATACAGGTAAGGAAAATGATCTCACCGATTTAAGCGCTAATCCCTCGTTCTGGATAGGATTACGCTCGGAACTGTAAGTGCATAGTTACGGTAAACGAGGGAGGTAGATTCACGTTTCATATCCGCAGTGAATCGAGGTATAACTTTAGCAGAACATACTCTACACTTGAGGCAAAGTTAATTTTTTTCTTTGTCATGGCAGATGGATCCGTTTATACCCTCAGGTTGGAGGAAGGTGTTTTGGTGCTGTGTTGATAACTAGATTACACTAGGTCATAGTCCTTCTACAACGTTCAATCAAAGAAATATATATAAAATATCAATAGCAATAGCGATGTCCAACTTAATGCACAGATCGAACTCCATAAAATCTTACAAGTCCATGGGTAACATTTACGCGGCTATTCTTGCTGGGAGAATGTAGAAACTAGTGTTTACGGCGATCACGATCAACAAAGTCATGCAGAGCTCTTTATATGACAGTCGCAGAGATTGAAAAACTTTTAACATACAAAACTTACAATATTTACAGAGATCAGATTCCACAGAGAATCACGCCGAATTCAAAAAAAGAAAATCGCTGAGATTGAAAACCTTTAACATACAGAACATAACAAGCCATTAAACGTCCATACCTGTGGCGTTCAAGTTAAGGGTCTGAAGGGGCTGAATTTCGTTGAAGAAGAAGGGTTTGGAAGGACTGAATCATATTGAACGGCATCTTCCAACCCATGGCGGTTTGCAAGAACATAACAGAGCCGAATCTGAAATATTTTCCATAAAATTTAGAAAACGCAAGGAAGGCTTTCAATTAGATTTGAGATAAGATATTGAGATAAGATCATTATTTATGACAGAATTTGAAAAAGGAAGTAGGGCTTCTGAAAGCAGAGAGAAGAGAAAAGAACAACACAATCTAAAATATGAAATGTACCGTTCACAGAGCAGTTCGGCTGCGTATCCCTCGAATTTGTTTGCTCCAGCCGATAATTTGTTTCCTCCAATTCAGTCCATCCTCCTCTTCCATCTTCCATTGTAAGCAAACAAGACTCATACATGGAGACTCAAACTACACAGAGACATAGAAATCGAACCACATCCACATAAATCCAAACGAAAATGTTAAAAACATAGTAAGATTTGAAACATATAGCCCATCTCCAGCCTGCCTTCAACGGATACATAATTCCCTGTTTTTTTCTCCACTCTGGAAGCATCAGGATAGATTGTTCCCTGCTTTTTTCTCATCTCTCTGGAACCATCCGTAGGTTACAGATGATACTCAAATGTATGTTGATACAGATTCTCAACGGTCCACTTTATTCGACCTTTTAAGGCACCGTCCGTTAGAGGCTCCCAATGCTTTTCAGTTTGATTTCAAATTTAATCATAATTTCTTATTTTATTTTGTGTTTTTTTTCCTAAATCAGTAAGGATCCTATGGGACAGCATTTCCTTCTCGAACTTTGCCCAAAATTTTAGAAGTTCGATTTGGATTAATATATCCGTGAGCGGGCTATTCGCAAACCGTCGAGACGCCAGCCCACTTACGGCTTTTGCCTCCCTCTGCCCGCAGTTTGCTTTCGGCGTTTGCCTCTTCCTCAGAAATTGCGGGGCTCATCGCGACCCATGCCTTTGTCCATTACGTATTGATCACCCATCTGATTCTTAACCTCATGCATACCCATGTATGTGTTTTTCCCTACCATCTATATCCCGTGTTTCGCCAGACCATCTATATCCCTAAAATAATTTAAATGAACTTATCATTTACAATAAACTTAAGATATAATATTTTAATCGTGTCATGATAATAATAAAATGTTAAACTTAAGATATAATATTTTAGTCGTGTCATGATAATAATAAAATGTTATAAATATAAGTTGTAAAATATTTACTTGTTTTATAATAATTTAATTTAAAGTTATATATATATATATATATATAATTAATGAATTTAAAGATATTTTATAAATTGAATTTAAGAAAATATATATATTTTATAATTTTTATTTAAAATAAAAAATAGTATTTATTTTTTATTTGAAGTATTTAACTTAAAAGAAAATGATAGAAATCTTTTTTTATGAGGAAAATAATGTATGCAATTCAAAACTAAAATAAATAAAAATAATATTTCTTAAAAAAAGAAGAAGTAAGAAATCAATATAATATAAAAAGATATATAAAAACTTGTTATGAAATAATAATTAAAATTATGTGAAAATGTTAAGACCAATATTTTTACTCATAACATGAATAAGAAAATAGTACGAAATAATTTTCAAATTTTCTATGTGATAATGTTTAGTGTATATGCATTAGTTTTATACTAATGTATACACAAATATATGCATTACTGGTATATTAATATGTGTTGACATATTTGATCCAAATGGTTGGAACACATTTTTATAATATTTTAGTAATTGTTTTCAGAATGCTGCATCATTGTTACATTGCATATTAGAGGCCTTCTTAAAAAAATATAGTTTCAATAACCATATGAATAAGTGGAAAAGTATTTATCGTGGCCATGCTAAAAGCACTAGGTTTTGGACCATTTTTTGTTAATATAGTGGAAACTTTATTTTAATAAGACACACCATGGAATGTTTCAGTTATTCAAACCAACTCTGAAGAGAGCGTTTTTTTGGTCCATTTGACAAGGATTAGCAATGACCCCTACTGTCACAAGAAAACCGGCATGATCCTATTTTTCTCCTTTCGGTGGCACATGTGGCACTGCTCGGATCCTTTCCAACGGTGAGACCAACCTGGTAGGTGTTATGGCAGACTACACCTAACTTAAGAAAAAATGTTACACTTCTATCTTTGTTACACTTTATTTCTTATACTTAGCCAGTTTTACACATGTTATCACATCCAACAATAATACACATCTACACTTAGCCAAATACAAGACATTAGAGAAATGGAAGGGCGGAACCCCAAACCCGTGGTGCCTAATATTGTAACAAATAAAATAATATATAAACATATGAATAAACAAATAATAAAATAAAAGTAATTAAACAAATATTAAATAAAATTGATATGTAGACGCAATGGTCCATCAAATTGTAATTTATCAATATGTGTCTTGGGCTTGATTCTGGCCTTTGGCCACAAACCATTCCGAGAGCTTCTCTATTAAGGGAGATTCTTTATTAAGGATCTTTGATCCACATTGGCTTTTGGCCATCATTTTTGGGTTTCCCAAAAATCTAGGACCTTGTCCGAAAGTAGGCTTTTGGCCCAAAGAAGATTTAGTCACAACATTGAAGCAAATCAAGTTAATAAAAAAAAATATTATTCGGCTAAACTCAAGGAATCCAAGAATACAATAAGGGAAATAAAAAAAAGAGAAAAGAATCGTGTTGCAAATAAGAAGATGAGAACGAGAAGTAAGTTCAAAAAAAATATTACAAAGAAGAAAGAGTAAAAAAAAAAGTTAAAGAATAGAATTCATAAAACCGCACATGGTTTTATGAAACCACACATGGTTTTATGAAAACGCACATGGTTTTACTTAGTCTATTAAAATTATAAACGAATTTTATAAGGTATATGCAAAGAAAGATGCGACCTTGATCACTAATGATAGAGATGTACATTTACATTGAAAATGCACATAAGACCATATTTAAATGGTACATCAAATTGTAATGTAATAATCTCTCATCAATATATATTCAATATTATTTATTCTTTCCAAATGGAGTTATTTTCTATTGGTTGACTATTCACTTGAATAGTCTTATTATGATTTGGACACGATCACAACATCAGAATATCTGGATACAGATAAATTACAAACACCCTCAAACATTTATAATGGAACAAGGAAACATATTACAACAGTGGAGGATTCCACACCTTGGTAACTCTCTAAGAGCATGCCCAATGGGCACTTGCTCAAGTTATAATTTGAAATGGAAACACACTTAAAATTATGTCTTCGCTCTACCTGTAGTAGCATCCACAACCTGTTGTCTGCATCTTGTTCTAAACATGGCCAACTGAACTTTGCTGCATGTCTCATCAACAAGCTGCGGTCCGTTACAACCTTGCTGCACGTCTCCCTAGAGAGTCTCTACCAATAAGTTCCTTGCATGACTGCCTCCGCAAAACCCATAGAGTCAACTGATCCACAACCTTGCCTCTTCCCAGTGCACAACCTGTCAAAATGTCCAAGTTCCTACCAAGCACTTCGTTTCCACCAGAGGCGTCTCCCATGAGGCTTGTCAAAGGCCCGGGAACCTCCACAATACTTCTGCAAGTGTATTGTCCTAGCCCACAGGCTTTCCATGCCCTTCTAAGAGAAACCTGAACATTTTCTTGCAGTGACCAACCAAATGCAAGTGCACCCTCCTCTATGTTCCACTAGAGGAGGGGCATGCCTCAGTGTGCCTTCTTGTGCCTTCCTATGCCTTATGCGAATATTCCTCAACCTAAAACCAAACTTGTGCTCCAATACTTGATTTTTTGGTTGCTCTTTCCTACAACGATGATGTTGTCTTTTTGCAGCCCCATTCATAAGCTTCATGTAAGACTACATGCTCTCAACCTTATTACCTATCCACACCGCACCACTGGATTCCACAGAAAATTCCAACTATCACACATCTAAGTACCCAACTATTACTTATACTTCACGCGGACACCTCCCATGAGGCCAGCCACAGGAAAAACACCTCACGTATTGTCGCATGTCTCCTACACTTGTAGGTCCGCATCTTGTTGCATAGAGAAATTCCATACTTCCTCACGAGATGGTTTCTTGGGAAAGTGCGCCCTACTCTAGAGTTTCCAGAGGAGGGGAAAAACCTATGTGTCTCATACATAATCACACATTCATTAGTATAATCTTAATACTATCAAAACACAATAATCTTAAACATGTATAGTCATGATCATTTCAAACACAGATAATAAACATTAGTATTCAAGGTTTCAGGGAAGTCTTCTTTTATTCATGCATATTCTTATTTGATCATAGGTTAGTTAAATCATTAATCAAGATAAGAGACATAAAATGCATAAACCCTTGGTTGCTTACATTTCTAACTTTATGAATAAACATAACCAATCATACCAAGTATACTTATATAAGGGATCCTAACACAAGGTAGGATTCTAACTTGATATAGGAAAAAAAAAACCTGGATTGGTATGTTAACTAGTTATGTCTAACATACCCACATGATGTCTTCTTGTTCTCTTCAATGACTTGTGCTAGTAACCTGCATATCTCATAGGTTAACCATTATAGAACCTAGTTATACATACCTCGTAAGTATATCTTCTAAGTGATCCATGACAATGGATGAATCTTTGTCTTCATGTCATCATGATCATATGTTCTTGAACTAGAACATGATTTGTCTTTCTTGGTGTACCTTTCATGTTAGCGGACAACATAAACCTCATACAACACCATAATGCATTAGTACAATCATAAGTGTCAACACCATAATCAATGAATATCTTCTATCATGCATTCATAATTTTATTAATGTGATACGACAAGTCTAAATTTAATCAAGATTATACTAACCGTAATAACATGAAGACAAACATACCATAAACTTAATCATGAACAAATCTTGAAACATACCTAGATAATTCATACCTATCGAGATTGCTTGTAATCTTCTTATGTAAGGCCTTAGCCTCATCTCCCTTTGAAACAAGAACTTCTTCACTTATGCAGGTGACCAATCCATTCTCTTCTAGTATTAACCCAATCCACTTGATTTGCAGGAATTGGATCTGGAGCTAGACTAGGGTTTGTTAGAGAAACCCTAAAAATTCAAACTTTGAATTTCAAACTTCAGAAAGGATAGAAATATGTGCCTTGATGAGCTAATCAAGCTGGTATACTCAGAATTTGAAAACTGCAAAGTTTCACCCGTCAAATTTGCCTTTGAAACTTTCGGATTCACTGGACATGACCCCTAAATAGGGTTTGATAAATCCCACCCTTCTTCCCAATCAAAAGGTTCGATCCAAATCTCTAAGCTTCTAGTTTTCTGAGGAGCTTCCAGCCGTGGTCATAGATTTCAAAAATTCCCATTTTTGCAGAAGCCCTAATTTTCCACTTTTTCGATCAAAGTCCCGAACTAAGGTCTAATCAAGCCTGACCTTCTGCCCAACCAAAAATTATGATATTGGTCTCTAAATTTTTATTTTGATGAGTAGCATTCAGCCGTCGTCTCGGATTACAAAAATTCCAACTTTGTCCCAAACCCTAAATTTTGGAAGCCATGAATGAAGGTGCTCAAAAATAATTATGTTTTACCAGAACTATGTACCTGATTGTTTCTGGTTTAACTCTGAACATTTTGATCCACAGGGTCTGAAAATTTTTCTTGTGATATCCCAACCTTCCATATTTACAACCCCACGGTTCTGATATCAAATGGATTCTCTGAGAGAGATTTATGCCAAGTGTCGCAACATGACCTATTTATGGGATAAAACATGAGAGCGAAATTGTACGGCGTGCCACATATCACTGGTTCAGTTTCGGCCTCTGAAAACGTTACTTGAGATAGTACAATCCGTGCACTACCTGTCACGTTTTACGAAATTTCATTTGGAGCTTCCTATCCCAAGTTATGACCTTTTTTCCAAGGTCACATGTTTATGACTGAGATCTGAAAGAGGCAGAAACCCTATATTGTATAGATTATAAATCACAAAGTAAAACGAATTAAAGGTTGTACTTTGGACGCAAGGTACATGGGGATCTTATCTTCTCCCTGTACAATTTTCAGACCTTGAAACCTTGCCTAAATTTATTTATAGTGAAAGTGCTACGATGACTGGTTTTTTCTATATCAAGCCCTAGCATCACAAGTGCAACAAGTGTCCTACATGCCATACCATGCCTTCTTTCAGGCTAGCTCTGATACCATGTTGAATTTTCAGAATTTACTTCAATATGATCTAGGATCTTAACTAAGAGAAAAACATGTATAGCATATCTACATCATATCAATCATGGATACAATAATGCAAGCACACAAGAGACACAGAGGTTACTTGGGGAAAACCATAAAGGTGAAAAACCCCAATAACTTCCTCAGAGATAGATAGAGCAATGATACAACCCAAGAATAAGAGATAGACATATCCTAGTAGCAGCTTCTCCTCCTCCACAAGTGCGCCACTCTCCCGAGAGTGTGAGAGAGAATAGAATGATGAAATAGAGTGCCTCCCGTGCCTCCCGCACTCTATTTATACTTGACTTGACTAGCCTAATAACCTTTACTAGGTAGGCCTTAACTTAACCCCGAAATATTTGGTGTTACAAGGAATACCACCATTAACTTGGCTGAGATGGCATTCATCAGAGAGAGAGAGAGAGAGGCGTGTTGATATCCCAACACCTTCAGTCTCTAGAGGTCGTGGTAGAATTACAAGGGGCACAAAGGTGAGCGCATGATAATTTTATACTATTTTATTTGAAGAAAAAATTGCCTTGGTCTTTGCTACAAAACAAAGAATTTGTTTTTGCCATATTAAGTTTTCCTGTGAAGATTTGAGTTTCATTTCTGTAATTATTGCTTCTGCCAATGAATAAATTGTGCATTTCTTTAAGGGTGATTGGATGTTTAAAGAAATAGTCCAGATCAATTAATATGATGGTGGATCATCTCTCACGTGTAACAAAGAATGCTCTATTTTTTATTCTCATTCATTATTGGCAAACTAAAGCAAATAAAATCTGCCATTTTCATATTTCATTATTTTTTGAATTTTTTATTAAAATCGATGAATGTTGTGAGAGAGGCTGAAAACTAGACAATCAAATATTTTGCATGAAGTTTGACTAATCATTTTGAGTAAATAAACTATTGGAGCCTCTAAGGTGAGAAATTGGCTATGCCTTCAAAAGGAAACTTCTAGAAACAATAAAATTGCCTTTGTCAAGTTGACATGGGCACCATGCAAGTAAGCAATAGAAACAAATAATAAATGCAAACACATATAAACTTGTTTAAGAAGTTAACATATAATAGCAGAATCCAAATAATGTGAACTCCATAATCATCCTTGTGAAATTCTAGAAACTACTTGTATACAAAGTTACAAACAATCACATTCCTATATGAAATTTACAAACAATCACATTATTATTATTAAAGGATTATAAGCATGAATTTTAGGATCTAAAATTCCATGGCCTAGAAAACCATTGTATTGGACTAACCCTACTCTCTTTTAAATTTCCTTAATTGATTTTACTAGGTCCTGAAAAGCCCAAAAAGAACTAGATTTTTTGGGCAGACACATCTCCTCAAACTTAGAGACGGGACCTGGTTAAGGATCAAAAAATGCTTTGTAAAGATCATATTTTCCCTCTTACATGTT
Source organism: Larix kaempferi (assembly GCA_027924585.1). Classification (NCBI taxonomy): domain Eukaryota; kingdom Viridiplantae; phylum Streptophyta; class Pinopsida; order Pinales; family Pinaceae; genus Larix; species Larix kaempferi. Next base: position 15,933 of record BSBM01000474.1, read on the forward strand.
CTCATAAATGAACTAAAAGGGTTATCCTTTTGGTGAGATATCATGTTGTTTATTGTTTTAGACATGTTACTTCATTTTCTATTCCTGCTTTGAATCATCCTACATCTAAAGATGCATTTCAAGTTCAGAAAATTAAACATCTATGAATGCTAGCATCTTATTTAACTAAAAAAAAAATGGAATCAAAGTTTGCATTTCATAAATGTCTATATATTTCATATTAAGGAAAATTTCAACCAAATTAAGACGTGTTATCGTGCCCCCCAATATCTACCAAACATAAAATTGGTGTCTTTTCAAAGGCCCCTCTTCAGCATACCTTCGGTAGAAAAGACAAAAACAAATATGCCAAAATGCAACTAGAAAATAATATTTCAATAACTATCGTACTGTAAAAACATTCCAAATGCAAATCATGCAATAGAATCGATCATCCAATCCATACTTACCCAACAAGTTCTGATTTATGTATAAAAAGTTGGACTCCTCGAAAAATTCTCGCACGACTTTTAATTTTGTATCGCTCAGCATAGACAAGTCCTTGATAAAATTTTGAAAACTTGGGTTGTTGCTATAAGCCTCCATGAGGGTTTTGAGCTTTGATTAAACCCTATCCAACATGTTAGATTTCACAATAGACACATAAAGGGAAGAGGCATAATTTCCAGCTACTCCATACATCAGAATAGGAACTTGTTATTCAAAAAAAAAAAACTAATTCTCAAAAGCTGATTTAAGCAAAGAGTTACAAAGTCATATATGCACAAGGATTTTTGCAAGTCATTGTTATAAGTTAAATCTTTTGTGATTTTGTTAAATTTTATTTGATTTGTTGACAAGATACTGCTCATAAAGCTTTGTTTTGCAGGTTGGCTAAACATAGTTGATGGAATGACAAAGTCTCTTTGGATCAGAAGTTTCGAGCCTCGTCTGGCATTGGCCCAGTTCAAATTATTAAAGAGAGCTTGACTTATAGTTCATGATATTTCACTAATTTCATTTTATCACAACCATTGTTAGATGTTGAAGGTTCAAGTCAGACATGAAAAATGAAGAAGGAATGGCTGATACAACAATTAGGAAGATCAAGTAAAACCAATGTATGAGTGGATTAGCATTTGGCTCAAGATTACAAAATGACTGTGTGATTATTGTCTCTCCTTTGTTTGAAATGAAATACGGTGGAAAGGAGCAAGTTGCAGAGATGTGATCTAATTCTAAAGCATAAATATTTGTACGAAAGTTGTTCAATCATGAATAATGATCCAGATCAACAAGGTACCAGAGCAGTTTCATGTTAGAATCCATTCACTGAATGTGAATCCACATCACAAACAATTACTGAAATGGCCAAAGCAAAGTCTCTGACAGAATCCATCAAATCCATTCCAGACAGTTTCCTTCAAGCACATCATTTGCAAATTTGTCCTCTGATGGGTCCTATTCCTAAAGTTTGCGCATTGGTAAACACAAGGAAATGAATATATACCGGTCAAGCACCCTTTCATCTAAAACTAGTAGATAAATCACATACATGATCAAATACTAACTTTAAATATTGAACATGCAAGTAATACCGCATGACTACACATTAGGCTTTCAAAATGTGCCCAACATTATATTGTCAAGCTTACTTGATTGCATTTCACAATTAATTTTTATGAAGGGCATTTCATGGGAATAACTAAATTTTGTTATTGGAATGGCTTCGAGCTATATCAACAGCTTTGGGTATAGACAGTAATCAACCAAGGGAAACATACCTCGAATAAAGTTGTTCCTAAAATGGACCTGGCACTATGTAGAATGAATACATTTTTTTTGAACCTCATAATTTTGTGAAGTATGATGCCTTTCGGTATCAGAAACCATCGTTATAAAGTCTAATGCAAAAGTCATAAAATGAATACCACTAAGCTGTAGACAAGAATACAAAACCAATTTTGAAAAGAGCAATCAGTTGGATGAGCATTAAATCATTTTCTTTGGGTTTTGATATCAAAATCGTTGTCGTTATAATAATGGTGGCTTCTATTTCTTGAACACAACCAAAACTATTGAGCAAGGCTGCTATATAGACTGTTATTCTCCTTGTCAAGCAAATTTTATTCTTGGAATGTGAATTTTCACAGTACTCAATAGAACGATATCCCACTGTAAGAACTCTTAATCATGATCACTTTACTCATTTCCGTTGTGACAAGTATCATAGTAAATTGTTGTTTTAAGATAATGAATTTCACACTGCAAACCAAATTACATGTGTTTTGAATATGTTATTCCACAATGAAAGACAAAGTGGGGTACTGCAAACTAGGTGAAGTGGGCATGGCGAGTTCCCAAGAAATAATTTTCTCTTCATGGTTTAAAAGTATTAAGAGAACATTCTGGGGAAACAAAAATAGGTCTTTGACGTGTAGTTTCGAAACTAAAAAATAAAAATACTATTTACTTTTGAGATCTATCCTTAGAAGACCTTTTCTTTCTCTCTTGGGAACGACCTCTCACATATAAACAAAGAAGTCATATTGATGCAGGAGCATTGGGGCCTAGGCAGATCAGTCGAAGCTGATCGACATAAGGGAGTCGACCAGAGGGAATGCTGACGACTGCTGGTGCGTGAAGTAGATTGACTTGTCGAAGTCGGTAAGTCGAGCAAAGAAGTTGTTGAAGTAGTCGACATGAGTGAAGAGGTTGAGAGTCGACATGTCAATGTCGATAGACAGCAAGTCGATAGTCGACATGCAAATTTTGATAGATGACAAGTTGCTGCAGAGTCGTAGGAAGGTCGACATGTTGTCAAACCGTGACATCGATGGATTGGGCATGAGCCAAGTGAGGAGGAAGTGACGGAATGGTGAAGCCTTGGGTTGTGAAGGAAGCCGATAGGTGAGTCAAAGCTGACAGAGGATAGTATGGTCTACATGATGGTTTACTGTAGCTCGTCAAAGGGAAGCGTAGAAGTCAAGGAGCATACTTGGAAATAGTTCGGGGTTGCTAAGGAAGTTAATGGCAGTTATTGCAGGTGGGTGAAGACATGACATATGTCGTCACAGGAAGAGGCTATACAGCACGGTCGGGCGCTGACAGTTGCAGGTCTGCAGGATCATGGAAGGATCGACTGACAGAGAATGTGTGTCTCGAGGATCACAGTGGTATCAGGAAAAGCAGCAGTAGGGTAGAAGACCAGGGAGTTTGGATCAGTCGAGGGACAGTTCCATTTTGTTGGAGTTGCAGAGCAGAGTTCAGGGAGAAGTTATGTATATTGGAGAGAACAATCACACAACTTACGAATGAAAAAAAGATCGAGCCATAGCTCATAGTCTCGCAGCGAACCAGGAGAGGGTGATATCGACACACACACAGAGCACACCACAACTAATTCTGTATTTGTAATGGCTGAGGCTGACAGATAGTTATTTATTTGTATTTACAGTTATTTCGCATTGTAACCAATTGGTAGAAGTAATATAAGCCACTTCTGGCATCCTGTTTTACACCTTGTTGTGTGAGCATTGTGGTCATGTCATGTGTAATGTTAAGCAGTAACCTTGTTGCGACGAGGTGCCCTTGCGTCAGATATGTTCTCAAAAGCAGTATGTCCTAGATATGGGTTTTTTATTTGGATGAGGAAATTGTATTTGATGTTTTGTTTGACTTAGCAGTGTATCAAAATTCTTCATCAATTCTCATAAGGGTACATTGTGGAAACCTTTACCATGGAATAAAAATTAAAGAGGGATTGAGTTAATATTGTTGATGTTTTTTTAAAAGTAGATTTACATATATGTAAATAATTATGTGGTAAATGTAAGAGATAATATCTACTCTAATGTAAATACATAAGTGTATACATTAAATTATATGTGTGTGTGTGTGTGTGTGTGTGTGGATAGATATTTGTGTTTTATATTAATGAATGTTTTATGATAATGTTAGGTGTCTAAATAAGTGAGGTTGAGATTAAGGGAATGCTTTAAAATGGCTTGATGGAGGGATGTTGGATGCTTTCATGACACGCAATCAAGGAAGACAATATTAGTTAATGAGACTACTACAATAAGCCCACATATTGACTTTTATAGTTCTCTTATAAATAATATGGAGGAAAAATGGATGCATAGTAGTCCTTTTGGCATGTTTAAATAGCATCTTCATTTGTGTGGTTGTGTGTCTTTTTTGTGCTATTTTTTTCACTTCAGCATCTTATTTTCATTCCCATGACTCTTCGTTTGTGTCATTTTCTTAGTCTTAACATCATTATAGCATATTTATAACATCCATGTAACATGCATGCGTGTTTCTTTTTTGTGTCCTTATTGTATCATATTTGTGTACTTGGTTGTTTATTTTGCATTGGAAACACATCAAGAATTGAGGTTCAAGGGTCGGTTTCAAGGTTTGGTAGGCTATGTAAGTTAGGTGGGTAAGTATGTTAAAATTTTGATCGATTTGGGTAGTGGATTAGGTTCCATAGGTTAGGTTGGTTAGACTAGAGGGTTAAGCTTATGGGTTAGGTTGGTTAGTTGGTTAGGTATGTTACTAGGATAAGTAGGTCAAGTGGGTTAATATGGGTTAGATATAAGTTAGTTTTATTATCTTTTGGTTGTTTTTTGGTATACTAAGTTATGTTAACAATATATAGGATACTGCATTATAAGGCCCCTATGTTGGTTTTGTACCTTGAATAGCCTAGGTGGGTTAGGATAGGAGGGTTATGTGGGTCACATGATTTAAGTAAGTTAGTGGGTTATGATAGAGTATGTGGGTTAGTTGGGTTGTGGGTTATTAGGCTAGGTGGGTTACTGCATCAGAAGCTTAGATAGCTCTATGGCATATGTATAGGATTAGGTGAATTACGTAGGTTAGTGTAATGTCCCTTGGGACTATCAGAGTGTCTAAGGGACATATCATTAGCTCTCTAAGGATAATTAATTGATCTTTAGTGCACCGAATAAACCATAATTTTTTTTTTCATTTTTCCAAAATTAACTGCGACACAAAATCCAATAATTAACAATTATTTAATATAAATTCATTAACACATCCAACATATAATATAAGCGAAGGGAATGCTTCTTAAAATCATCTAACATCATCAAACCTTCAATCCAATCCATATCATAGATCATAACCACTTCTAAAGGCTAATTGTTATTAATCACACTTAACTAGTAATTAAGGTGTTAATTACAACACTTAGCACACAAATGATGAGGCTTATCAAAAATCCAAATTTTTAACAAATAACCATCGATTATCAATCCCGATGGCTTAATAACATATAATTACATGTATATAAGGCCTAATTACCAAAATTACAATAATTAATCATGGTAATTATGAAAAAGAGTCCACAAGACTAGTTAACTAGTTTCCAATTTAAGCAGCTAGTTTTGCAAAAATTCAACTTGTAAACATGCCATTAAACCCAAAAGAAATCCTAATTCCATTAAAAAAATATTTAAGCATGGACCTACATCCAATTAAACGTTTATTTGCACACCATTCCAATTGCACATAAGGTGACATTTTCCATCAATTCCAATGAAACTAGTTAAAATTCACCGCAAGGAATTGAGTCTAAATAACTGAACGAAAATGAAATGCATCCATAAGTAAAGGATCACACATGATAAGTAGCCACCTACAGTACAATAACTTTTTATAAATAGAGCACATGGATGTAGCATTCCATTTTTACCAAAACAAATATTTCAATCCACAACTAGTTATCAAATTTCACTGCAATGTACCTAGTTTCCAATTTAACTTTTTTTCAAATGCAAAATAAAGAGAAATATATGACTAATGTAGCTCATGGAAATGATATCAGAGATCCACTACAACCAAATTCCTATATCTTTCTGCTCATAAATAGTCCTCTTATTAATTCATCAAACTAGCTAAAACTACTTCTCCAAATTGGCTAGAAATTGAGGAATCAAGTAAGATAAATGCATAAACAATTTGCAGTCATTCGGAATCCATTCCAACTCTAAATACCATGTATTATCAGTATTATCAATAACTCAGGTAAACATTTCTTCAAATAGTTCTCATGTAGAGTCATAAATCCATTTAAAACTATTCTTTTGAAGGAGCTAATGAATGGAAACAAAACTAGGATTTCGATAAGTAAATCTAGAACCATCTAAGAAATCTTCCACACATTTATTCATACATTTCAAGTGTAATTATCAGATATAAGATCAGTTATATCACTCATTCACTTTCTCAAACATTTCACATGCCAAGTCTCAAAACTACATAAAACAATCCAACCTGTGAACTAGTTTTCGAATAGAGGCTAGAAACATCGTAGAGAGGTGTTTACAATAATTCCTAAGATATAGAAAAATAAAAGTACACATAATATAAATATCATAGGCACAATTATCAAATCTGTAGCAGAGGTTCCAAATAAACATTTTTCCCAAGCACTTGCTCACAAAATACAAAAACTAGTTAGTTATTTTTCCCAAAAACTAGTAGCATAATATAACAAAAAGCTATGAGAGATTTATTCCATAATTAGTCCATATATTTTCTCATAAATTTCATGTGAAACCATATAAGAATCAGATTCGAGCCAAGTAATTCAAATAAACATGAAATCAAGTAATCGACCGTGCCACGTTCCACCCAGTCGTAGACACAATGCAATCCAAAAATCACTTTGCAATGGTCACCCTTGATCCAGAACCATGATTCCACAAGAAAGAGTGCAATCAACCACAAAACCAATCTAACATTAGTCCAAACACAATCCAATGGAAAGTGGATTCCACACCACTTCCAATCCAAGATCTCCAATGGCAATTCCAGGACAATTTTTTTGGAGAAATCAGTCCAACCACATCCCAATGGCAAGTCTTCCTCGATTTCCACTCGAAGGAAATTTTAACGGCTCCAGGACAAAAGATTCAAAAATATATCAGTCCAACCTCAAATCCAATGGAAAGTGGATTCCACATCACTTCCAATCCAGGATCTCCAGAGGCAATTCTAGGACAAGAAAATGGCAATTCCAGTGTAACTCAACTTGGGCACAGGATCAGCAAGGGCGTACCAACCAACAAAACTCATGTCAACAACAACCCCAAAAGCAATCACACCAGTACCATAAACCACTTATACTATGAAACAGGAACTTGAGAGAGTTCTCATTTTTCTCTCTCCTAATTTTAATAGCTATATTTACCTCCGTTTCAAAAAGGGTTGATACCAATATCACACATTTTGATTTTGAGGCATTTTTTAAGGCTAGAGTTGAAAAGTGGTCATTCGTTCTTTTTTTGGGGCTAAATTTACAACTATTTTGAAAACCCGTCCACTGCCCTTGTAAGAAAAAACAAAATTGACCTCTAAATCAAAAGTTGGTGCTTCTAGTAGCACTTATTTCCTTCGTCAAGTTACGAAATGAGTTTTCAATTTTTTTAAAAGAACAAAAAAAGCATACAAATTATGAATTTAAAAACAAAAAAAACTAAAATACACAAAAACATAACAAAATGTTAAAAAAAAATTCAAGAAACAAAAAAAAAGATAAAATAAATTAAAATTTGAAAAAACTAAAAAAAAAGGAAAAAATATTTAGAAACTTAATAAAAATCGAAAAACTATTAAAAAAACAAAAATAACAGGTCACTTTAAAAAAATAATAATAAAAAACAAAATTAAAAGAACAAAAAAAACAAAAACACACACACACACACAAAAACAAAAACAAAACAAGAAAAAAACACCCAAAAAAACAAAAACAAAACAAGCAAAAAACACCCAAAAAAACAAACAAAAACACCCAAAAACAAACAAAAACACAAAAAAACAAAAAACCTAAAAAACACAAAAAAACACAAAAAAAACAAAAAAAAACATAATAAAAACATAATAAAAACAAAAAACCACCAAAAACCCCATATAATGGTCACGAGGATGGGTAAGAGTGGTGGCACAATTCTCAGCATCGCGCGACCACTATTACCCACCACCTCCACCACCACTCTTACCGACCACCTTCGCCACCTCCACCGCCTCTTTGCTCCCTTATCCCTCCATCCCACTACCTCTCCTTATCCCTCCATTCCCTCCCCCCCTTACCCCTCCATTCCCACCACTTCATATCCCTCTGCCTCCTGCTTATCCTGCCCCTCCTTATCCCTCTGCCTTCATCCTTATCTAAATACTAATTATACTTCACATATTTTCTTATTACATTTCTTATACACCTTTTATATATTCTTTTATACTCTATAAAATATATGCCATGAAAAAGAATCATTTAGTAAACCATTTAATATACACTTACATCTATTTAATTTCCCACTTATTTTTATGATTGATGATCTCTAAACTGATTTTTAAGGCTGGTGATCTCTAAGTGAATATGATACTCATCTTAATCATGTCCATTACCCCAATAACAACCATGCTCATTACCCCAACAAGGCATATTATTAATTTGTTACTCCATCATACAAAATGTGACAAAGAAACAGATCCAACTAAACATGGTGATGGACTTTGATTGAATTTTGAACCCTTACTTTTGGAGGGTTGTAAGAAAATATGTTCTTTTAGACACAAATTCAAACCAACCCTTCAAATTACAAAAAAAATATAGCTTTCAAGGTTCATTTCTTAGAGAGTGCACTAAATTTAGTGTATATGCTCTATTTTAGATCAATAATACTCTCGTGCAACAAAATTTGTTTATAAACATCATGATTGGATGAAGACAACCATAATGATACAATTATTGATGAGTCCATGTAGTAGAATCAATGATACAACCTTATGGAAAATGTTTATAATTTATAAGACTAGACATCATGATTTTGAAGATGAAATCATTATCTCTATAAAATGAGTTAAGGAAAGGAACCCTTGTTAATATGGATTTGAAAAGAAAGGTTCGTAAAAAAAAATACTCACGTTGAAAGTTATAACATAATTTTTAGGTTAAATTTTAATGCATTGAAATCTTAGAAGTCACCAAAACCATCTAACTACTTTTTGAAACCATAAATGGTATAAGATATAATAAAAATACTAAATTTGAAAATAAAACAATGACACTAATGAAAAAAATGCAATCTTCATTTGACCCTAGCTTATTGTTATATAACTTTTCCAACTCATATAAGTAAACCAAAAAAAGTGAGAGATAAGGGGAAACCTTGTTAACATCAATAATGTTGTAAATATAAACAATGCAAACATTACCAGCTTTCACATTTTTCGTATAAAATAACAATATGAGTGTAACAATAAAATAAATCAAAGTAAAATCCACATCACATTATGATTTTACATTAAAATTTCCCAAAATAAAACAATTTATAATCACTTTTAATAGTCTCCCATTTATAAGTCAAAGACAAATTTTATTTGGCCAAATCTATTTTTAATTGGTTTATGTGGTATTTACATTAAAATGTTCCCAAAATAAACAAATAAAATTGTATGATCACTTTTAATAATGCTCTCCAATTTATAAGCCAAAGCCAAATTTTGACCAAATCTCTTTTTCGTTTGTGTATGTGGTAAGTTCAAAAAAATTATTTAATAAGGGCTACCATTCTTTTATTTGTTAACCATTAATTTGTTCTTTGTTAAAAAGTCATGATTAGTTTAATGTCTGTTTTGCATAATTAAAAAAATAAAAAACAAACAAACCATAATCTCTTCAGAAATTGCAAGTCTCATGAAGAGGAGAAAACAGTAAGAAAACGAAACGAGTGAAAGGAAATCCCTGGTACATTAATTGAACAAATCATGTTATGGCAAAGAATATAAATATAGTTTTCTAACATATCGATCAGAGATGAACGAATATTTTTTTTTTTCGACATTCAAATATCGACACCAAAAAAATAGAAAAAGAATAAGGAGGATATGGAAAATGGAAGAAGAATAAGAAGAAACCATGGTGTTATTTCAGTGATGAGATGCAACAGGATATCCAATGCCATGGCGGGTTATAGGAAACACAACAAATATCAGACTGCAAAAGAATCCGATGGCCACGGGAAGCACATCCAAAACCTCTTTCGTCTGGTGTTTGGGCGCAGGATACAAACATCTGCCCACATTATCATCCAGAAGAGCAATGGCTGCAAACACCAGAACCGACAGAAACGCATGCACGAAGTCCAGGAATTGAACCTTGAACCTGCCATCATCGGGTATCATTGCATCTTTCAAGTTCTCAAAAGTCCACAGCCCTTTTGGAGTTGCCAAGCCATAGTGCAGTTTCCCATCAGAGCCCCGAAAGCTATCGGTGAAAGAAACGAAAAAACAAGAAAGGGCGCAGAGGACGAGAAGGCATTCTGTCATGAAAGAGCTAACTTGATCGCAGTGCCCGCTGTTGGAGACAATTGGGCACAGAATCTGAAAAGCAAGGACAGTCCCCGTGGGAAGGAGGTTTGCCAGATGGGCCGTGCTCGCTAACGTTTGGTTGAGAGCCTTCTGAATCAAACCTTTCCTCGTCTTCTCATCGTCTTGCTCTAATTCTTTCGCCGTTCTCTTCTTTGATTCATCTGATTTTTCAGCTTCTACCAGAAGAGGCGTCTTCTCCATCTGCTCTTTTCTGTTCATGGTTCACTCAATAATCTGCTTTTCTCTGTTCCCTTCTGTCTCTTGTCTCTTTTCTCCTTTCTCTGTTCCCTTCTGTCTTCTCTTATACAGTGATATGATCTGCAACATTCATGTCCTTTCTATCAATTACATATAAGCCGGGGGCAATTGCATCGTAATTATATGGAGTACTGCGTCATGCTGGAATGGCTTGAATTTCCGTAACAAAGACGTTATAGAAGACAGAAGATTTTGTCAAGAGCAAGAGTCCCAATTTGCAGTATGCGTGCCCGATGGTGACTCATGCTTCTCGATTTCTTACACCGGACGGTGCCTCCACACCGTTCAGTGACTTGTGCTTAGTGACATCTGTTGACGTGCCATACACACAACATTTGCAATGCATCCAACAGGTTGTATTGTATCCAACGGTTTCTTGTGCCCAAAGGTACTTGTAATGCCCAACTCCTTCGGTTCACATGTTCTCCAAGGCACCCAAGTTTATAAAAGCCAACCTAGTCTCTTGCCAACCTATTGGCATGCATGGCATGAGAGTGAGGGTACCTACAATAAACCCTAACTTTGCTTACCTTTGCCAATTTCTTCACCAAGCTTCTCTCAGCGTATCTTAGCATTGTGTGAGGTTGCCTAATGGTTGCAGTGGCATCTTTCCTTTTTGCAAGGAGCGTGATAAGTCTATAGTTTACCTACCATCATGTAAGGATAGCTAATTTCCATCATCTAGCCTACAATCATGTTCATTCATGCTAGCCAATGCCCAACAAAGCTATCATGAAGAGGTGCCTAAAGCCACTCACAAGGCCAGGGGCTTTTGGTTTGATTGTTACCAATATCCAACCAAAACGTTTTAAATATTTATATATTCCAATTGATCAATAACAAAGTTATTTGTTAAAACCACTTATACTATGAAACGAGAACTTTATACTATGAACGAGAACTCTAGATATAAAAACGTTGATTTTTGCAAAAAAAACACCAAAAACACCCCCCAAATAGAAAAGTGTTGATACCAGTATACACGAATTTTTTGTTGTTAAAAAATAGAGCCATGGCCTAAACATCCCATACTCTTGTTTGCAAAAACTTTAAAATCAACCCCTAAATTGGAATTTTTCTTTTCTTCAAGAGATAAATTACAACTTTTTTGAAACTTGCATATTAAACAGACAAACAAAAAAATCATAAATAATTTCACCACTCTAAAAAAAACCAAAGAAAATATGATGCGATTCATAATGAAATAATATATTAGACCATACAAGAACAAATAATTCATATAAATATTCAAAAACTTATTTAGAGTTTAAAACTTCTTTAGAGGTTAAAACTCATTTTATATTTTTACAAATTTTAAATATAAGATTTGAAATGACAAGAAAATTATCAATTAAAAAAAGTTAAAATACTAAATTTTATAGTTAATCAAAAATATTGTTTCCGACATTACAAGTTTAAAAATGAAACATATATTAATTCCAACATTTGTTTTGTGCCCAACTTATGTTTTACATATTATATATGAATGTAAATATTTTGATTTTGATTTGGGTGCCCAAGTGTTATAAGTGTTCTTGGATATGTGATACGTGTGACAAGATTGCCCTATTTAAAGGTTGAAACTTATTGGAACACATTGATATCTTATCTCTTAAATTGCCTAGTGGATTGGGGTTGTCAAGGATTGAAATATTGTTTATTTTTTCTATCATTTTTTTTATATTTCATAACATCCCTAAGGCTGAAAATTCACATGGTTAAGATATGGGAAACCTCTAGTTAAGAGATGAAATTTTTGTTTTGGAATTAAAAGTCAAAGAGTGAAAACCTCTAGTTAAGAGATGAAAGCGCTCTCTGGAACACTTTGCGGTATTAAAATGCATTTAGATCATTATAGTATTAAAATGCTTTTTAAATTTGTAATCGCGTCAAACTTCTTAGCCGTGAGTGAGCAGCTCCCGCTCACTTGGGCACCCAAGGGCCGCCCTCATGGCCTGCTCGATGCCCGGCATCGAGCAGGCCGTGAGGGAGGCCCTTAGGTGCCCAAGGGCCGCCCTCACGTCCTGCTCGATGCCGAGGTGCTCCATCAAGTGATCTCATGACCCTTGTAAAAGTATAATTCCCAAGATTCACAAGCTTCCAAACTATTTGAGTAGTAATCCATGCTTGAGCTTTATCTACATTATAAGCGTTCATGTCTTCTAGGCATGGCTTCTTAAAATGCAAAAAAGTACTCTTCTTTAGTAAGGTCATTATCGATGTCAATATCAAATGGATTTTTAGCAATGGCTACATCTCCTTTGATAAAACTGAGAGCATGGGTTGTGGTCCATCTTCTTGCAACTTGTCAACACCGTAATACAAAATAAGCTTGATTACTAAATGATGAAACCCTATATCTTCCTATTGAAAAATACTAATAAAAACTACAAAAAAAATTGTTGAACATAAATTTAACTAGTAGAAAATCATTGAAAAATATTCAACTATGGGAATAGAGACTACCATAACAATATCTTAGTTGTAATCATTTTTCTGCCCCTTGTGATCCTTTCAAAACACTCGTTAACATTCAATGGCCACTATCTTGACTACACAACTCCTTCCCTTCAATACTGCATGGAAACTCCTTCACAACATTTTGTGATAATCTACTCTTTCTATCAAGCCCTTTTGATTATCTAGATCATTGTTCAATGCAAGAGAAGAGCATGCTTATCTTTTCAAGAAAAAAGAAAAAAAATCTATTGCCTACACGACTAGTCCTACAATCACACTCTCTCTAATACCATATCAAAAAAGATAAATAGACACATGAGAAATATATACACAATAACACAATATGGCATTATGAATCACTGATGCAATTATTACATAAGAGTTCACCGCCTTATATATGATTATCATGGAGCAAATCATTTCCACTTATAGATGTAGAATAGATTTGATTTAAACAAATATATATATATATATATATATATATATATATATATAATTCGGTCATAAAATTACTTTTATTGCAGCATGTAAACCTTATATTTAAAAAAATATTTAACTTAAAACAACATTGATTTATTCATTGTAAAAATATTCGATGCATCCTAAATTAACTTTTTAAAAAATATTAGTTAACAAAATTCTCATATATATCTTTCATATTATGCATCCTATTCAGCTATTTGGGGACTCAAAGATAGTAATAGTTTGGGAAAATGGTAAAATTCGGATCAACGCTCCCTACCTACAACATCTGCTTCTGTCAATTAAAGAGTTCATCACCTCCTTTGAACAAGTTTCTTTTGCTCATGTTTATAGAGAATTAAACATGGAATCATATTCGCTTTCTAAAATGGCACTTATTGTACCTCCTGGCATCATTGAGGTAGAAGGATGGCAAAACGACCAGCTAGAGGAACACTTTTCGATAATGCACTAATTCATGTAAATCTTTGATGTAAAGGGAAAGTTGCTCTAGGAAGTATGTATGTAACTTTTGAAGCCCTTGCGGCAGAACATAGTTTTTGGATACAAAATCCATGCGAGTGAATGTTAATATGAGTTTTAATTCCAAAACAAAAATGCTTTTTAAATTTGTAATCGTGTCAAACTTCTTAGCCGTGAGTGAGCAGCTCCCGCTCACTTGGGATCCCAAGGGCCGCCCTCACGGCATGCTCGATGTCGGGCATCGAGTAGGCCGTGAGGGCGGCCCTTGGGAGCCCAAGTGAGCGGGAGCTGCTCACTCACGGCTAAGAAGTTTGACGCGATTACAAATTTAAAAAGCATTTTAATACTGTAATTATCTAAATGCATTTTAATACCGCAAACTGTTCCAGAGAGCACTTCCAGGATCCGTTTTTCCAGATTTGTTTTGCATTGAAGTAGCGAAGCCATCTGAGGATAGATTTGAAAGAAGGGATTGCAAAACGACATCCAGATTGTTAATAAACGATATTGTAATCACATACTTGTGGGGGCTGCATCCTCTTCCCACGATTTGATTGTTGACTGCAAGATCGACTGCAATCACGACTGCCACCATAATAGCCAGAAGTGGAAAATGATCAAGTTCTACCATCGGTCCAACGATTAACAAATATTTGGGCCTCCAGTGGTATGCATATATCTCAATAACTTTCAAAACTACCGGATTCCACTGAAATCAAATTTCTTCTTCTGAAATGCAGACTTTGAATGGGGCGAAGATCATTTCAATAGAGACGAAGTAACAAACACGTAACTAACTCGAATCTTACGAGGCACGCTTTGGTGTAGGTTTCGATGAAAACTAGTTTTTAATTTTTGGAAAACGACGTACGGTTGGTGACTTTCACGGCGACTCGATGTAATTGAAATCAAGTCTACTCTAAAAGAGAGGTTTGAATGGAAACTATCATCCGCTGAGAAACGTGCATGGTGTGTGGTGAAGTGGCGTAGGGGTGATCTATTGAAAAATATTATTTCTTGATCGTGTGTGGCGTAGGGGTGATCTGTTGAAGATTGAAGATTCTTGATCGTTGACAATTGAATATTTCATATTTATTAATAAGGTTTCATATTTAATACTGTAATGATCTAAATGCATTTTAATACCCGAAATAGAACTTGTAAAGATTTAGAAAAATAAATTATAATAGAGGAACTTGAACTTATAACTACATTTAATAAAATTATCAAATATATGTATATATTGACAACAACTATCTTCATTTTAAAGATTTAGATTATTTCCATCATTCCAAAGATAGAAAGATTTAGGTTATTAATGTTTAATAATGATTTTGATTTTTTATAAAAAGTGTAAAAGGTTTTAATTTAGATATAAATATTAGTAAAAATAATATTTATTGCACATAGGTATCTCTTTAGCTCAATGTTATGATATTTTCACAAACATATATACCTCATTTCCACAGTCTTGTACATAGGTTTTCAATAGTTTAAGAATTTTGTTATATATCTTATAATAAAATCAATAAAATTATATTCAAAGAAACAATTGATAAGAGTGGTGGGCAGGCATATAGTGGCAATTAAGATAACCCTCATTGTGAAGTTTGAAGTGTTCTATCTTTCTAGATATATTTTTAAGAATGGTGCAAAGGCATATTTTATATTAGTAATGTTTTGACTTTCAGACTTTATTTTAGAAATAAAATTTCTATATATAATATTTTTAATATGTTTTTTACAAATATATGGTATATTTTTTCTTGAATTTATGTGAATCGTCACTTTTCGGAAAATAATATGAAATAGTATTGTTTTTATAGAAAAAATATCTAAAAATTCATTGAAAATGGTTTTAAATGTCTTTATTTTTTGAAATTTTTTATAATTTTGTCAATAAAAATGTCTTATTTTGTCCATAAAAATGTCTTATTTTCTAGAAACAATTGTAAAATGTATATGTTTTTTATTATAAATTACTTATAAATGTATGTTATTTTGTTAAATTTCTAAAAACACACTTGAAAATAGAAATTAAATATATTTTACGACAAAGATAATTCAAAGGCCCAAAAAAATGCCTCAAAATGAAAATGTGTAATACTGGCATCAATGCTTTTTGAAATGGAGGTAAAAATAGCTACTAAAATTAGGAGAGAGAAAAACGAGAACTGTGTCGAGTTCTCGTTTCATAGTATAAGTGGTTTTAACCAAATGAATAGACTTATGCCAATCAACAAACCACTATTGTTTATGGAAGACTTAGCCCAGTCTACGGTGCTAACTATTAATGAAACCTATTGTGTCAAATGTTCCCAACACTCAAATGCTCATTGATCAAATCACTGAACATTGGTATTTATTGTTCTATTTTATGGTAAGCATCACATTGGGTATTCTCATCCACAGTCACACTTCCTCAATTGTTTCTTGATTGAATACAAGGTAATGGGGATATGGGTATGCTTTTGCCTCTTAACTATAGGTAGCCAAATACCAACCGCCAAATTGATCCTTGTATGCAATTTAATCTAGCAACCACTAATCATCAACACTCGAATAACAAAATGATATAACACTCTAGTATTACAATGAGTAAGAAGCTCCAACACTAATAAGTGATAGTGTCACCCAACACTTAGCATATACACATCTAAATGCATGCCAACAACTTAAATGGCATTAATCAAGGAATGGGAAGCCCATCTATTTTCATGCAATTGATTCCCATCACCAATTCTAACTGTCTCAAAAACTCCCTCACATAATAGAAAACATTCAATTGTTAATGGTGTATAAAGGAATTGTGATGCGGGGCCACACATTGGAGTATATAGGCTAATAAAATAACATAAATAACATCTCAAGTTTGTATTAAAATGAATTTCGAGGTTGTAGCCTAATACCCCATGCAGAAAAGATGAGGACATTTACTAGTCTTATGTTACACGATCTATGGGGCAAGGTTTCAACTTACAGTAAATGTATGTACACGTAAAAATCGATGCATTGGATGCACATGGAGGAACACTATGTTCCTTTATATTTCATCACCCATGTACTCAATGAGTAATGTATCATGGGAATAAAGAAATCTGAGAATTCCAATGCTCTAGAATGAATTGAATGCTAAATACACAGATGTGATTTAGTAACTTAGATAACAATGTAAATTGGGGAATAATAACTCTAGAATCCCTACCATCAATTTCTTGAATCTCTTAGAGAAGGATGACTAGGATTGTCCAACTATTATGCGTCTAATTTCCAATCCAACTATTATGCATACAATTTCCAAACCCTCAATTCACTCAAGTGATTAAAAAATGGATGGCAGTATTATATAGCACAACAGATACTGACTCAAACAATGACTCAAGTCAGTGGGAGAACGTGATGTAGGTTTATTAAAAAAATACATCAAGTCAGCATCAAGTGGGTGTGCAACACATTGAGAGGTGGTGCTATAGTTTTAATCAAGCATAACATTCAACAACCAATACATGGCACCATTAATTCAATCAATGAATTACAATGTTGCATGAATGTTTAATTTTTGGGAATCTACATATTATCTCATAACTAAATAAAGCAATAGAAAATAAAACACACCATAAAACACAAAAAATTTACCCTAGAAACCCAAATGGGAAAACTTGCATCGAATGGTGAAACTCGATCTATTTTTTTTCCAATTGCAGTGTAGGCTCATGGCTCTCAAGGGAATTCAACAAGCTACATATCCAAGCTTCTTTTATGCATCATCTTCTCTTGGCCAAAAGACCCTTTGTGAGTCAATTTATAAGAAGATATGGCTGGTATGGTCAGGGTAAAGGGAAGGCCAAGAATCCTTTTCTTTTACTTTAACATTCCCCAATGTCCTCTCTTATTCCATTTTTTCTCATCCATTTTTCTCGTTTAATTTTTTTATTCTTGCATTGTCTTTTTTTCCAACCCTCAATATTTTTCAATAGCTTTTATGTGTTGAGTTTCATCAACTAGTCTTATTTGTTGTGAATTTGTTTTAGATCACACCTCCCCATTGAGATTATTTTGGGCTCCAAAAGCTTCTAAGAAACCAAGCTCTTTTTTTCAATTTGTATCATGTTTGCTTCTCTGGAACATGGCCCTCAACTCTGGATCTTAGTTATAGTTTTGAATCTAACTCTAGCTCTAGTTCTCATCTTTGGATTCCATCTCTAGCTATAGCTATGGATCTAAATTTAGTATATGATTTCACTTGTTCTAACAGTGAAAAAGGTTCTCATTAATTCTTTGTTGTGCATAATAAATGCTCTCAACGATAGGTTCATTTTCAACATCTAGAATCCATTCCCATCATCTGTGTGCAAGTTGGCTATAATTCTGAAACTTGGAGATGGTCTATATTGGTAGACAATGGAATCCAAGTTGAATTATGGTCTTCCTTGTTCATTGTTGAGTGTATGTAACACTCATTGAACAGTGAGATCCATGAAATCATTTTTCCTTCACCCAACACTTCCACCAAAGCAAATGTGGACTATCTTCTTTACTAAGATCAATTTATTTCCAACATGGAAGAAATTATGTTGTTTAACACATGCTTATACAACACTTTGTCTTCACAACAATGTTAATTGAATGACAACCTTTTTGTGGGACCATAACACCTTATTCTACCTTAAACAATTGATAAATATTACAAATGTATGGTTGTAGATGACCTCAATGATTACAACCTTGAGGATGATAGGAATGTCTCAAGATTGGGACAATACAAAGAATGGCTAGCGGACAACTTGGAGAAACTATTGTACCCAATGGTTTACACAATGCAAATGTACTCCGGAGAATTAAATAAAGAGAAACCTACTAGCACAATGGTGTAGATGCAATAAAGTGTAGAAATACAATCTAGTGATACCCAGCTAAATCATTCACATACACATACCATTACATATCCAACATTATGTTTGCTTCAATAGCTATCGTGGAGTTTTAAGGAACCCCCAATGGCATTGACCTCCATGCACCAATCTTTGGCACATCTTTGAGAAGGAAATCTATTGTTTCAATATTGAAAGGAACAATTGGATCAGGGTTTCCTTTGATGTTGGCATTAACCTATTGTCCACCTCCTTGGTGACACTAATATTTTGTGTCTTTGTAACTCCCTAGACAATTTCTACTCCTTGGGTTGGAAATATAGATATCTATGTATTCCTTTAGTCTTCACTCTCCACACTCTTCTCTTCACTACGTGGTTACTAAGATGAAGCTCTAAATAAAGCCTCCAACACTTTCCTTCCCAATGTCCATTTATCTTGCAGTGCTGGAAAAAATTATTGGTGCATGGATTCCTCGATATTATTTTTTTCCCCATATGCCTCTAATTTTATTGTTGTATGAGGGATATATTATTTGTATTCCTCTTCTAAAGCATCTAATTTTATGGCATGTGGCTTGCTTCTCCTAGAAATATGCCTCAAGATGGTCGTTCATCCCACTGAAGGAACACACCATAGAATACCAATAGTTATTAGCTCTATGGCCTTTCTTCTTACACCAGTGAAAAACAAGAGACGTCTTACTTGCTACATACCTCTTGTTTGTTTTCTTATTTCTCTATCTAGTTGGATTTCTACATTTTCTAAGTGTTGGTGCAGAGTGAATCTTTGAAATTTTCTCATTATGACCCTTTTGCATTCTTCCACAAGAAGGATGTCCGTGATACTATGATGCCATCTTCATTTGTTGTTTCTCTTTATTTTGATGAGTAGGCCAAATATGAAACATCATTCACTTCCACATAAGTGATCTCGGTGGTCATGGCCTTTTCCTCTAGTCAACTAAAACTTAGGCCTTCATGATTAACCCTTGGTTTAGCTACAATGGGGACCATGATTCCTTGACTTATGTTTCCCAACCCTTGACCATCATAGCCCATATATCTTAATAACTTGGATCCAATTCCTCTAGTATGCTTTTCAAAATCATCATTTTTCTCTTAAGAAAGTTATAAGGAAGGTGAGCTTACCATGCTTGTTGTGGTCATGGTCTTGGATTATGCAGTAGAAATGGAGAGTTCCTTTGCTTCCTTGGTCTCTTAGATAGTTTCTTGTAACTCTGTCAATGCCTCTTCCTTCATTGTCAATTCTTGGTACAACTAAGTCATGATTTGAGTGAGCCTCTCCTCTTACCAGTTAGCCAGTTGAATTACCTTTTCTCTCAATTACACAAGTTGAACTATGTTTTATCCTATCCTAGCATAAAATTAGTTAGGGATTCTTGACATTCAACAAAATGACTCTTTATCAATGACAAAAATTTTGCAGAGATGTCAAGGTGTTTTTTCAAGTCTATTATCCTTTGGTCAAACATCTATACCTTCTCCTTTAAGTGTTAGTTATGTTCTTGAATTTGCATGTTAATGGCCCATAGGTATTCCAACCTCTCTCTCTTCAGTGCTTTAACCATGTTGAGTATATTTTCTCCTCAAAGTACAAACAGTTATTCCCAGGTCAAGGATATTTCAATTGCTCTAATATTACTAGTATGACCCATAAGCATGGGACTTATAGCCCACACACCTCATGAACGTGGATCCTTTGCATAAATGTATTTTTGGTATCTATTCTATAAATTATATAGAGATATTTGTTTTCAAAATGGATTTCAAGGATTGTGTTCTTAGTGCAATATTGAACACAAAACAAGCAATTATCTATGTATGAGTGGCCATAGCCAACCTCTATGTAGTGGTGTCTCAACTATAAGTTCCAATCATCTGACCCAAGTTCACTTGCTATGGTATTAAAAATAAGAACCACACCTTGTCTTGTTGATTCCACAACTCCTAAGGAAACAACACCATTAAAAATATCAATGGAAAGCAAGAGTTATTGAGTATAATGTTGTTCAGTCTTTAAACAAAATTCCTTCAAGGAAGACAATACTTTACAAGCTATAGGTTGGGACTATTGGTTTGATTGTCACTAATTTCCAACCAAAACACTTTCAATATTTCCATATGTCAATTTATTTATGACAAAGTTGTTTGTTAACTAGATGAATGGTCCTATTCCAATCAACAAACTCTTGTTGCTCGTGGAAAACTTAGTCGAGTATATGGTGTGAACTATTAATGAAACATGTGGTATCAAATGTTCCAACACTCATCTTCTCATCAATCAATTAGCTAAATAATAGTGTTTACGGTTCTATTTAATGCTAAACATCTCATTGGGCATTCTCATCCATGGTCATGATTTTTCAATAGTTTCTTGATTCAAGACCAGGCAATGAGGATATGGATATGTTCTTACTTCTAAACTTTAGTATCCAAATACCAACCACCAAATATGGTTTGCATGCAATTTAATCCAACAACCACTTATCATCAACACTACTACAACAACAAAGGGATATAACACTCTAGTATTAACAATGAGTAATATAATTCAACTATAATAAGTGACAATGTTACCCAACACTTAGCTTATATATACATGCACGAGTTAGCAATAAAATGACATTAATCAAGGAATGGGGAACTTGTTTATTATCATAAATAAATTCCCATCACAGGTTGGAGCAAATCTCAAAAACTCGAAATCACTTTTCCCTCAAATAAAAGGAAACATTCAATTGACAATGGTGTATAAAGGAATTGCAATGCATTAGAGCATATCAGCTAATAAGGAATTGTAATGCAATGGAAATGCATTAGATCATATAGGCTAATAGGATAACATAAATATCATCTCAAGTTTGTATTAACTCAAATTTGGAGGTTGTAGATTGAGAACGTATGTAAAAAGACGAGGACATGTACTAGTCTCACACAACATATGGGGCAAATTTTCAGCTTAGACTAAGTGACTCTACACAATGAAGTGGATACACTAGATATACAAGGAGGAACTCTATGTTCCTGTACTTTTCACCACCCATATACATGTACTCAACTGGTAACATATTATGGAAATACAGAAATGTGGGAATGCCAACAGTTTGGAAGGAAATAAATGTTGAATACAAAGATGTGATTTAGTAACTGAAGGGACAATCAAAACTAGGGAATAACAACTCTATAATACCAACCATCAATTTCTTGGAGGTTTGGAAGGATAGCCTAGAGTTCCCAGCAATTATGCATAAGATTCTCAAACCCTCAATTCACTCAAGTGATTAAAAAAATGGAAATATGTATAGAAATAATGACTCAAGTCATTCGGGGAATGTAATGCGGGTTTATTAAAAATACATCAATCTAGGGTCAACTAGGTGTGCAACATAACCTTTTGAATTGGTGTTTATAGTTAGTAATCAAATGTACCAATTAGAAAAAAATGCACCAAGTCAAGGGTCAATTGGGTGTGCAACATATCCTTTTGAATTGTGTTTGTAGCTATTAATCAAATGTACCAAGAGTGTTTAATTTATGGGAATCCACATATTATCTCATAACCAAGGTAATAAAACAAACCCTAAAACAAGAAGATTATGGAAACTAACAATTTTTTGGGAAAATTGTGTGGTGGTGTCTTTCTCCCTTATTTCATATTTTTTTCCTTGTTCTTCTTTTAATTTAATTTCTTAATACTTTCATTATCTTTTTGTCAACTACTCATTAATATTATTACTTCTCATCAATCATTCATTTTTATTTCACACTATTTCAAATCAACTTACAAAGCAACAAATCTTCTACAAACACCACATTCCTCTTAAATTTTATTATATTCATTTACCTAAAGCTCACTTACTCTTCCTCTCCTTACTTCTTACAAGCACCACATTCCTTTAAATTTTATTGATGTCAGCAATGATATATGTCATCTCAAATAATTATTCAAATTTTCAAAAACATTAAGAATAAAATATTTAAGACAGACTCACGCTCCTTTCTCGTCCACTTGCATATCCTTTAAAATATTTATGAATCAAGATTTAAGTGAAGCATAACACATGTACGCTTCCTCTTCTTTCTTCTCGGCTTGCATATCCTTAAACTACGAATAGATTAAAAAAGTAATAAATAATAATACGTGCAAATAAATAAGGAAACAAATTCTTACGTAAGCTCTCTATTAACATCCGATCAACCACGAAAAGGAAATATTGGATTGTAGAAAATACAATTTAACAAGAGCCACGAGGTGGCAATGTCCCCGAGATTGGCATCTGTTCTTGTGAAAGAAAGAAAAAGCAATTGCTTTAGGAAGACATGTAAAGTAAGATTGAAATTTTAGTTGTGATTAAACTTGAACATGTGCTAATTTGTGGTTTTAGGCAAGAGAGTCATAATGCTCATATACATCTTGGATTTAGATTGACATAGATTACTTAAATCAACATTGCTACAAACAACCACGAATACATGCAATGTTTCCTTATCTTTTCCATAGCAATAAGAGTGTTCAAGAACACAAATCGAGAATGTTATAAGTTATGGAAACATAAACATTTACACTTGTAGCACATGATAACAAAACATATTAAATTCAGTTTTTTAAAATGGCATTTTTTTAAAACATGGTTGGTTGTAAAACAATGATTCCAGGCTAGTTTTTCCCAGCCTAAGAGGGGGCGGCGGGCTGGTGCCATGGTGGTTTTTGGATTCCGTGCAAGGAGTTGCAGACTTCGTAATGGAGAAAATCGTTTTGTTTTATTGTTTGATAGCGAATACATTTATTGCTTGTGTAACCACATTATAGCCCAATGCATTGAGCGTATGGGTGGTGAGTCGGCGAGCTTATTCTAGCACTCACACCATGAGTTTGGAACTTAATTGGACAGGAATCAAAAGAATTGTGATGCAAAGAACGTTGGAAAATAAAATGAATGTTATGCGAACACAATTCCCAATTCAGTTAGCATGTGCAAGGACAACTCATAGAGCAGAAGGATTGACAATGAACAAATTGGCATTTGACCTAAAAGGAGTTAAGAGACATGGCCTTGTTTACACAGCGTTCTCATGTGTTAGAAATTTTAAAACTCGTGCAAAAGCCACTGCTGAAATAGATAGATTAAAAACACATGCAAGTTTGGAATTTGAATATGGTCTGCATTGAATTCCAAATGCTAAGCAATCACTCATTGCATTATTGAACACATGCAGCTTGCTTTTGCATTATGATGATGTTCTCCCACTAACATGTTCCTTCACTAAAAACTATATGTCGCAGTAGAAGCAATGGAACAAGATGTCTTGTGAAGTATTTTGTACTTGTAGAAACAGCTACCATGAGTTGTTTGGCAAAAGCAATGCGAAATAATGATCCAAACACAAAATATTCAGTAGCTTTACTAACTGATTTGAACAGAAGAGATGGGAATTAACCATGATCATAAAATCAATTTATACTGTAAACTTGTGTCATTCTCATGGAATCTAAACTCAGTGGCGATTAAGCTGCATTCAATACACTTGTCCCATTTTCTCGAAAATCTAAAATCCGTGGAGACCAATTTCCATCCTGAATCAAAAGTGAAAAGAATTATACCAATAATTATCTAAAACCTATGCATGTAAAAATACACTACATTCAATATACAAAATACAAGTTTAAAAGCCTTAGTCACTTTAAAACTCAAGGACAACATTACTAAGGTATAGTCTTAGCTAATGATAATCACTATAAATTATTTATTTTTATAAACTCTAGTTTAGTAAAATTGAAACTATATCAGACCTAGACATGTAATTTCAAATATTTGAAAGATGTATAAACAGATTGATGGGTACAAATGAGTTATTATTATATGTCCCTGGAACATAACAACTATTTAGAAATCAAATTAATTTTCTAAGTAAATTTTACTGATGGCAAAAAAAATTCAAACATATTTATGGAATTCCTTTATCATGCAAGTAGTAAATCATCATATTGAGATTGAAAAGAAATTGGGAACTTAACCATCAAGAGTATTAAAACTGCAGACTTATCGAGATTGGAAACAAATTGGGAACGTAAGCATCAATACTATTAAAATTGCCCAGCATCATGATTTATTTCTTTAAATGCAAAAACAAAAGAAGAAAGCTAGCAGTCAACAAAAAAATTGAGATACACAACGTTTCATAGTAGCTTCAACATGGTAATAAGTGACCAGTGATCAGTGTCTATAGCTAGTTATACAAAAAACAGTAGTAAGTAAACCAGCACAGAGTTGGTCGTCATCAGATCTGATCATTGAGCCCTGCCATATACAGAAACAGGAGGAAGATGTTAGTCCAATTGCAATGCTATATTTGTTAAATCAGACAGGCAAAATGGAATCAATTCTTGCGTTGGTTGCTGAACAAATTGTAAAATTACAGCCAAAATTATGTGTTGAGTAGTTGAAAGGCATGCAAGCTGAAGTAGAATAAGCAAATAATCTTTTATATCCTGAATATTAAACACAAGAGTTAAACAAAATCATAAGAGATGGAGCAGATAAGAATTCATTAGATTTAATGAGACACGTAGAATTGTAAAATTTAAATGCTTACTTGCATGAATGTGCCTCCAAATATACAAGTAATGCATCAGGAATAATTAAAATACATTGAGATGCATAAAAATGCAAAAAAAACTAATTGAGAATTCAATCAAGAAGATGAAAACACAGTGCATTGGATTATAACCATGTAATTTCTAAGGAGGAAAACATAAAAATATTGTATTAATGAATAGTGCTAGACATAAGCATCACTGGAACATTGCAAAAAAGGTCACTCCAATATTCAATGTGGCTGCCAGGCTAGACATATTATAGTTTATGCCGACTATTTACAGTGGTTAGTATCCATTGACAGTGCTGGTGTCTGCAGCGGTTTCTCATGCATGGTTATATGGGAAAAAACTCATGGACAGAATATTACAAGTTTTAAAGGAGAAGGACTTGACAAATAAAATGATTGAGTTGTCAAACCATTAGTTGGGAATGGTTGCAGATTGCAATGATATGGGAAATTGAAAGACAGATGTAGATTTTGAGAATGATAAGATTCAACCTTCTGAATAACCCAATGTATATTATGTGTGTCAATTGTAGATGTCCAAAGGACAGGTATATGCAGAAATTAATATGAATGTTATCAGTATCTTCATAACCATGAAAGCAAGGTATTTGTAGTTTAAAACAAAAAGCGGCCAAATTGTCCTAGTGTTATGTGATGGCAGGTTGCATCGAAGTTACAAAGACGGGGCTCCATACCAACATCTAATTGAGACTTCAATTTTTGTTTCTCGTAGGTTTGGTTACAGTGGATCATACACTTAAACTGTTCTTCACTTACTTACCTATCGATTCATAAGAAATTTCGTGGTTTAACTTATGTCTTGTACTTGATGGCAGGTTGCATTGAGGTGTTCAGACTGCGTACAAGCGCGTGCTGCTGCTCGTGTTTGCTGTATGTTTTCTGCGTTGGTTAGAAATGAACCCAAGAGTGAAAAAGACTCTTAAGTTCTGAGCATGTTACACCAGTTAGTAGCTGCGGTCCAATCTGTCCAATTGACAATAGTTCTGTAGCCTCTGAATCTGGTTATTTCTGCTTGGTCGATTGGGTCATGCAAATATGTGGTGGTGTAGAGTAGTTAGAAAACGAAAGCTCATTATAAGTGGTGTCTTATTATATACCTGGTAATAAAAAGCTGATTCCTAAAGAATGTAAAAAAACCGAATGGATGGTTGGGAGAGGGGTCTGTGGGTCATCATTCCTTTGTGAAAGAGCCCTAAGGACACTAAATGCAGCCGTGCACAATCCCAGTGTCTGTTGCACCTCTAAGCATGATGTTTGCTTCAGCTCTATGAATATGGTTTGCAGGTGCATATAAAGAGCAATTTGCTGTTGCACATGCTGTCGAAATTGAGTAGTTTGGACCCATAAATCCTGGGTCAATTGAAAACAATGCAGATCTCATGGTTGAGATCGCAAAAGTGATGAAAAAAGGTGTTTTTTCTGTTTCCCTAGAGCTATAGTTTGAGTATCGTTTGAATATCCTACATTAAATCCAATTTTTTAAATTGGTATTTTTTAAAAATATAGCTGGTTGTAAAACAATGGCGCTAGACAAGTTTTTCCCATTGCAAGAGGGGGTGCTATGGTGGTTTCTGGGTTGCGTGCAATGAGTTGCAAACTTTGTGGTAGAGGAAATTGTTTTCTGTCATGTCCAAGAATAAACCAGAGTTTTCAATGACGAGCCCAGAGAGGAGAAAGAAGACAATGTATGCATCAGGAGTAGCATGGAAAGACAGATAGTCAATTTTGAAGCAAGTGTGCCATGTCCAAGAATATTGATCTCTGAATTAGATGCCGTTAGGCATGTGGTCCAATAGTGGCCAATGCAGTATTATAGACATAGAGGAAGAAGGATGGATGTGTGCGGTGTTTTTCAAAATGGAATAATCATCTCTGTTCTCTGGTTCACACGCTCAAGATATGTGAGACATGAGCATAAAATTGAAGGCTGCAATTGAGCCAGAAAGAAGAGTAATGGATAGGTTTTCCAGCTAGATAATGCAAATAGTTCTATACGCTAATCATCATATTATAAATAAGAACCAGCAAGGCTTAGCAAAATCTAGTTGATGGAGAATTATGTGGCATGTCAGAGCATGGTGATCAATTATGTGCTCAAAGGAATGAGGCAGCTCAAAAGAATTAACAATGAATCCATTTAATTCTAGTAGTTTCTTAGCAAGGATAACAAAGTTCTGAACAGATACAAATAACATGAATGTAGAGATATGCATGATAAATAGCCATATTTTTTTGTTGTTTTTGGACACAGAGAGCAGGATGCAATAATGGAAATTTATCCTTGAGAATTAGATGAGATAATTTTATTAATGCTCAAGTACTAACCACAAATAGGCCAAAGGGATTGCTAATTAAAATAGTGCAGGATACAAATGGGATTGCATAGGTCACTCTTATAAAATATATAAATCAGAAAGAAAAGCTAAAGCATACTACTAAGAACGCAATGACAAAATCCCCAAAAAGGAAAGCAAGGAGAAGGTTATGTCTAAAATAAGCAGCCCAATGACTCTTGAATTCCTCTCTTCTAACATCTGAGGCGAAAGTGAAGAAGCTGATGAGAGATGACCAATTAGATTGATATAGACATGTTGGGGAATTTGACCTGAGACATATCTTGCTGCCCAAATGACGTAGCCATGTAAGTTGATGTGGAGGATATCCCTTCTCTGATGGTGTTGTGTGAGCTGTGCTAGAATCTATTGCAATATCTTTGTACAGGTCTTACTTGATGAGCTTGGAATGGCTCTCAGAATCTGTTGTTTTGTCATAGGTAAATATTATAGTTCAGTACAAGTCAGATCTCAAATGGTGCAGCATATATCTCAGGGAATATAATAGATGAAGAAAAAACCATTGCATATCAATTGCATAAGAAGAAGAAGATCGTGGGAAATCCAAATAAAATATTGTAAATAAGATCAGAGTCTGATGACAACCTTGATTGAATATGCATTGAACAGGGTGTAGCAAATGCAAATGCTGGAAGGGATTTCCAAGGGAAAAAAGTTCCAATCGCAAGAGTTGGGTTTAAAGTTGTTGATTTTAGTCAAAGAAAGTCCAGATTGGAAAGTCACAGTAGAAAGAACACAATATGAGTTTAGGTTTGCAAGCAAATTTATGCTCACGTTTTTATTATTGACTCGAGAAGGAATGCCCGATATTAAACAATATCCTATCTATTTGCAAGAAATATATTAAAAGGCTGAAATACATGTAAGATATGAATCAACAATTTGATTGGCTACGTCGAAAATATTATAGAAAATATGTAATTTCACTCTTTTGGCCCAGTACAGGGTTTTTTCATAGTCTCTCAACTAATAGAATGCTATGAGAAATTGCTTTAGGAAAACAAGGTCAATATTCAAAATATTGCATATGTAAATAAAAGTCAACTATTAAAGTTTTTGACAAAGAAGGTTAAGGATATACTTCATATTCAATTTTATTTTCGTAGGATGGATAAATACATAAATATATTTCCTAAAATGCTATTGATGTTGCGGGCCTTGTTGTCTAAACACAGATTGCAGATGTCGGTAATATTGAATAAGAAACTTGACTCTTTAGAACATAAAATAGATTTATGTACCTGGAAATCAGTTTCTTTTTACGTTGATGATTCTGTTATCCAGCGCTAAAGTAAATAGCCCTTGCTGGGAAAACCTTCGCAGATTGAAAACTGTCGATGATATGTTTTTTGAGTATTGTTCAAATGAAATATTTGCTACTTCTGGACAATGCTCTTTTAGCTGTGGGTTGCACAG
The DNA here is from genome assembly GCA_027924585.1 of Larix kaempferi. Lineage (NCBI taxonomy): Eukaryota > Viridiplantae > Streptophyta > Pinopsida > Pinales > Pinaceae > Larix > Larix kaempferi. The sequence goes on from BSBM01000474.1 coordinate 45,270, forward strand.
TGTGCATTCTATCAGCCCATCATTTGTGTCCAAATTGCATTCCAGATTATGTTCATACATAATTTCCATTTCTTTTTTGCAAAGTGCACAGACCACAGAGCTTTGAATCAGTGGTTGTTTACATTGAGCGCAAAGTCATCGATATGGAGGTGCAAATGGATTTCTTGCTTTCAGTATTCCGTGTATCTGTCAAAGTCTCAGAACAAATGACGATAGCAAATGCATATAATATCAGCATGTTTTTAAATAGAATTATGCCAATATTATTTTCTATTTGAATAGTAATTAAACTTAGATTCTAAGCACTATGACTAGTTCCATACGAATGTGCAATGTAGCCATTGGCTAATTGTTGTTAGCGGTTGGGTAAAAGCAAAGAAACATTGCAAAACCAATTCTTCCAAATTGATGAATAAGAGTGTTGTGAACAAAGTTCTGGGGTTGAATGTAAAATTTGTTGCAATGCAACCAATGTTTTAAAGCAGTCATAGAAAGAGAACAAATTGTATTTTCCTAGCATGCAACAAATATTGTATGTGCAAAGACGATTGTCATTTAATTGGGATGCAAGGTTGTATTCTGATACTTTTGTTTCTCAGATTGAAAGTACAAATATTCAATGCACTTTCTGCAAAAGGCAAAAAATCTAATTCTCGAATGCCATTGCATATGCAGTTTTGACGAGTTAAACAAATGGAAAACCCGTTTCGTGGCACTGTAAGCATGGTGGATGTATCTTCCGATCACATAAATCTAGTTATGTCACTGTTGTGCTATCTAGCATTAATAATTTTAGGTGTGGTAGGTAAAATGAATTGGTTGGATGCACCTTTGGTACTTAAAATCCTTGTTTGCAAAGAGAGCTTGACATTGATTACATGTTGAGATAAAGATGTTGTCATGAGTAGGAAAAAGTTACATTCAAAAGGTGCCAAAGCATATTCAATTTTGTAAACTTGCAACTTCATATTCAACCAGGAGAAAGTTCGATTCAAAAGGTGCCAAAGCATTTTGATCAACATAGACTTTGCTAAAATTGCAATCAAGTAGATTCTATGCATATTTCTATAATAGCATTTACATAAGTCTGTACATATCAAAATTGCTTGAAGCCTACAACATTGAGATAACACCTTAACAAAAGCCAATTAGATATATGGCATAAAAAAATTTAAATCAATGTTAATAGTCCATTATTGAATAAAACTTCAAACATAAAACAGCAGTGAACTAGATAACATCAAGAAGTGGACAGGATCCCTGAAAGTGTTATTTTTTTAGCTTCAGATAGATGCAGTTCACTATAGTTTAAAAGGTGCACTTTGATATTGAATGATGCATTTGTGCATAAGGGAGGTTTCAATAGCATCTAGATTTTTAGCAAAGAGATGCATGCTTGTCGGACTCTGTATCTGAGATGTTTAAATATTCTTGGTCATCACAAGCTCACGATGTCGTTGAGCATATTTCAGACAAGATGCAGTCAAAGACCACAAAAAAGTCAAGGAGGATATATCAAAGGGTCTACCGATTGCGAGGATGTACTTGGAAAATGTTAGCTGCCATTTTTCATTGCAGAAATGAAGTGCTAACATTTAGTTAGAGTACATCACGTTGGTGGTAATACAAGTGCATTTAGACTTTCACAGCGATTGAAGCTTGTTTGACAATTGGGTTCATCAGTTTTTAATAAACTATTATTTTTTGCAACTTGCTTTTTTGGGAGCTAGACTTTTGGGCTTGCATGTGAGGGATGTTTATATATTTTGGGTCATCACAAGCTGATGAGATGAGCATATTTCAGCCAACATATGATCAATGTGATCAGTGAATCATGATAATAGTTATTTTTAGCAATATGCTTATCAATGCTTGTATGTAGTTTTTGAGCACATGTTTGGGCTCCTTGTAAAAAAGTGAGCCTAATGAGATTGTTTTGATCCATACGAGAGATGATGTTATTTTTGGAAGCGACTAATTTTGGATTTTTTATATTTGACAGCAGCCTCCCAGATATTATCTTTATTTTAAATATTTCTTACATTTTTGTTTTTCAGAGCTAGACTGGTTTTTTCTACGTATTTATATTTAGTAGTTTCTATTTATGGCAAGGGCAGGTTGTATAGCCATGGTTGCAACTATGCAATGATGGAATGATGTCATAGTGTTGATAGGTCAAGGATGGGTAAAATGCAGACTTGAGACGGCTAGACCGTTTTTTTTGCACATATCTATATTCAATAATTTCTATTTCTGGCAGGGGCAGGTTCTGGTGTCATGGAGCTTGTTGCAAGAACTTTTCACTGTGGAGCTGTTTGTGTGTGTATATATATATATATATATATATATATATATATAACTCTGTCTGTTGACAATAGCGAAATTTAGCCTGCCGAAAACTTTTTCCCTAGTGGATTATGTTATCAAAAACTTAACATATTTATGGTTAAAATAATATTTAGTTAAGTAAGTTTAAAGTTAACATAGTTATGCCTAAAATAATATTTACTTAAATAAGTCTATATAGATTTAACTACTGGGGACTAAAGCAGATATTGGTTTTTTTTATAGCATGGAAAGGTTGGTTGGGGTTTCAAAATTTGCATAACAAATGTCTGATAGAAGTGGAGAATGAAATCAAGATAAATTCGTCAGTAGCTATATAGTCAAAAAGGAAGTGCTATAGCAGTTTGTTTGGAAAATCTATATCAGTCTTGATGATAATGTTTTGAAGAGATGACAACAATTTAAAAAAGTGTTCAACTAAAGCCTACTACAGATAACAAAGTCAATGCTATCAGACAATGAACAAGAGACAAAAAAACAGAAGAAGCTGTTAAGCAATGAAACTACTTTGCACCAAAGTAAATTCTGTTCTTGTTTTTCCTTGTTGATGAAATGGAAAAGAAGCAATTTTCCAACGAACCTATGTCTTTGAGTCAATGATTGGAAGCAAATTTTGAATTGCATAATCATCATTAAGAGGGTCAATAAAAGTAGCTGCACAGGTCCGGAGCATGTGGCTTCCTTTAGTGTCATTTCTGACAATGTTTTTAAACAAATAGAATGGAGGATTATCAGATGCAAGTTGTTGTTGAATTTGCAAGAGCAGTTGTTGAAAGGCTTCATTGACTTGTAACTGCAATAGTAGAAGACAGTAGTCGATGAGCATAGGCTACAATTAAAAATCGTTAAAGCTATTTGTATTTGTTTTTCGCCTATTTTCTTGTTTATATAAAACAACAGAAATTTTATTTAGCTTTAAAAAATAGCAATTTCAAAAGAACATTAGACATGCAAATGGCATATTTACTATTGCATGGTCGTTTTCCATTCCACCGTCTTTGATATACAATTCGAATTGCTTGTTGTTGTATTCACATGCAACGACAATTGCTGCGACAGAGCCAACAGAGTAGGAATCGTTTGATGACAACAGATCAGCAATTGTCATATCTGGAGCTAGCTTTCTCATTTTGCAAACTTGATCAATTGTCTCAATTATTGTATGTGGAAATATGACTATTGAATACTTGGCATCGCCTCTGTCGTACTGGCCTTTTTTCTTCAGCCCAAATCGAGTGATTCTTAGGCTTTTGCCAGTTGAGAAATAGCTACCAAAACGTTTGATCAAGTTGTCACTTATTCCAGCAGTGATTGTCATCAGCCCATCTCTGTCAACAAAGTCTGCATGCAGTATTTGTGCCTTTACAGGAGAACCTTGGATTTTATTTTGTGCAGGCCCATACACGGCCAAGATGTCTCCTTCGAAAACAATTTTTGGGGTTATTGTGCATAGCTCTATAATAGTAGCTGCTTCTGCAGTTGTTTGTTTGAACCTGCTATTGTTATAGTTAGAGAAGAACGCCAAGAAAGAAATTATCAGCAATTAATAGCAGAAAATTTCGAACTTGGATCAAGATTGACAAGATATTTGTCAATGCAATAGTTACATTCTGTTGTTTTCTGTGCTAGGAAATCATAAAAGAAGATGAAGAAGTTGCATGTGTTAAAAATGATGTAAAAAGCAATTAGAACCAAAATAATTGCACACCTTTTTGGACTTTGAACAAGTGAAATTGTTTCCATTGTTGAGCTGTCTGATGTTGATATTGTTTTTGTTGTGTTGTGCATAAGCAAAGAACTATTTTCCATTGTTTTGGAATTTTGGATTTTAGTTTCAACAACTGTACATGCAAGAAGTATCAAGCAAGTCAAATGTACCTAATATTGTTAATTAATGTAAAGATTAGAAGAGATTTAGAACAAATGGAAAATATGGAAACAAATAGATAGTATTAAAACAAAGAATCATAGGGAAAAAAAAGAAAAAAGGCAAATTTCTATAATTCTTTTACTAGATTTTTTACATATGCATAGCATGAAGTCTATGTAGTGCCAGGAATTTGAACAGAACAACTACTGAAAACTATGTTGTCTATAGCCAAATATTGAACAAATTTTCATTTACAATTATCTTGAACATAAGAATTTGTTATTAAAACATTTTATGTAGCCTATATATTGTCTAAATTATTATAAAATGGAAATAGCATGTGAATACTTTTGTAAAGAGTGTTTACATATGTTATGCAATAAGTGCTAGTTTTTTAAAATCTGAATTGTGGACAAATTAAAGTCTAAACAACTTTCAACAATAAAAAATAATCAAAATTTTACATCACAAATTAGATTACAAAAATATTAGAAAGTTCAACACAATTTGAACTCATAGCTATGACATCAATGCTGCACATGCCCACAGCTGATCTAAATTTACCTCACTACAAATAGGAAAAAACCAAATTGATATAGTTTAAAGTGCATGCAAGTTGCAAGAGAAAGAATAGTACCTGCTTTTGATTTTGTGCAAATATGATACGATGGATCTGTCCATAGATAAGGGGACAACAAAATTAGACAATGCAAAATGAATAGACTATGCATTGTTATCACAGATTGATAGGAAAGTTGAGTAGTGATCAGTCCAATAGGCATCTGAAATATTGAAAACAATAGTTATGTGTTTCAAATTTGTCCAAAAGTGGTCAAGCATTGAACCAGTGTTCGTTGTTGCCTTTGTTGTTTTCAGTGTCAAGCCTTTCATTTCCATAAACAGTTGCAATTTTATTTTTGACGTTGTTTCTTGCAACATGTCAATGTTCAGGTCACCAGCTACTAGGATTTGAGTGGTTTGTGTGCAAGTTGACAAAATGCAACTCAATATATGAAAGAGATCATCAAGCAAAGCACATGGTCTATTGTAAATGTTCACTACTTTCAACACATTGTAGCCAAATTCAAGATCTACGCAAATTGCTTCGGTCGAGTTTTTTGTATAGTTTTTAGAATCGGTGATGGCAATGTGTTTTTTAATCAATGTAAGGATTCCATGCATTGAAAATGCTGAGAAGAAATTGTATTTTTCTATCATTATCGTTTCTTTGGTAAGTGTGTGCATGTGAGTTTCTTGCAAACATAAAATGTCCGCCTGCATAAGTTCATGATCATTTACAACATCGTCATAGTGCAAAAGCAAGCTGCGTGTGTTCAATGATGCAATGAGTAATTGCTTTGCATTTGGCATTGAACGCAAGCCATATTCAAATTGCAAAGTTGCATTTGTTTTTAATCTATCTATTTCAGTAGCGACTTTTGGACAAGTTTTAAAATTTCTTTGTTCTAACTTATTTAAGAGATAAAGACAATCAATATTTCTAACACGTGAGAGCGCAGTGTAAACAAGGCCATGTCTCTTAATTCCTTTTGGGTCAAATGCCAATTTGTTCATTGTCAATCCTTGTGCTCTATGGATTGTCCTTGCACATGCTAACTGAATTGGGAATTGTGTTCGCATAATATTTGTTTTATTTTCAAGTGTTGTTTGTATCACAATTCTTTTGATTGGTGTCCAATTGGACTTTACAACAGGTGTATAAAGATGTTGCATAGTTGCACGTTGCTTGGCTCCAACTTTTGGATCTGTAAACTCAATCCAAACAATATCATGGTTTGTTTGTGCATAGTGTTTAAACACACCTTCTGCACCATTAACCAACCCATCCTCAGTTGAGTAGTTGCCTCCAACTAGTTCAATAAGCATATCCTTTTTCACTACTATCATAGACGGAAGTCGCAATGTGTTTTGTCTATGCTCATTTTTTTCAATTGAATCAATTTTGCTATCATGTGCTACAAGCGTGAATGTTTCTGTTTGCATAGCTGACAACATTTTTGAGTTATGTTCTTGAACATCCTTATTACTATGGAAAAGATAAGGTAACGTTGCATCTATTGGTAATTGTCTATAGCAATGTTGGTTTAAGCAATCTATGTCATCCGGTGTTTGTGAGAATGTTCTAATTCTATTTAAGATTGATATGAATGTTTGATTTCTTTGATGTACAACTATTGTAAGTTCATAGCATTTTATTGCATCGAACCAAAATGTGTAAGGAAATGTTTGCTGCTGGAATCTTGGTTGTTCAAAAATCCAACAATCATGTACGGGTTGTGCTTGACACAAATCACCACAGAATATGACATCAAGGTTTCCAAATGCTTTTGTTGGTGTGTGCATGATTTCACGTAGTCGTTTGTCAATGTTGTATAGCATTCGAGACCCTATTAAAGAGACTTAATCAATCAACAATACTCGAAGTTGTTCATAATCTTTTGTCAAAAGATCTAGGGTGTTTGAATTTAGCGGAAGCATATTTGAACTTAATGGTAGTCTGAAAGCAGAGTGGACTGTAACGCCACCTGCATTATATGCTGTTTTTCCAGTAAATGCAGCTATAAGTCCTTTTTTCTTTAAAGGATCACTACCAATTTCTTTGTCATAGTGATGTAGAATACCATCATAGATTGCTTTTGCGGTGTAAGTTTTACCTGTTCCTGCTCCTCCTGTCAGGAACAAGTGAATTGGAGTGAGGGGATTGTTCTTTTTCCTTGCAATAACTTCTTTCACGATTGATTGTTGTTGAGTATTTAGATTTCTTCGTATTGCATGGTATTCATGCATGTCCAACAGAAATGGCTTTTCTGTCAAGTTGCACACAATCCCAGGTTTTGATGCATTGGACATAGTTTTGCGGATTAGATCATGCTGAATGTCATATTGTTCTAATCCAGACACAGTTGTTGTTTTGTCTGTTGTTAGAGGAGCCATAGCTATGTCTTGCAATTCAATTGTTTCAGCAGCATTATCAAGGTCACCCCACTTTGTCGTTGTTGATGCCATGAACTTTTGTTCTACAATGTCTATTTGTTCTTTGAATTTGACATATGCATCAGACCATGTTTTGAAATTGCTCTTTAGTAGGGTGCAATTGTCTCTATGTGGCATAAAGAGGATCATCTTTTCTCTAAAAAAATTCTCGGGGTCTTTTTGTTTGTTGTAGCGAATATATCGTATGATACATGGTCTATTTCTTTTTCTTGTAATTGAGTGCATGCAAGAATAGGAAGATGCATATTCAGCCAAAGAGATGTTTTCAAGCTCAATAGGACGTGCAATGTATTTGTCCAAAATTGATGGGCAAATAATGTCGTCAGAGTCATCTGGTTCTTTTTCCAAAAGCGATGGTTTTTTCAAGACAACTTTTTTTTGTCGTCTGGAGCAATGTTGATGAAAATAGTCTTCCTGGAGGATGAATGCAGAGGTAACGAGAGTATGATATGTATTGCTTGTCTAGTAGACATTTGTTGCATGTTCAAAAGCGCATTTCCAAGTTTACGTATCGTTTCAATCTTTCCATCATTCTCAATGAGACATTGTTCTTTGATCTTTTTGAAAGCATTTGTCATGGATCTATCAAATTTGGTGATGTAAGAGCTTACATATGTTGCTGTAGCGTAAGCATCTAAGATATATTGTGCATCTATATTTGCTTGCCACAACTCTGGTATTGCTTTTGCAAATGAGTTAATCCAAATGTCAACGGGATCTCTTTTTAGTATTAAGGTAGCACGAGGAAGCAAAGATCGTAGCAGCAAAATGTATTCATCCTTGGTTAGTTCTATCTCTAGAAGCAATTGTGCAAACGACACGTTTCTAGAATATTCTTTATGTTCAATAAGAGAGAACACTTTTTTTGCTCTTTGAATGAGATCATCTGAAGCATTTTCTAGTGGCTCTAGAATCATGGTACTATCCATAGGAGGCAATGGGAAATTGAATCTGCATGTGGAATGCCGATGTTTTCTACATGTTTTTGTGTGTCGATGCATTTGAATTTGAATAAGATTTTGATCAAGTAAAGACGAGTTTGTGGATATATAGCGATCAACAAAAGCAACGATCTCCTCATTTGAATTTTTTCCATAAACAGGTGCATTTTGAATCCAAATTAGTCCATGTTCATGCTCATTTCCTCTTTGTTGAAATTCGGTCGTAAAGAAAAAATCTTGTATTTTTCCAAATATTGTGTTGTTTTTTAACATAAGAGACTTTACTGCTGCTATTTTGTGTCTATAGTAGCGAGTACAAATCACTGGGTGTCTTCTTATTAACGTGTCAATATTTTCTTCCAATGCATTGTCTTCTAACTTTACCAAATTTTTTTCCTCGATTTGTTTCAATGCATTGCATAAAGGTGCCCAAAGGTGTTCAGCACTCGTAAAGGTTAAAAAGAACGTAGGAGGACCAAGCTGCCGAATCATTGCAAATAGATCTTTTTTCATATTTTCAAAGTAATCAGGTGATGTTCTGATTGCTTTCAATGTACGATACCCGATCGAAGATTGGAGTATTTTTACAAGATTGTCTTTTGACTTGACATCTTTTGACAATACTTTTTTGTCCTTTAACTCTCCCATGCGGATTGATATCCAAGCAGTGTTTTGTACTTGTTTTATTATGATTTTAATTGCTTTGAAGAAAATGTTTGTGCCATGTGTTTCAAAGTCTGTACTTTCATGTTGTAGCTCCCACTGCGATATTTGTTGATAAGAGAAGTGATTGAAAATTTCATTAGATCGATTGAATCCGTAGAAAAGTGTAGGAAAGTTTAGCTCTTCAGAGTATTTGTCTTGGAAAATGCTCAATGGACGGAAGCTCTCTGAAGGTGCAATTTCTATGATTTTGTTGTCTAGATCATCTAATAGATGTGTTTCTCCATATCCATGTATCAATGTTTCTGATATTGGTTCTATGTTTATTTCATTTTCATCATCAGCTAGTTGTTCTGTTGTTTCTTGAGTATTTGATTCTTGTTTGGCTGTTTCATCAAATATTTTTTCCCAACTAGTATTGATTACAATGCCTTAAATTTTGTAAAGTTCGGTTTTGCATAAATCACTCAGCGCAGTCATAATGATCTTTGGCCGAATATTTCTAGATAGATATGCATTTTTGTATTCCAATTTTCGCTTTAGCATAACTGCAACTGTCAAATTGTCATCTAGACTTCTAGGCAATGCTATTTGAACTTTATCCAAATTTGCAGGCACATTGATAATTGAGCCAGTCAGCCCAATTTGTGCTCTTTTATAACCAAGTTGTCTTATTTGTGCAAAGGCTATTCTTGGTGACACCAATCGTTCTTCCAAAGGAGTCAGTATAGCTACAGATGGCAATATGTTATTGCGTCGGATTCGTGTAGGTGATGTAAACATGGGCAATTTCCCATTAGCGATTGCTTTCTTGCAAGGCCTACAAATTTGAACAAGTAGCATGGGGTATGTCACATCTTCTGTACTTGTAAGAGTTTGAAAGGCTAATTTAACTGTGTTGTTTACACTAGAAATGTCTTTTTTTAAATGCAATTGTTTACACACGGAACATGCATGAATAGGTGTGTCTTGAATAACTTTTAAGTATGTAACAACTGCTTTTTTTGCTTTTGCACATTCCTTTTGATTTTGAAGAATGTCCATTCCTTGTTTACGCATATTGTGTTTCAACAAGCGCAAGTTTTTTTGCATATTGCCATCAATGCATGTTTGCATCTTGATTTTGGTTTTTGAAAATTGACCAGCAATGCAAGACTTTTTTTCCCCTATGTTTATCTTTTGTTTTTGTTCGTTTGCTTTAATTGCATCTATGTATATTGGTTTGTTGAATGGTCCGTTGTCAATGTTCTTTTCTATAGTGTTTTCTTTCACTATTGTCTGTTTGTTCTTTTCAAAATTATCCGTTCCAATTGCAATAGAACTATTTTCGTTGCAATTGAGAGAAAAGAGCATTTTATTTCCACAATGTTGTTGCAACAACGGTTGGAAATGCGAGTGCATTTTATCTATTACATGTTGCATCAGGCATAGAACTCTTGACGATTTATTTGTTGCATGGAATGTCGCAATATTTTCTTGCAAATTATTGCTCCATAAATGTATGTTAGTGTCTAGTAGCTCACATAACCATTGAAGAGCAAATTGATTTCCTTCTATGTGGCCAATGATATATGGCTCTGCCAAATGCACGATATAGGTTTCCCATCCACTAACAAGAGGTGTAGTTGCTAATGTGTTTTTATCAAGATATTTGTCCAAGCATTGTATTGCTCTAATATCGTTTGAAGCAATAGAGTTATAGAAGCTTTGCGCAATTGCTTTTCTAACACTTTGTCCATTAGCAAAGAGTGTCAATTCAGAGATTGATTCGAACAAGGAGTCATGACAATTGCCTTGAACCTGAAATGACATTTCAAGTTGCTTGTATAAACATCGATTTACATTTGCACCTTGACAGAGCATATCAGTCGCTTGTCTTTCGGCTTGCATTGTTTTATATGACAATAATGGTTCAAAGTGGCCAGAAGCTGGTGTGTGGTCATGGAACAATATATTGTAGCAATATTCAGATCTTCCAGAATTGAAGTGAAGGTATTTTGTTCCTTTTGTTAATGACCAAACAGCGACTAGAACATTCAACCATTTTGAAAACCACTTGATGCAAAATATATCACCCCATAGTCCATATACATTTTGATTATCTGGCTGTGAAGCAGACTGCGACATGCGATTGAGATATTCGTTGGCATTTTCTATGCTATGCAATTCCATCAAATAGTCAACTGTCAATTCTATGCGCATTGACAACAATGCAGAGGGATCTTTTTGATCTAGAAGAACACGAAAATGATTAACAATCTCTTTCCTTATCTCTATTGATGTATATCGAAAATGCAATAATACTGCAAGTGCATCAAACAAGCAATTTCCTGGCTCATAGTGGAAATTGTCTAGTCGAAACAAATTGCTTGTAGCCAAAGCCTCATCAATTTCTTGCCAATTAGAATATTTGATGCCAAGACCATTTGCTCTTAAAACATTGTCGCCTTTACTTTTGTCTTTTCCCATATTGTCTACAAACACATTTGCGACGGCATATGTTTTTCCTGCTTTTTGTTCTTGTTTTTTCTATGTCCCTAGTTGTTTATATCGGAAAACCTACATGCAAGTGAAGAGAAACAAACCCTAAGGAAAACAAAATAAGCAAAGGGCATGGTTTTTTTTTCCAAACCATGATGTTGTAAACATTGTAGATTTTTGTTGCCATTGCAAATAAGCAAAGCAAAGGGAACAACATATTCACAACAAAGAAATTTTGAAATGAAATGTATTTTGTCTTGCTACTAGAATAGGAAAAACCAACATGTTAATTGCTAAGCTAAAATTATTAAATATGCAAAATTTGGTATCAATACAAAAAAAATGGCAATTAGCAAACAAGAAAATTCTGTGTGTGTTTTTTGTCTTTCTTTTTTTGTTGAAGCTATGTTTGAGTTTGTTATCTTATAACCACTAAAATGTTTTTTTGTACGATACTATGTAGACACGATTTTGGTCAAAGGGAAATCTTTTGGCACTTAAAAGGTTAAAAGGTCAAAGTCACTTTATCAAGAAATATGGATATAATGTTTCTCATGACACATTAGTAGACACTTGATTTCTTATTCTAGTCAGGGGGAATCATTAGATTCAATGCAATATTAGATTTATTGGTGACCTATAACAACATATTTATAGTTTTAAACTTTCATATATCAATAAAATATAACTATGTGTGTTAAGAAATGTTTAAATATTTAAACTTAGTGTACCACTATGCTGTATGCTCATGCTATAGTTTGTACCTTGATTGTTAACCATTCAACTACTAATTAATTGCCAATGTAAGAGTGAATTAGAATAGTGGCATAGCTAATATTGATTCCTCATATTATTCATAAATGTTAACATAAATGGCATAAGCGACAATGATTTTGCATCTCAGGACAAAGTAAGAATAAAGCATAGAAAATTAAAGACTGAACATAAAAAATTTATTTCAAAAACAAATTTGCGATTATTGTTTTCCTTAATCTTTCTATTGAACTTTAATTTATGAGCAATTGCTACTACTTAGAATTTTATTTGCAATTAGCTTATAATATATAGATTAAAGCCATGAACCTATAATTTTAACACATAATTTATAATTTTTGTTTTATATCATATTGTTTCATTTATGCTTTTGTATTAAACACTCAGATCTTAAACTTTCTTTTTGACACTAGTGATTTCGCTAAGCCTGGCGAGGGAATGCGAAAGACCATATTTTGTGTCAAAGAGAGTGAAAAACAAACTATATCAAGATTTAGCAAGATTTGGGTGTAATTAGATGGTGACTTTATTGAGTGCATTTAACTCTTCATAAGTTGTGTCTTGATCAAATACCTCAATGGGAGCATTGTGGTTTCCTTGATCAGCAGACTGTCAAACCATTTTTTCTTCTTCTTGGATTTGAAACATTCTATAATTGTAACACATGATTTATAATTTCTCTTTTATATCATATTGTTTCATTTACGCTTCTTTATTAAACACTCACACCTAAAACTTTCTTTTTGACACTAGTGATTTCGCTAGGCCTAGCAGGGGAATGTGAACGATCATATTTTGTGTCCAATAGAGTGACAAACAAACTATATCAAGATTTAGCAAGATTGCGGTATAATTAGATGCTAACTTTATTGAGTGCACTTAACTCTTCATAGCTTCTGTCTTCATCAAATACCTCAATGGGAGCATTATGGTTTCCCTGATTAGGAGACTATTAAACCATATTTTCTTCTTGTTGGATTTGAAACATTTGCACTAATCATGTCCTTGTTGATTATAATATCTACGAAACCTACTAGAAGACAGAGAAAAGAAAAAGCAGATTGTGAGAAACAAAATGACCTTGTAGTAGTAGGAAGTGCAAGTTTTGAAAATGTAGATATGCAAACAATTGAGGAGGATGATTGATGTTGAATTCTACAATAATCTAAAAACTTGTCTTCAATCAATTGTGCTTGATTATACACAATGCAAGGAATAGCGATTTCCATGTACGTCAGCTCTAGCTACAAACATTCTTGTAATCTATTTTTAAATTTGACAATAAGATTATCGAATGCATTAGTGATATTGAGAAGAATGGACAATTGATTGAATTGATGGAAGTACTCTCATACAAGAATGTTGAATCCTTGACTGAGGTGAAGCCACTTAATATTGATACCCTATTTGTAGAAGGAAGAACTAAAGGAGAGAGAAAGGGATTTCACAAACTTGGTCGAAATCATGATTGAGTTTTGATTCACATCATGCCTACAAAGCCCTGTGAGTTTCAACTTAATGGACATAACCTTTTCAAGACCAAGAAACAGATTATAGTTAAACTAACTGTCTATGTCAAGAATCTAACTTTGGAGCACTTTCGAATCATGGGATTCATCATAAATGATAAGCTTGGATTTTTAACATCGAGGACATAAATTCTTGATAAAAATATTATTAACATTTTATGCAAACAAAGCAATTATGCTGGTAACTTCCACAATTCTTTTGTGTAACATCATTATTTCCATCAATCTTATAGTAGCCATCATTGATACCCAGGGGATATGGCCACTAATAGAACTATTAGCAACTTGATTTCTTTGAAAGTGTATTAAAAATTCCAAAACAGCTTTCAAATATCTATAAAGCTCTATTAAATAAAAGGTCAAGAGTCTTGTAAACAAAGCTGAAGACTCAAGAACATCTTCAAATATCAACGAATATCACCATCAATTAGTTTAAAACTTGGGAGATTGTTAATCAATGCATAACAACAAAAAATCTTTAGTGTATAGTGTCAATGAAGCTCCAATGAAACGCTAGGAAATGAGGCCATATAAAAAGAGGTATTCAACATTGTCTCATCAACATCCAAAATCACTATGTGTGTATCGTACAAAGTCAATTTCAATGATACAAGTAAATGCCTCTTATCAACATCTCTTTCAAATTTTCCATCATGTCCAAATGAAGGAAAATGTTACATAACCCCAATTTAAAAAAAAAAAAACAATTAATGCTAGTGGCCTGGCCTAACCGTCTTAATAGATAGATTGTTATGTATTGAGATCATCTATATTAAATCATGTCAATAAAGTAGATTTAGTGTGGAAGCAATATTTGTAAAAATGTTTACTAGAAGCTTCCACCTATTAGAAAGTCTCTATAGCATGAAAACAATATTTGAAAGAAAATTTATTACAAGGTCCACCTATTAGAAAGTTCCTTTACTAAGGACGCTTATTAGTAGGTTCAGCCTAGTAAAAAGTTTCTTCACTAGAAACTATATATCTACAAGTAGAAGCAATGAAACAAGATGTCCTGTGGAGTATTTTGTAATTGTAGATTGGCTTTATTTGGAGGTTTTCCCCTTGAAGAGGCAAATGAATATTGCTTTAATTAATAAAGATATTTCTATTATAATATTTTGTTATCTAGAACTATCTATTGTTGTGGTAATTATGTCTTTTCATATTGAAATCTTGGTTTTTTTTTTTTATGTTATGAATTTCCAATTATGTTGTTGAGGCACATAACAAATAGAAATCATGCTTAAGACTCATTAAGCATGAAATAATTGTTAAGCCATGAATTTTGGATGTGCAAAACACAAAGCAGTGAGCATACCGAACAAAATCAAATATGCAGGATGCATAAAAGATAAGAATATGTAGCGTGGCTTGTGACAATCAATTCCAATAATGGGAACACTATGTCCTTAATATCGAATGGATTGGCAACCTTCATTTTTCTAGTCATGGATAGAATGACAATAAAATAACTCATTATTATGTGTTGAATTATATTTTAAGGATCGATAACATCAATTTAATGTTAGATACTTGAATTTGATTATGAAAGCCGATCTAAATAAAGAAGAAATTCCATCAATCAAGCCATTATATTGCAGGCAAGATGAGGCTAATTTTGGTGAAGGGTCATAAAAGGCACTTGACATTGCTCAAATACAATAGGCATGAGAATTTGATGTTTGTTTGTGTGGATGGCCATATTCCTATTGTTTGGTATAGCCAGAACAAGGAGCAGCTAGGGACTTGCTGAGCCCACAATAATTTGTTATAGTGCTTTAATGTCTAAAGCGATTGTACATGTTTGAGAATAAGTAACATAGATCACACTATAAAGTTACAAAATGTGGGAATAGAAACGATACACACCTTATTAGAGAAAGGTTTGATATATAATATAAAATAGATTTTGAGCTAATGCAATATGTATGTGTGTCGCTATGAGTAGTGGACGTAATCGCTTTGTAGGTGGATGAATCAAAACTATTCGAGCTTTTGATGACAATAGAATTGCACACTTAAATCAATTCAACACCAATCAGTTATGGAAACCAATCATAGCATTTGTTCCTAAAAAACCTAAACTCGACATTGAGTTTGAATAAAATATTACCCAAATTCAAACTAGACTGGAAACTTGCTCTAATACCAATGATGTAGGGATTCTCACTCATAAGCAAAGTTCGAAATCAAAGTCTGGAAAGTAAATTTCTTAATTTCTTTTTATTAAGTAAACATAGCGCTAGATAGCTTTAGATGAAGAAAACTAACCATGAAAACAAAGAGAGAAAATTTGAACAAGATTCTTGAAACTAGCAACTAAGTGCAATAATAGAGATGGTGATTTAATGTCTCAAGCGATTCTACATGTTTAAGAATAAGTAATGTAGATCACACTATGAATTTACAAAATTTGGAAATAGCAACAATGCACACCTCATGAGAAAAAGGCTCGACATCTAGTAAAAATTAGATTTCAAGCTAATGCAATATGTACCTATGTGGCTATGAGGGGTGAACATGATCGCTTTGTAGCTGGATCAATCAAAATCTATTCAAGGTCTTGATGACAATAGAATTGTAGACTTAAATCAATCTAACACCGATCACTTATGGAAATTAATCATAGGATTCCTTCCTAAAAAACCTTAAGTTGAAATTGAATTTGAATAAAGTATTACCCAAATTCAAGCTAAAATGGAAACTTGTGCTAATACCAATGATGTGGGGGATTCTTACTCATGAGTGGAGTTCGAAATCAAAGTCCATAAATAGATTTCTTAATTGATTTTTACTAAGTAAACATAGGCCTACATAGCTTTGCATAAAGAGAACTAACTATGAAAACAAAGAGAGAAAAATTTGAATGAACAAGATTCTTAAAACTAGCAACTAAGTACAATAATAGAAATGGTTGTAGATAAGATCTCAAGTGCTCTTCAATATTAGGAAACCAACAAGGCATTGACAATAATCTCCTATGTGCACAAACAAGACAAATGATATGATACTAAGTACTAAAAATCAGTTATATGTGAATGATTTAGAATACCTATCGACATAGTCCTCCACTTCAAATCTAGAGTCTACATGGGTAGTTAGGATCTGCTTATATTGATTCTTCTCCTTGCGTATTACTTCCATGTCCCAAAGAATTTTGCCTAAAGTGTCATACTTTTGATCCAAAAATTCAAATTTATCCATAATGGATTATTGTTGCATGCACCAATCTTCAATAACCTAAGCCACAATGGATTTAGTTTCCGAGTCGAAAGCAATTTTCATGGGTGGCTTGAAAATGGAAGAAGTCAATATCAAGTTTCTAGTGTTTGAGCTCAACAACAATACATTTTGAAGGATTGGTGGCTCATGGCTCCTAAATATTTTTCTCTATTCACCCATGCTCAACTCTGATATTTAGATACAAAGCTCTTATGGTATTTCATCATTGTGTCCTTGGTCTCCATTTCAACTTTTGTGCCTTGGTGCGCTCATCGTGGTTCTCATGCATTATCCTGTTTGGTATGTTCACAGGCAGCCCATATTATCATTTCTAGATACATTATTTCTATGCCTTCTCTTGATTTGTATCATCTTCTCTCAAAATTTCAAAATCTAGTATCTTGATGAAATATTCAGAGGGATTGACCTTGATTTTAAAGTAATATTGCACAACGATTTGTCTTTAGTTTAGTAAGGACACTTAACCATTCTTGAACAAGTGATCTATAAATTGCCATGGACATTCCATTGCAATAGTTTGTCACAAGATATCTGACAACTTAATTCATCATGTTAGCTTAATTTCACAAAATGGTGAATAAAGTAATATACACTCCCTTATTGTTGGCAAGCCATGAAATAATACAATAACATCATCATAATGGAACCCCTTCTCCTCATGATGAAGCACTATTTAACATAGCCTAGTAACTATCTAGGGTTAGTTTAAGTGTTTATATATGTCTGAACTCTTGATTAGGGTCAAGGTTTTGGAGTTTCTAGAATTTTCTTGAAGTCCACTTATGACTAGCTCGATTACATAGTCAAAGTTACCTCCCATGGAGCAAGCGCCACAAAGCGAGTTTTGAACCTAAGTGGAGAGGACAACAACATTCCTATGGACCACTTGATCTACAGTCAATTGACTATCGCCATAAATTCTTCTAGGCTGCGTGATAAATTATAATCAATTTGCTAATAAGTTGTTCACATTTAGTAATCAATTGTTTAATTAAATGCAAGGAGAAAGGCAAACAATGCAAAAGCAAAATTCAACAGCCTCATAGGCAAGGGATTTTCTCAGTAGACATATGCTGAATTGATGACAGTATAACCAAGATTAGAGTATTCAACATTATCTCTTTGTAAATTTTGTATTAAAATTTATTTATAGTTGTCAAAGATGTTATCAAAGCATATTTAAGTGTATGGAATTGCAACAAAACTAACAATCAAATAGCTTGAAAATCAAAATACAGAGGTTCAAAACTATGTCTATATAAACCGTTTCGATTTAGTAATATAACCTATCTCAAAATAGTAAAAAATATTGAACAAAGCAACTATTAAATTGCAGTAGAAGAAAATACAAGGGCAAAACCAGCAATGCAAACCATCAAACATTGGACATTAAAAAAAATCGCTCATAAGCATAAAAACCAGAGCCAAATAGAAGTCACAAATTGTAGACAACAAAATCGTGATCTCCACAAGCTAGTAGAAATTGATACCACCCATATACATATTATAAGCAAGTTCGAAGGCAAAATTTGCCAGCAATAAACTTCTATAATGAAGCGATTTTTTATTATTATTATCAAACCATATATTTTTTATCTTATTTTTATTCATCTATCAAATCTAAATAATCTTTGTTTCTATCCATCTAAAATTTTATTGTGCCTATACATCTAAAATTTTATATTAAAATGTGAATTTTTAAAGCTAGACCACAATACTCAATACCAATAAGTACACCCGTTTTATGTATAATGTGAAAAAACTGTAGTCATTTAAAAGGAAGCCACATTGGACTTGATACTTTTGTTGTATTCAAAGTTTTGTACAACAGAATATTATTTTGTTGACTTTTTAACTAAGGATATTTGCCCTATTCAAATCTGTTGTTCGAAGAATGTAATTTCTATTTTTTAACTAAGGATCTTTGTCACATTTAAATCTCTTGTTCAAAGAATCTAAATTTGTTGATTTTAAACTGGTTGAAGTTTAGTTAAAAGAAAATAGAGCAAGTGATTAATTTATAGTTACTGTTTTGATTTGTAAAAACTTTTTGCGATGCCTCAAGCTTGTTGCAATGCGGAGGGGAAAACGGAACTTTAGCAGTTTAGTAGAGCTTAAAAGTAATGACACTGCCTCTAATTTTAAACGCCGGTTTTAACACAGACAGAAATGTTAAAGTTTGTAGCATTGAAGCCACAAAAAAAATAAGCATTCATCCTAGCAACATAGAAAATGTCTAGGCATTGATCCTATGCCAGTGTATCACGTATATATCCAGTATCGCGTATGTATAGATCTTAGATAAAATATTTCTTTTAGTCTACTGTGTGCAATTACAATTAACATTGACTACTCACGATCTATGGGCTTAGCTGGTCAGAAATACTAGGTTTAACACGATCCACACGTTTTTTATTTTAAAGCTTTCGGTCTTTAAAGGCTTGTTCGACGTAGGAGAACAAGGAGCGATCAAGCCTTTTTTATGTCTAGAGTTGACTCGGCAATAAGCATATTTTGGCGCTTCGGTGAGTAAGATTCAGCTGGACAGCCTAGCATCAACCTGCCTAGATCACTTTATTTTATAATATAACCCTCTTACTTGAGAGTAATATCACAAATCATATCTCTATTGCAGTTTGAGTCAATTTAGAAATCATCTCTCATTGGAGAGGAAGAGTCAAAATTAAAGCGCTTATTGGACTAGTCTGCACAGTAAGCCTTAACACCACTAGCTTGAGTCTTCTTGGTCCAAGCAGTTAGTTTTAGCTTCAACATAGAAAATTTCTAGGCATTGATCCTATGATCATTTGTCACTAATCATTTCAAAGTCCAGGGACGAACATGAAACTTTTCATAGAGAGAATCAGCACAACCTTGTTGTATTTAAATAAAATTAGTGAATCGATGTTCATACCAGATTAAAGTATATTTTTTTGCTAAATATATTTTTAAGAATTGAATCGTATCCACCGATGTAGAAAAAGGAGCATACATATTTCAACAAGCTGAATAGCTATGAATATATCTATTCAATACAATCAGATTCAACTAATATAAACGCATCTCGTGTATCCATGTCATAGTACCAATCAAGTAGCAATGCTTCCATGCATATGCTACATTTGGCTGCTGCAACCATCTTTGTTATTTAGCGCCTAAAATCTTGAGCGCATTTCACTAATGCATTTACACTACCTACAAGCAAAAAATTATAAACAATTAGCCTTGTCTTGCATGCATACGCTAATTTCCCAGCTTATATAGCAGCTGTAAGTAGATAGTATGAGCGGTATATCTTCTTGACACTTGTTTCTTTTTAATCGTTGTGACAGAACATAATTTTGCTACGGGCGTTCGTTCGTGTAACGCATGTCCCTACTTCAACATTTTGTGTTTATACAGATAGCTGTACGACCGCAGAGACTAAATATAATCAGATTCTACTCGTATAAACACGTGTCGGTCGTGTATCGATGCCATAGTATTAATCAAGTAACAATGATTCCATGCATACGCTACATTTGGCTGTTGTAGCCACCTTTGTTATTTAGCGTCTAAAATCTTGACCGCACTCTACCAATGCATTTACACTACCCACAAGGGAGAAATTATAAACAATTAGCCTTGTCTTGCATGTAGACGCTAATTTGCCAGCTTATATAGCACCTGTAAGCAGATAGTATGGGCGGTGTATCTTGTTGACACCTGTTTCTTTGTAATCGTTGTGACACAACATAATCTTGGTACCGGCATTCCTTCATCTAGCACACGTCCCTATTTCAACATATTGCGTTTATACAGAAAGCTCGAGCACCGCAGAGACTGGAAATTTTTTTTATATTGAGAGCTCGAGCGAAGCACTACAATCCACTGCGCCGACTGTAGAAATTTGTGGGGGATTGTGGCTTCGATAGTAGACGAGAGTTTCCTCCAGGTACATGGATTCTTACCTCTGCGCAGGTAAATGTTTACAACTACATCCTCCCAAACCTAGAATTTAGTTTTACTTAAGCTTCGTTATTGTTCTCTGTTGAACCATATTTTTCTTTATAGGGCTTGCAATAATATCTTCGTATTACACTCAATATTATTCGAGCTAGAGTAACTGTGCTTGCTATCAGGGAATTCTGGTTTATCGCCTAGAGAATTTCTTATAGCCTGAAGTTAAAATGTATAAGATGTTCCGTTAATGTTTTATAGACTATTTCTCAGGGTTTTGAGTCTGGTAGCCCTTCGAAATTTTATTCCGTCGAAAATAAAAAGAATAAAGTATGAAATTTTATCAAGATATTGAGTCTGCCAGCCGTTGGCATCCTTATGAAAATTCTAGCAGGGGTTTCTCTGTTTATCCGTGAAGAGACTCTATGTTGAAAAGCCCCCTGTTTACCCTTATTTTCCTATCAAAACACAGGTGCAATGTTGAGCACCGTCACCACTTGGGTGCTTTCAGATGGCTTGGCAACCACAATTGGTCTTTTTAAAGCCGAGATTGCCATGCACAGTTGAGAATGGCTATATATATATATATATATATATATATATATATATATATATATATATATAAATGCAGCTCTTAATGGCGCAAAGCAAAAACAATACATGTATGAAAGCACCTATTAACGCTACATCCTAAAATATATATCTATAAATATATCCAGGTGAAACGATTAATATCACTAATTTTGGATTTCGATTAATTTCTTTACTAGATGGAATCATTCGGCACCTCCCTTCATGATTTGAGCTCCATCCCATGTGCATTGCAAGCAATTTGGTATTTTTTTTTATCTCATATAAGTTATGGTTAATAGTTTTGAGACCTCATCTCGCATTATTTGATCTTTTATTGTGTAGTTAAGTTGTCAACCCTACAGATGAAAGTTTTTAGTTTTGAGAAGGTGTCCATTTAACTATTTAAGATTTTAACCCTCTAGTACGCTATGGCCAATCTGCAATACGAATTGGTGCCGTAATAGTTGAAACACAACTATATATTTAAGACTTGCGTTAATACCATACCCCACGTATTGTGTAAAAAATGACTATAGTCAAGATGAGACTTCCATGTTTCAATAGGTTAAGCCACGAATTTTTTTATAAATCAATAGGTAACTAACTAAAGAACAGTTTAAGTGTATGATTCATTGTAACCAAACATACCAGAAACAAGAATTGAAGTCTCAATTCGATGTCGGTACGAAGCTACGCCTTTGTAATCAGCCAAGTCCCAAAGCTATGACATGGGCTTCTTCAAGCCGCGTCTAGCTGGTGTTATAATCTCTATTTGCTAAGACTGTGACTCGATTCTATGAGAAAAATTCATAGACCCCCAACCCCAGACCCTAAGACTTGCGTTAATACCATACCCCACGTACTGTGTAAAAAATGACTATAGTCAAGATGAGACTTCCATGTTTCAATAGGTTAAGCCACGAAATTTTTTATCAATCAATAGGTAACTAACTAAAGAACAGTTTAAGTGTATGATTCATTGTAACCAAACATACCAGAAACAAGAATTGAAGTCTCAATTCGATGTTGGTACGAAGCTACGCCTTTGTAATCAGCCAAGTCCCAAAGCTATGACATGGGCTTCTTCAAGCCGCGTCTAGCTGGTGTTAGAAGCTCTATTTACTAAGACTGTGACTCGATTCTATGAGAAAAATTCATAGACCCCCAACCCCAGACCCACCAAAACAAAATCGTAGAATAAACCCTTTCACGCCCTTTGTCTTCCACAGAACTATCGCTTAGAATTTCTACGATCCACCTGTTAATGGCTTGCATATAGTACAACAGGGTAGAACCCCTTCGCACAACCCAAGGTCATGGGAGTACAAAGGTTTGACGCTGCCATCATAACACTATTTATTAACATTTATTAAAAACTCCAGCAGCAGAGTCGTGACTCACATCCTCGGTCACATTTTACGAGTTTAAACTTTGTATTGTTATCAAGACCTTGGCTATTACCAGATGCAATGTGCATGATAAAATCAAACTATTAGAGCCCAAGATGACTTACGCCACCTGTTTAACAATAATAATAAACAATAAACAACAATTAAAGCGCTCATTAATAAGGCTCTAACCTGTACCAATAACGCTGTCTATTATTAATGCAAGGCATCGATATATGGAATCAACAACAATTCAATTATTACTGGTGGCCATACCATGCATAAATTGTGAATAATCCATGTAATGCGTTGAGCCATGTAACCTTTTATGGTAACCAATATGTTTATAATTATAAATGTTTGAATATAGATAAATCAAATCATATATAGTACATTCAATGGTTTGTAGTATCCAATACTTTACAAATTGACATTGAAAATTATCGGCAGGCCCGATTCATGTCTAATCCTTTGATTATGTAATGCGTTGATTATATACATGTGTGTGTTAGGTATTAGTATCAATATGGTACAGTTATATGGTAATACTAATAATAAGATGCCAAGTTACTATGTATGCAATCGAAATTGCTTTAACTAAGTTCCAAACCCATGGTGTGAGTGCTAGGATAAGCTCGCCGACTCGCCACCCATACACTCAATGCATTGGGCTATAATGTGGTTACACAAGCAATAAATGTATTCGCTATCAACAATAAATTTATTCGCTATCAATCGATAAAACAAAATGATTTTCTCCATTATGAAGTCTGCAACTCCTTGCACACAAGCCAGAAACCACCATGGCGCCAGCCCGCCGCCCCCTCTTGGGGTGGGAAAAACTAGGCTGGCGTCATTGTTTTACAACCAACCATATTATAAAAAAATGCCATTTTAAAAAAATGCATTTAATATAGCATATTCAAACTATATCCAAACTATAGCTCTAGGGTAAATTTCTACATTCAACAGCCTAGAATAATAGGCAAATAATCACGTTCTGAGCCTACAGAACTATTGTCAATTGGACAAGTTGGACCGCAGCTACCAACTGCTGTGGCATCCTCACAACTCAAGGGTCTTTTTCACTCTTGAGTTCATTTCTAACGAACGTAGAAAACATACAATAAAGAGTTTGTTTCTTACCCGAGGAGCAGCACTTGCTTGTACGCAGTTTCAACACCTTGACCCAGCCTGCCATCACGTACAAGACATAAGTTAAACGACTAATTTTTATGAATCAATAGATAACTGAGTAAACAACAGTTTAAGTGTATGATTCACTGTAAGCAAACCTACTAGAAGCAAGAATCGAAGTCTCAATTCGATGTCGGTACGAAGCCCCGCCTTTGTAACCTCGATGCAACCTGCCATCGCGTACAAGACATAACTTAAACCAGCGAAATTTTTATGAATCAATAGATAAGCAAGTAAAGAACAGTTTAAGTCCAATATTCGTAGAGGTGAAGCAGACATCATGCTTGCAGGTGCCACGGACGCTGGGATTGTGCCCATAGGTATGGGTGGATTTATTGCCCTCAGCGCCCTTTCTCACAGAAATGATGACGCACAGACACCTCTCCCAACCATCCGCTCGGAATTTATATTCTTTAAGAATCACCTTTCTATTATTACGTATATAATAAGACACCACTTATTATGAGCCTCCGTTTTCTAACTACTCTACACGACGACTTATTTGCACGACCCAGCAAAATAGCTCATTTTCCATATTTAAGGTAGCACCTTCCATGCGATCCAACGCGCTGTAAGCCTGGGGCATTACGTAATTGGGGTAGGTTAAGTGAGCCGGTCTATAAAGCCTGCCTTGCCAAATTGAAGGTTGTGATCTAGCAGGACTTCCCTTAGGGCTTCTGCTTTAAACAATGATATTAGCAGGAAGAGGGCTTAATCTATTTTTTATTGCAAAAATAAAGAAGCGCTACTGAACAGCCTACGTTGGAGGGCATATTATTTATATGCAATATCATCCGTCGCAATCTATGCTTCCCACCTTTCGAAGGAATCCTTTAAACTGATAAAATGACTTATACCTACGAGCAGGGGATAGAATGCAATAAATGCAATGGATTGGAATGCAATGAGAGTAAATATACGACCATCTGAGGGAAGGAACTAAGAATGGAGAGCATCTACTACCGCTGATAGATAGAACATCTACCAACGAACGAATGGCAGTGATCAACATCTACTACCAGGGAAGGATCATACGATTGAGACTACCACACCACTTATTATGAGCTTTCGTTTTCTAGCTACTGTACACAATGACCTATTTGAACGACCCAAACGAGCAAGCAGAAATAATCAGGTTCAGAGCCTAGAGAACTATTGTCAATTGCACAAGTTGGACCGCAGCTACCAACTAGTGTGGGATCCTCACAACTTGAGGGTCTTTTTCACTCTTGATTTCATTTCTAACAAACGTAGAAAACCTACAGCAAATAGTTTGTTTCTTACCCGAGGAGCAGCACGTGCTTCTACGCAGTTTGAACACCTCGATGCAACCTGCCATCACGTACAAGACATAGGTTAAACGATGAAATTTTTTATGAATCAATAGGTAAGCGAGTAAAGAACAGTTCAAGTGTATGATTCACTGTAACCAAACCTACCAGAAACAAGAATTGAAGTCTCAATTCGATTTCGGCATGAAGCCCCGCATTTGTAGCCTCGATGCAACTTGCCATCGCATACAAGACATAAGTTAAACCAGCGAAATTTTTATGAATCAATAGGTAAGCAAGCAAAAATCAGTTCAAGCCTATGATTCACTGTAACCAAACCTACCAGAAACGAGAATTGAAGTCTCAATTTGACGTCGATATGAAGCTGCGCCTTTGTAACCTCGATGCAACCTGCCGTCACGTACAACACACAAGTTAAACCAGGGAAATTTTTATCAATCAATAGATAAGTAACTAAAAAACAGTCTAAGTGTAGGATTTACTGTGACCAAACCTACCAGAAACAAGAATCAAAGTCTCAGTTCGATGTCGGTATGAAGCTGCACCTCTGCAATCAGCCAAACCCCAAAGCTATGACATGCGCTTCTTCAACACGGATCTAGCTCCTGTCACAAGCTCTATCTGCCAACACTGTAACTCGACTGCATCACAAAAAATCGATAGACCTCCAAGCCGAGACCTTTCACGCCCTTTGTCTCCTCCACGACTATCGGCCACAATTTCTACGATTCATCTGTTAACACCTCCCAGATAATGCAACAGGATAAAGCCTCTCCGCAGATCCAAAGGTCATGGCAGTACAAAGATTTGACGCTGTCATCATAACACTATTTATTAACATTTATTAAGAACTCCAGCAGGAGGGTGGTGACTCACATCCTCGGTCACATTTTACGAGTTGTATTGTTCTGAAGACCTTGGCTATTATATTACCAAATGCAATGTGCACGATAAAATCAAATATCAAAACCCAAGACGGCTTACGTCACCTGTTTAACAATAATAATAAACAATAAACAACAATTAAAGCGCTCATTAATAAGGCTCTAGCCTGTACCCAAAACTCTGTCTACTATTAATGCAAGGCATAGTTATATGGAATCGACTTACTGGTGGCCATACCATGCATACATTGTCAATAATCCATGTAATGCGTTGAGCCATGTAACCACTCGCCACCCATACGCTCAATTCATTGGGTTATAATATGGTTACACAAGCAACAATAAATGTATTCGCTATCAACAATAAATCTATTCGCTATTCTCCAATACAAACTCTCCAACTCCTTGCACGGAAGCCAGAAACCACCATGACGACAGCCCGCCGCCCCCTCTTGGGGTGGGAAAAACTAGGCTGGCGTCATTGTTTTACAACCAATCATATTTTAAAAAAATGCCATTTTAAAAAAACTGGATTTAATATAGCATATTCAAACTATATCCAAACTATAGCTCTAGGGTAAATTTATAGGTTCGATAGCCTACAATAATAGGCACACGACGATCCATTTATGTTCCCCTTCGGGGACATAATAACACAACGCGAACCAAGTGTCATCGCTGGAAAGCTTTTTGTTTTGGGTTTTGGTAGAGAAACCGCATATTATATATTTCTTCGAAGTTTGCAATATAGACGGTCCTCTGTTTCCTTTTTGGTACGCATCAATAGACCCTGGATTTTTAGCAGAATATACGTCCTACGCAAACTCCACACTCATGGACAGAATCAATTTGATTGAAATAAAAAAGCAATAGCATGTAAATATGGGACTTAGTCAGAAAAATGTTGTGAAACCCTACTTCACCGTGAAATTCTCGACAATGCCAGTTAGATGATCAACTAGGAAGCTTCTTAGTTCATTCATGTATAGGCTTTGCCTTAGAGTCCCCCAAGCTAAAAAATAAAAAACTTACAGGATATAGGATTTGTAGTGGAGAGGCTATTTTGTCGAATAAGAACCGTTGGTTATGTAATTTGAGATTTCATGTATTTGGTAGGTGATTGTATGCCCAAGAAGACTCAATTATTACAATGTAATCACAAGGGAAGTGTATTGAACATAGTGGAAAATGTATTCTAATGTATTTGGGATGAAATAAATTTAAATTTAAATATTATAATATGTAATGTTAAAATAATTTGATATATTAAAGAAAAAAAAGAAGTTATATATAATATTATATTTTAAAAAAATAAAAATATTTTTTTGGATTTTTATTAAACATTTCCCATTTTTTTGATAATTTTATTTAATTTTAGTTTAATGAACTTATATAATATATTATGAATCTTATATGTGTAATATAATAATTAAAAAAACATTATGTTTTGGATTTTTATTAAACATTCTCCTTTTTCCTTTATATTTTTGGTGGGATGAAAATGAGACGGGGTTTTTACAATTGCATGTATTATCATGTAAGTTTTATGAATAATAAATTATATAATCATGTAGTTATTTTTAAATTTTTATAAAAACATTTTTAAGTTTTATAAATAATAAATTATATAATTATAATTTTTTTTTAAAGTTTTATAAATAAAATTGGTTGAGACATGTTGATTTTCAAACATATCATTATATATAACAATATTCTCCATTTTCCTTTTTCCTTTTCCTTTATTTACTTTATCATGTAGAAAATGTTTTTAAAAGTTTTATAAATAATAAATTATATAATATGTATCATTTTTTTAGTTTTATAAATAAAATTGGTTGAGACATGTTGATTTTCAAACATATCATTATATATATAACAACATTCTCCATTTTCCTTTTTCCTTTTCCTTTATTTACTTTATCATGTAGAAAATGTTTTTTAAAGTTTTATAAATAATAAATTATATAATTATGTATCATTTTTTTAGTTTTATAAATAAAATTGGTTGAGACATGTTGATTTTCAAACATATCATTATATATATAACAACATTCTCCATTTTCCTTTTTCCTTTTCCTTTATTTACTTTATCATGTAGAAAATGTTTTTAAAAGTTTTATAAATAATAAATTATATAATTATGTATCATTTTTTAAAAAAAAATTATTATAAAAACATTTTTAAGTTTTATATATGAAAAGATAATGTTATAAATAATAAATTATATAATTATGTATATTTTTTAAAAAAATTTATTATAAAAACATTTTAAAGTTTTATATATGGAAATATAATGTTTTTAAAAGTTTTATAAATAATAAATTATATAATCATATATAATTTTTTAAAGTTTTATAAATAAAATTGGTTGAGACATGTTGATTTTCAAACATATCATCATATTATATGTAATAATAATAATAATGAGTTGGAGAAGAAGGGAGGTTCATATGTAACTTTGATTCTATTTTGGAATAACAAGTTACATGTTTTTTTATTAAAAAATAATAATAATACATAGAGCGAATAAATCATGCATTTATCAATATTTTCAGAAAAGTTGAATATAGAAAATGTGAACCTTAATAAAGTATAAGTTATTATTAAAATGCTACATATTCACAATGTGAAATCATATTGTGAACCTTAATAGAGTATGAGTTTATTATTGATTTTATTATTAAGATGCGACATATTCACAATGTGAAATTTGTGTCACATTTTGATGTTTATCAAGGCTTATGTTGCATTGTGGCGTTCATCAACGGTTACGTTGCATTGCGACAATGCCCAAGATGTGAAATTTGATGTTCATCAAGGTTTATTTCGCATTGTGATTTTTATCAAGGGTTATGTTGCACACGAGCATATGCATAACTGCAGATCTTCTTATCCATGTTTTGCCTTAAACAAACACTAAGTTGGTCACACTTGTTTTCAATTAGTATTGGTATTTTGGTTTGCTAAAGTGTGTGGTATATGCCGACACAAACCAAGATCCGACATATTCACAATGGCGTTCATCAAGGTTTATGTCGCATTGTGATGTTTGTCAATGGTTACGTTGCATTGTGGCGTTCATTAAGGGTTATGTTGCATTGCGATAATGCCCAATATGTGACACATATGCTGACATAACCCAAATGTGACATTCACAATGTGAAATTTGGCGTTCATCAAGGTTTATGTCGCATTGTGATGTTTGTCAATGGTTACGTTGCATTGTGGCGTTTATCAAGGCTTATGTTGCATTGTCACGTACATCAAGGGTTACGTCGCATTGCGACAGTGCCCAAGATGTGAAATTTGACGTTCATCAAGGTTTATGTCACATTGTGATGCTTATCAAGGGTTATGTTGCATTGTGGCATTCATCAACACTTAGATGCAACATATTCACAATGTGAAATTTGACGTTCATCAAGGTCTATGTCGCATTGTGATGTTTAACAAGGGTTACATTGCATTGTGGCGTTCATCATGGGTTATGTCGCATTGTGACAATGCCCAATATGTGACACATATGCCGACACAACCCAAATGCGACATATTCACAATGTAAAATTTGACGTTCATCAAGGTTTATGTCGCATTGTGATGTTTGTCAATGGTTACGTTGCATTGTGGCATTTATCAAGGCTTATGTTGCATTGTGGCGTTCATCAAGGGTTACGTCGCATTGCGACAATGCCCAAGATGTGAAATTTGATGTTCATAAAGGTTTATGTCGCATTGTGATGTTTATCAAGGGTTATGTTGCATTGTGGCATTCATCAACGATTAGATGCTACATATTCACAATGTGAAATTTGACGTTCATCAATGTCTATGTCGCATTGTGATGTTTATCAAGGGTTACGTTGCATTGTGGCGTTCATCAAGTGTTATGTCGCATTGCGACAATGCCCAATATGTGACATATGCCAACACAACTCAAGATGCGACATATTCACAATGTGAAATTTGACGTTCATTAAGGTTTGTGTCACATTGTGATGTCTATCAAGGCTTATGTTGCATTGTGACGTTCATCAAGGGTTACGCCGCATTGCGACAATGCCCAAGATGTGAAATTTGACGTTCATCGAGGTTTATGTCGCATTGTGATGTTTATCAAGGGTTATGTTGCATTGTGGCATTCATCAAGGGTTAGATGCGACATATTCACAATGTGAAATTTGATGTTCATCAAGGTCTATGTCGCATTGTGATGTTGATCAAGGGTTACGTTGCATTGTGGATTTCATCAAGGGTTATGCTGCATTGCGACAATTCCCAATATGTGACACATATGCCGACACAACCCAATATGTGACATATTCACAATGTGAAATTTGACATTCATTAAGGTTTGTGTCGCATTATGATGTTTATCAAGGCTTATGTTGCATTGTGGCGTTCATCAAGGGTTACGTCGCATTGCGACAATGCCCAAGATGTGAAATTTGACGTTCATCAAGGATTAAAATTTGATATAAACCAATAATACCAAATATTTCACATTAATAATTTGACATTCGACATTGATCAAGGGTTATGTCACTTTGTGACATTGATCAATGGTTATGTCTAATTTGACATAAGGGTTATGTCCCATTCTAATATTCATTAAGGATTAAAAAATGGTATATGTCGACAATGCCCAAGATGTGACACATTAATAATGTGTCATTTGACATTCATCAAGGGCTTAGTATGTCACATTGTGATGTATATCAAGGGTTATGGCGCAATGCGACATTGATCAAGGGCTATGTCTCATTCTGACATTCATTATCATTTAAAAAATGATATACACTAACAATTCCCAAGATGTGACATATTACTAATTTGACATTCGACATTCATTATGGGCTAAGTCGCATTACGACGCTCATCAAGAGTTTTGTCTCATTCTGACATTGATCAATATAATTTTAATAGTATTTTAAAAAATGAATAAATCTAACATAAAAAAATGAAGAAATCGACATAAATTTAACAAAAAAAAATTATTATAAAAAAATTAAATTATAATTTATACAAGGTTATGCATCATTTATTTAAATCCTTATATGGTAATTATTAATTTATCTTAAGGGTGATGTTGGATTGTGATGTTCATCAAGGTTTATGTTGGATTATAACATTCATCCATGGTCATGTTGCATTATGGTTATGTTCCTTAATGGATTTTGTCACATTACGAGATTCGTCATAAGCTTTTGCAAGGGTTGGGTTTAGTTATGTTTGGTACATTCCTTAATGGTTTTGTCGCATTGTGACATTAATCAAGGATCATGCTTATGTCACAATGTGAAATTCAATTTTTTAATGTTCCTAGAAGGTTTTGCAAGGGTTTTATCACATACTATAAGGCTATGTCGGCTTGGGACATTAATCAATTGTTATGTCATGTTTTAGGTTGTGTCGCATTGTGACGTTCGTCACATTCCTCAATGTTTATATCACAATATGAAATTCAATTTTTTAATATCCCTATAAGGTTTTGAAAGTGTTCTGTCACATGCTATAGGGTTGCATTATCACGTTTATGCCGATAATGCAATGCGACATAAATTCATTAATGTTTATGTCATGTTTTACGCTTGTAAGCTTGGGGCATTAATTAATTGTTATGTCATGTTTTAGGTTTTGTCGCATTGTGGCATTCATCACATTCTTCAATTTTTATATCACAATCTAATATTCAATTTTGTAATGTTCCTATAAGGTTTTGCAAGGGTTATGTCACGTTTTAGGTTTTGTCGCATGACAACGTTCATCGAGTTTTATGTTGGATTGCAACACTCCTACATGTTTGTCACAATCTGAAATTCAATTTTTTAATGTTCATAGAAAGTTTTTCAAGGATTTTATCACATAATATAGGGCCATGTTGGCTTAGGACATTAATCAATTTCTATGTCATTTTTTAGGTTGTGTCGCATTGTGACCTTCATCACATTCCTCAATGTTTATATCACAATATGAAATTCAATTTTTTAATGTCCCTATAAGGGTTTGCAAGGGTTATGTCACATGATATAGGGTTGCATTGTCATGTTTATGCCGATAATACAATGCGACGTAAATTCATTAATGTTTATGTCACATTTTACGCATGTCAGGTTGGGACATTAATCAATTGATATGTCACATTTTAGGTTTTCTTGCATTATGGCGTTTATCATTCCTATAAGGTTTGCAAGGGTTATGTCACATACTATAAAGTTATGTTGGCTTGGGACATTAATCATTTGTTATGTCATGTTTTAGGTTTTTCACAATGTGACATTTATCACATCCTTCAATGTTTATGTCATAATATGACATTCAATTTTTTTAATGTTCCTATAATATTTTGCAAGGGATTTGTCACATACTATAGGGTTATGTCGGCTTGGGACAATAATAAATTATTATGTCATATTTTAGGTTTTGTTACATTGTGACGTTCATCGAGTTTTATGTTGGGTTGCGACATTCCTTCATGTTTGTCACAATCTGAAATACAAATTTTCAATGTTCCTATAAGGTTTTGCAAGGGTTGTATCACATACTATAGGGTTATGTTGACTTGAGACATTAATAAATTGTTATGTCACATTTTAGGTTTTGTCGCACTGTGACGTTCATCAAATTTTAGGTTGGATTGCAGCATTCCTCTCACATACTATAAAGTTATGTTGGCTTGGGACATTAACCAACCTAGATTCAAATCCTAGGCTCTATCAAGCGCCGAGAGGGATCAAATCTCCTAAGGTGCAAGGCTAGGTATAATTTTACTTTTACAATGGGCTATAGCCGACTATAATATTTTTTTTAACTTCTTATCCACTATAATATTTTTTTAACTTCTTAAGTTTTTACATTAATGGCCGACATAATATTTATTACTTTTTACTTTGTAATATCCATTATAATATTTTTTTAACTTCTTATGTTTCTACATTAATGGCCGAAATAATATTTATTACTTTTTACTTTGTATTATTCTTTTTTGTTTATGGCCGACAATATGGACAAACATGGACAAACTTTACAAGATCTCCCTCATACTGGGTTGTAGAGCGCCTCTCGGCGCAATCAATTGTTATGTCACATTTTAGGTTTTGTCGCAACGTGACGTTTATCACATTCTTCAATGTTTATGTCATAATATGACATTCAATTGTTTAATGTTCCTATAATATTTTGCAAGGGATTTGTCACATACTATAGGGTTATTTTAGCTTGGGACATTAGTAAATTATTATGTCACATTTTGGGTTTTGTCACGTTGTGACGTTCATCGAGTTTTATGTTGGGTTGCGACATTCCTTCATGTTTGTCACAATCTGAAATTCAAAATTTTAATGTTCCTGGAAGGTTTTGCAAGGGTTTTATCACATACTATAGGGTTATGTCAACTTGGGACATCAGTCAATTGTTATGTCACATTTTAGGGTTTTGTCGCATTGTGAGGTTCATCAAATTTTAGGTTGGATTGTGACATTCCTCCATGTTTATGCCACAATATGAAATTCAATTTTTTTAATCTTCCTAGAAGGTTTTGCAAGTTAAGTGAAATATTAATTTTTTTTGTCTTGGACATTAATCATTGTTATGTCACATTTTAAGGTTTTTCATTGTGACATTCATTCAATTTTATGTTGGATTGGAACATTCCTACGTGTTTGTCACAATCACATGCCTACATGTTTATGTCACAATCTAAAATTCATTTTTTTAATATTCCTAGAATGATTTGCAAGGGTTTTGTCACATTCAGATGTTCATCAAGTGCTATGTTTGATTGTGACATTCCTCCATAGTTATGTCACATTATGACATTCATATTTGCAATGTTCCTTGAAGGTTTTATTGCATTGTAATATTAAATGTCTTCTAAAGATAACATACATAAAGGGTTATATCACACGGTGACATTCATCAAGGGTTATGTCACATTGTAATGTTTAGGTCAGCAATGCAATGTGACAGATATTCATTGATGTTAAATGTCGACATTCCTCCATATTTAATATTTTTAATTAAATAATAATATTTGAATTAAATAATAATAATTAATTATTTCTTTGATAATAACATTTTAATTAAATACCATATTCATGTAATATTATAATATAATATCTCTATATATCATCAATATAATAATTTTGTATACTATAATATAACATCAATGTTAAATATTAATATTTTAATTGAGTACAATATTCAATTTTATATAATTAATTGAAAAATATTATCATTATATTATTTTTAAAATAATTTTTATATTATAATTAATTAATTAATATTATTTTATTAATACTTTGATTTTTAATATATTTATGATAATTAAAATAATATTTGAATTAAATACAATATTCAATTTTATATAATTATTTAAAAATATTATCATTACATTATTTTTAAAATAATGATTATATTATAATTAATTAATTAATATTGTTTTATTAATACTTTGATTTTTAATATATTTATGAACTATCATTATGCCAATTTTATTTATTAAAGTATAATAAAATATTATAATTTAATGATACTATTTAATAATGTTTGAAGAATGTCATAATCATACAACCTTATTTAGCCCAAGGGTTAGCTCAATTGGTAAGACGTGCGAACACTCTCTCGGTACGGGGGGAGGTCACGAGTTCGAGCCTTGAGTCCTAAGGGGTTAGGCCAAACCGTTATTGTTGGCCGACGGTTTACCATCCACAAAACGTGGGGAAGTATTGGTGGGTTTCCCGTGCACCGTTTTCGCACAAAAAAAAAAAATCATACAACCTTATTTATAAAATAAAATAATTATAAAAATAATACCATATTCATGTAATATGATAATATAATATCTCTATCTATCATCAATATAATAATTTTGTATACAATAATATAACATAATTGTTAAATATTAATATTTTAATTAAATAATAATAGTTGAATTAAATACAATATTCAAAATTATATAATTAATTAAAAAATATTATCATTATATTATTTTTAAAATAATTATTATATTATAATTAATTAATTAATATTATTTTATTAATACTTTGATTTTTAATATATTTATGATAATTAAAATAATATTTGAATTAAATACAATATTCAATTTTATATAATTATTTAAAAAATATTATCATTATATTATTTTTAAAATAATTATTATATTATAATTAATTAATTAATTAATATCATTTTATTAATACTTTGATGTTTAATATATTTATAAACTATCATTATGTCAATTTTATCTATTAAAGTATAATAAAATGTTATAATTTAATGATACTATTTTAATAATGTTTAAAAATATCATAATAATACAATCTTATTTATAAAATAAAATAATAATAAAAATAATAACAATGTATTATACTATATTTATGTATACTATAAATATAATCATTTTTATTTCTATATTAATTTTAATTTTTATTATCTTTCTTATTTTTAAATTAGAGTATAATACTATAATTTAATAAAAATAATATTTAAATTGATTATATTCCTATGTTTCATTAATATATTATAATATAGATAATTAATTTTATTATTTTAGATATTTATTTAAACATTATTAATTCTTAATACTTTGGAGATAATTAAGTATCATATTTAATTATTATAAAATAATTAATTAAACAATATTACTTTATTAACAATTCAGAGATATTTATGCATTACAGAATAATATTATTTTATTAATTCTATTTAATTAAATGATATTATTTTTAATCAATTGTTATATTATAATTAATTAAATTAATTAAACAATATTGATTTATTAATACTTTGGAGATATGTGTACCCACCCATTACTAGCAACGCAACATTAATAATAAATTAATGTGTATGAATACGCCGATAGGCGTAAATGAGGCACATACTTTTCATATTAATGCTTTTTCCTATATTATGTGTCCAATTTATGCCTATCCACATATTTAGACACATTAATATTATTAATGTTGATGTTGCTAGTTTTAATATAGTTTCTATGTAACAAATCAAATCATATTCTGCATGCTTTCCAATTAGATCATGGACATGATGAAGCTGTAAGCGATTGTAAGATTAGTGTAGAAGCTTTGCTTGTGGGAGGATAATGAATAACTGGTATTTCTGGGAAGCATACATATATGATATAACGAGAGTCGATTTTGATTAGGGCTTCAATAAGAAACAATATTACAATGAATGGAATTTAGTACACGTATCTTCTATGCAACTTAATTGCATGCCAACTGGCAAAAATGGCTCTCCTCTTGCTGTGCTCACATATCATTGGATTCTCCAACCAGGGGTTAAATTTGAATGATATATATATATATATATATATTGGAGATGGAATCTTGATAGTTATGTAGCATCACTTAAATGGAAACTGGGAAAGCCAACCCCTAAATAGAATTGCACTCTATACTAGGAGTTAGGAGTTAGTAAGCTTTGCATGCCATAATCTTTCCCATTCTTAAATTGGAATTGCACTTTATAGTAATAGTTAGTATGCTTTGCATGTTATAGAGAGGAACCATGGATTTATAATGTCTTATAGGCTATCTTTCTTTATTATTGCAATTTGTAATTCTTTAAGCCGTGCATGTTTTAGCCAGTGTAGCTTGTTGCTTCAAAGCATCATATATTCTTTGTGGATATTAGAATAATGAATAAGGCTATATCTTTTAATTTCATATTTACATTTTTTAATTGATATCATATAACATATGATCTAAAACACATTAAATATTTTGTATACATTTTTCTTAATTTGATGATGACACGTTAAATGCAATTGCACTTTATAGTAATAGTTAGTAAGCTTTGCATGTTATAGAGAGGAACCATGAATTTATAATGTCTTATAGGCTATCTTTCTTTATTATTGCAATTTGCAAAGTGTTGTTCCTTAAGCTGTGTATGTTTTAGCCAATGCAGCTTGTTGCTTCAAAGCATCATATATTCTTTGTGGATATTAAAATAATGAATAAGGCTATATCTTTTAATTTCATATTTACATTTTTTAATTGATATCATATAACATATGATCTAAAACACATTAAATATTTTGTATAATTTTTCTTAATTTGATGATGACACGTTAAATGCATTTTCATGGTAGTTTCTTTATATAGTTTATTTGAATAAAAAATAATGAAATGTCCATTCCAATTAAATATTTTGTATAATTTTTCTTAATTTAATGATGACATGTTAAATGCATTTTCATGGTATTTTTTTTATATATTTTATTTGAATAACAAAACAATGAAATGTCCATTCCAATAAGCATGATGCCATAGTATTATGAGAAGGACAATATTGAAAAAAAATGGATAGAAGCGTTTGGTTCATGCATGTTGATGAGATAAGTGATTCTTTGATTATCTTCGTATTATGCATAATTTCCATATGGTTCATAGACATCATTATGTCCATGGCATTTCATTGTTTGTATTTTGTATTGTAATTTTATTATTATTCTCTACCTAATCAAGGAATATTGGAATTACTAAGGAATATTGGAATTACTTGGTGTTTGAAATTTATGCACTTCAACTTTTTATGTTATAGCTTTTTAATTAAATCAAGTGGGTTTTATAAGTTTTTGGCATTCATTATTTTATGGTCCGAGTTTTTCGTTTGATAATACGTAGTGCCATGACATCATTCTAATGGCTGTGCCACGGTTCTAACATCCTCGGCTGTGCAGTCAAGGTTAGCGTGGCACACTTCTAAATAAATCCTGTGTGCATGCTTACAATTAGGTATGTTATAGTTTTGGAGAAGAGTCCTAAAGTTAAAGTGATAGATCTAGATGGTGTAGGTTAAAGTTTAGACGTTTTGTATTCACATTTCAGGAGTTTTTTTAACAAAATTGGACTAAAATTATTAAAATGATAATTTTTTAGTTGTTGGAATCACATAATCTAAGTACCCAAGATGATTAGGATGTTGCAACCATTTTTGTAATTTCACAAACTTGGAGAAATACAAGCAAGAGCGGAGTGATTGAGAAATTCGCTGCTGGAGATGACATTACAGCCCATACATTCTTCAATAAGGTGAGGGCACTGTTATCACTTTATATATCATTGCACTGAGATAGCAGTACGATTCGAACGACGAGTACATGGGCTTTTCTCCACTTACTAATTTGTTTATGTTGAGAGAAATGGTGGCAGAGGAGGTTTTACTTTAGTGGGCACGTTTTCTAATTGGCAAAACTTGTAAATGAGGAATATTATTCTCGATAGCTTCTGCTTCATATTTAATGCGGAGTGCCAAGATGAATACGGCTCTTAACCCGAATTCATATGGCAGCCCTCTTGAAATTATCCTTAGACAAGTTATTAGTACTGTCGTTGGTTTTTGTTAGTTGCTGCTACTGCAGCCTCTGGATACTGTTAGTTTTGTTTTGAATATCCAAGTTTGTCTTTGTTTTAGTTGTTTCAAAGGCATAAAATTCTAATATCCGAAGTCAAAATAATTATTCTGATATCCGAAGTCAAAATAGCTTTTGTAGTGCATGGTTTGGGATCCAAAATGCTTATATCCTAGGTCTTTGAGAATCTTTTTGATCAAATTGCAAAGGCATAAAATTCTAATATCCGAAGTGAAAATAATTATTCTGATATCCCAAGTCAAAATAGCTTTTGTAGTACATGGTTTGGGATCCAAAATGCTTATATCCCGGGTATTTGAGAATCTTTTGATCAAATTGCAAAGTCTAAGTCATAATTGAGTTAAAAAGTCAAGTTGAGTTCATTGTTATCTTGACTCCAAGGTTGGTTCGAGTTTTGGTCACAAGTCCAAAGTTTTACAAATTCACCCTCTCGGTTCTAGGATTCTCAACATCCCACATGGGATTATTTGTCAAAGATGTAGCAAATTTTATCACTTAAATTCATTTTTCAATGTAAGACTTCAGATTATTGTAATCATCTTTTTATTTTTCAAAACGGTTATGCTTATAAGCTTTTGCTATTATTTTTCAAAATTCTTATGTTTACTATGCTTACAGAATGGGCCAGAGGCATTGGGAAGTAAGAGTACCCTCCTATCAATCATCTGTAAGAACATTTTTCAAAATTGTTATGCTTACAGAATGGGTCACAGACATTGACATTGGGAAGTAAGAGTACCCTCTTATCAATCATTCATAAGAACATTTTTCAAAATTGTTATGCTTACAGAATGGGTCACAGACATTGACATTGGGAAGTAAGAGTACCCTCTTATCAATCATCCATAAGAACAGTTTTCAAAATTGTTATGATTACTATGCTTACAGGATGGGGTCACAGTGGAAAGTAAGAGTACCCTCTTATCAATCATCCATAAGAACATGAGCATACTCCATTGTATATTTAGTAATTATTAATAATAACAGTTATTGAAACAAAGTTGAATTTAAATATCAAAATTAGAAAAATCATGAAACATTTATGTGCTCTTAAATAAAAAATAATTTTTATTTTCACAAACACTAAAATTATTTCCATAGTGTTTACTATGTCGACAATAAATTCAATCTTTCTCATTATTTAGTTTTTTTTATGCTGTTTTGATATATATATATATATATATATATATATATATATATATATTTAATAATTAAATGTTTTGAATAATTTTAAATGACCAAAATCTTTTTAAATTTTGGCAAATTTTAATTAAGAAATATATCTTAAAATTACATTGAGCTACAGAATTTAGAATGTATATTTTATTTCCATATTATTTATTTATGTTATCTTAGTTGGTGATCCCTCTTTAATACAAATAATATTGTATATGTTGCATCAGACTTCATCATGGTTTTTTTTATTTTTGCATTGGCCCTGAGTCAAGTTTTAATTTAGTAGCAAGTAGTGATCATGTTTATATTAACCTTGTAGGGTTTAAATGGTTTAAACTAGTTATTTTAACCATTCCTAATGGCACGGAATAAGCCCCGTGTTGCTCATTAATCTTGTTATTTTATTGAATTTAAATATGTAATGTGTTTTATTTTCTAGGGAAATATATGGCTTTGATATGTCATGGACATCAAAGACAGTATCCTAGGTGATAAAATTTCAAGATGGAAAACATCCACAGTAAAGATGGGGAAACATCCACACTATGTTTCACACTAAACAACACTTTTATTCATTGCATGAAACCTCATTATGTAACATTCTCAAAAATACCTCTTAAGTATGGAATTCAAATGGAATCCGTACACTCAAAACTATACCCTAAGGACCCATAGGTTCCAAAGTAACAATTAAGATCGTAAGTGATACAAGAGCATCAGGCTATGTTATTGGAAAACCTCATCGAACCTAGCCATCGAGAAAAATAGTCTAAATTGCATATAAGAAAGTCCAACGAAACAAAAAATCTTGATGGATCGAGATCGATGTATTGGGAATACTATATCGGAGAGTTGC
Source organism: Larix kaempferi (assembly GCA_027924585.1). Classification (NCBI taxonomy): domain Eukaryota; kingdom Viridiplantae; phylum Streptophyta; class Pinopsida; order Pinales; family Pinaceae; genus Larix; species Larix kaempferi. The sequence continues at coordinate 85,834 of BSBM01000474.1, forward strand.
TACGAAAGTGTAGATGGGGAAACCCAGTGGGACAAAGTCCAATGTTGTATACGACTTGATGTATTGTGAATGCCTCATCGGAGGTAGGACATCAAAAGATGCATTCGAAGGAGCATACGCGGAAAAGGGAAAAGGTCTCATGGGAGAGATCCCAATGGTTCGGGAAGACTGCATCAAAAGAAAGGTATTGGAAGGTTTTCCTTAGAAGTGAACCATTGGAATGTAAGTTTGAAATTACATATTGGGAATTTTGATGGATGAAATTCGATGGATCAGGGAGAAAAGGAATAGAAGCTCCCCATAAACAGAGAACCCTAATATACAAAGACCTTGATGAACAAGGAGGCTTCGATGGTGAACAATTTATTGTGATTTAATTAAATTATAAAGGAATTTAAGAAATATTTTGACAACCATCATCTATACGACTGAGTTTGAATTGTGTTGAAGATTGAAGATCTCAACATGATTTCTCATCTAATTGTTTTAAATTCATGTAAGGACCAAATTTAATGAACCAAAGACAAAAGTGTGAGAAGAAGAAGCTTTAGAAGAAGAAGTGGTGTAGAGAATATTCGAGAGGAGAAGTAGGCAGAGACAAAAGAGAATGGAGGAATATCATAAATATAAAGAAGAAGAGAGGGAATTTTGGGTATGTGATTGTAAGCCACCTGAGACTAATGCCAGTGGTTTTGATGTTGAGACTTCATGTTTGGGATCATATTGTAAATGTATTTTTTGAGTTTATGAAATAGTTAAAGAATATTGCATGTTTGTCTGAGTCTCTGAGTTGTGTGTGAGTTTGTTTGTTGAAGTTGTGTACTCTGGCCATGGCCCTTCTCTATTGTATTAATGCTACACCACATATGGTACCATAGGAGGTAGTGTCCTACGATTGTGAACAATTCCAGTTGAGGCAAGGTGCTAGGTAGATTTTTTTTCTGGAGAATTACAGTTCTAGTGGAGAAATTAGTATGTAGAACTGTAAAGGAAAGGGATTTATGAAAGTGAAGTATGGCTGAAGGAGGAGTAAATTTCCAAGGAAGAGTTAGAAGACAGTGTGGTGGTGTTGTAATTGAGGAATTAGTTCAACTAGTGAGCGTTTTCCAATCCAAATTGGAATCCATTGAGACAACTCAGAGGAGAGGAGTTGTATTTGAGGCTCTGGATGTAAGTGATGAGGAACTGAAGGTTGAAAATACCAAAGAAGAGGTTTAGGTAGTTCAAGAAGCCAAGGAAAGAATCATTAAATCCCTAGCAAATTTGAGAGGGAATCCCAAGATGGAGACATCTACCTACTCAAGGAGTCTAAATCTAGAAGAGATTATTGACTAGATCACGAGCATGGAGAAATTATTTGATATGGAAAAAATTGAGGATCCTAAGAGATTAAAGATGGTCTTCCCGAATTTGAAGAGCTGTGCATCTTTATGGTGGGACTCTATTTAGTTATAAATATGAAGGAAAGGCAAGGATAAAATCAAAACTTGGGTCAGAATGGTGGCTAAATTGAAGGGTAAATGGGCCCTCGCACGAAGTTGAGGGAACTTTTAGATGCAATCGTGCTTTCACGAAACGCGCTAAAGTTTAGCAAAAAGGAAAATTTGTGCGCGTTTCTTTGAACTAGGCATGGGCGGGCACAAGCCTGCCATGTCACTTAAAACGCAGGATAGGAAATCATAACGCGCGGGCATTATATAAATACATAACATGCGAGCATTATGTATCACTATAACACTCGATCGTTATTGTAATACATAATGCATGCACGTTCTGGTTAATATATTAAAATCCAAAAAGCAGGTCGCATCCACGTCCACTATTCATTGACCAAATTAACCAAAAACGCTAGAGCGACCGGAGCTTCCAACGTGGACGTGGAGAAGTGGATGGAGGGTGAATTCAAAGAGCAAGGAGGATTGGAAAGGTAAGCATCCAAACATTCATCGTTTCCTCATTTACTCAATAAAAATATAAATTTTTATATTTCCCTAAATTAAAAATCCATGTACATGAAAATTCTGAAACTAAAATTTTTCAAAATTGTTATTTAACATGTGGCAATTCCTCCATACTATCAATCCCCTTAATGAATTTTGCATCCACCTAAGCAATAAGGGATTTGAATCCCAACACCAACTTTTCCTCAATATTTTTTCCACATCTATTGCAAATTGGAAAAGAAAAGCCATCCACCATTTGGCTAGGAGGAGGAACTATGGACTATAACCCAGGCTTGCTTTCTAGACTTGATTCAACCAACCCTATGTTTTTTCCCACACATTCTTTTACCCTAAAAATTTCCAACCAATTCTTGTGAAGCCAACCCAATGGCATGATGGATTTTACATCATCCCCCAAAACCCAAGGGACTAGGTTCCCCTCCTTTGCAAACACATCGCTTACTTTGTTACTAAGATTAACTACCACATCTTTTTTGAACTCCTTCACCACCAAGACACTCAATCAATGGATTTGGGTCTTCATACCTAGAAACCGATAAGAGATTCACTTCATGGAACAAGCGTAGATCAACCCTCACATTCAAAATCTTTCCCCTTCTAAATGATGCAGAGGACTTCACCGCCAAATCTTCCTCATCATACACTAGATTCTGAGCAAGGAAAGGGCCATGAACATGAAATTAATTAGATACAAAGGAGAAATTTCTAAAGGTAGAGGATGACAAATAACATATTCTCCAATACCTCGGCTCTAGAAAGGTGTACATAAAGTGCTTTTAAGGCCCCCATTGCCTCGATCCTTCAGTATTAATTGAATAAGGAGCTCTCTGTCATCGATCATTAATCAATTTACATGTATTTGATCCTCACCTTCCACTTTGGTTTACATGTAGTTGTTATTATAGTATATTGAGATGATATTTATGTTTGTAATGTATTCATTCTTGTACAAAGTTTTTACATTTTTCATTTTTGAGAGATGTCATTATAGCAGATGTATATGTTTCTAATGATTTGTTTTTTTATTTTTTGATTGCAGTGACAACCATGGATGCACATTCAAACATCCAAAGATAAATTGAGAGGCTCAGAGACATTCGAGCCTCAATAACGATTGTTGATGATAGGCACCATATGCTTGCATCCAATTTGGATGCAATGATAGAGACCTTTAGTAGGTCAAATGGTTCACTACAAGATATTGTGACATACAGAGAGAGAAAGAGGAAAGAATATGCTGATGGAATTAGCTACAAGGAAGTTAAGAAGTTGAAGATAACAAAACAACATATCTTTTCCCTTTTTAGAGATCCAGGGTGAAAACATGAAGTTGGGAAACAATTTTGGCTTGTTTTTGACAAAACAAACTGCTAAGTTTTATGTTTTTCAACTTCGACCTCTTCAAACACATATCTCCCTTAGGAATTTCAACTTGAGGTAAACACAAAGGTTTTAGAGAATTGAATTAGATTTCTACTCGTATTTTTTTTAATTTTTTTATGGACATATCGTGGGACAAATTTGTTGTCAACATACGGCATATACTTGAAAATTTTAGGTATGTATAATGAGTGACCTGTGTTGACGATGGTTTTTTGATAGATGGTTATTCATTTTAGGGAAACAAATTGTAGGCTCATAATCTACACACACTACACTGGATCCTGGACTATATTTTGAGTTTTTTAAGACTTGGGAACTATTTTTTATTATTTATCGAAACAACTTATGTTCAGAAAATGGTGCATTATCGACACATGTTTTTGTCTTCGCATTTTCTTTCAAATGTGACTCTTATCAAACAAAATAAAACCAACCCATTGAAGAGGACACTTCAAGGAATATCCTTGTATTTTTTTTGGCTTCGTCATTGTGATGATATTGAATTTTCATTGTGACTGATTTTTCAGTCACTAAATTTTTTAATGATAAAGTTCAGTTAAAAAATAGTAATCCTAAATTAAATTTTAAAAAAATTATATTATGAGAAAGTAGATTGAATGATGAATCTACTGGTATAAACTCCGACCTGTAGTTCTCATGTTTTGCAATGGTCCAACCTTGTTAAAGTGACACATTTCTGAATTCTGCAGAAATGGTGCTGGCATTATTGACCAGAAACTCTCGAGCGAGAAAATGTCTTCCGAACTCTCAGCCGAGAGTTTAGTTCAAACTCTCATCCAAGAGTTTTTTTAAAAATACAGCGCGTGGATTGGTTCAAACTCTCGCCCTAGAGTTTATTTAAACTCTCTGCCGAGAGTTTGAACTCTCAAAACTCTCGGCCTAGAGTTTAAAAAACTCTAGGCCGAGAGTTTCAGGTTGACTTTTTTTTCCCTATTCATCTGCATGCCCTCTTTCCCAGCTTCACGTTTTTGTCAAGGAATTGTTTCCCAACTTCGCGTTTTCACCCACCATGGACGGGTGAAATCCCTAATGTAAACAAAAGGCATATTTCTATCGAGTGGTGTACATATCAACCATTCATAGATAATTGGATGGACCGATGGTACATGGTATTTGATATACCACCACATAACAACAAGGAAATGCCTCTATATTTTCTTAGAAAGATGTACATAGAATTTTTTTTGCGGAAGCATGTTAATTATTTTGATATCTTGAAGTACCAAGGCATTGGGATGGGGATGCCTCAACAATGTCCCAATGGGAGGAACATAGATCCCAATCGCCCATTAGCTCTACCTCGCAGGAAACTACCTTGACCAGATGTGTCTTCTGCACATCAATTGGTCCCATAGAGGCAGGAGTCATTCCTACTGTTGGCACAAGTGGTTGTTCCCAATAGCACGTATCTTCAAGGTACATACCAGGCAGGGCCATCAAAGTCACCATCTATGGGTGTATTAGAGCCACCACCTCCTGATAGGGTAAAGCCACCACCTTCCAGTTTTCAAGGAGCATCTAGTAGTGGAACTAGACCTGCACATCATGAGCACAGCCGAGAGCCCCACCCATGCAAAGTATGCAGCCATCCTTTCTTTGGTCCTATCCAGATAGATGATAGATGTACTAGTTATTTTACACAGGTAAGTAAATGGTTAACAATTTAGCGTCGTTTGTAAATTATTTTTCCTTACTATACACATATATAGATTGCTAATATTTTTAATGATTTTAAAACTTGTAGTTGATACAAGAAGAGGACTAGGGGAAATACTTTTCAAAGGATAGTCCAGATGCTCATGCACCAGAACTGTATGATGTACAAGATGTTGTCATACCTGCAGCGACAACAGATCACACTGAGGTAACTATTTCAACATGACATTATTTTAATACATGTTAGTTTGTTATCACGTGTTACTTAATTAATGCTACACAATCTAATATTTACAATTTTCTAAATTGTAGGTTGTAGATCCCCCTCAGAGGGAAATGATTTCATCTAGTGAGATCCCCCCTAGTGGGAAGACAAGCGCTAGCGTTCCCACAGAGGATCAACGAGTGGAAGAACGTTTCTTAGAATTGATTGAAGTATACAGTACATCGGTATGTATTTCATCATTGTAAATTTGTTAATACATGTTATTTCATTGACCAATGCATTTCTAACTACGTTAGTAATTCGTTATTGTAGCCACCAACTTCTATATTTAGGAAACAGTCAGCAGTTGCCTATCCTCGTAGTCCAAAAATGCAGAAGGGAAAATTGTATAAGAGAGGCTCCACTCCTAGAAATGGTGTGGATTTCCTCTATAGCAGACACACGGGAGATCCATCTACCCCTCACCTAACAAGGGTCATTGATGCTACAGTTAGTGCTGCATCTGTAATAGAAACAAGTCATACAGAGGTCTCCTCTTGTGGTGAGATGTTCATTAATGAACAAGTCTTTTTATTCAATTTATGCAAACATGTTGATCAATGTTGAATTAATTTAGATATGATCTTTTATTTGTAGAGCACAATTATAGAGAGGCCTTCCATGAGCACACCGCAAGAATCTCTACCCTGACTGGATTTGGTGAGTGTTTGCCATAAATAATTTGGCCATAAGTTAATTTTTTAAGTTTGTTAATGGTAGGGTATTAGTGCAGTTATTTGATAAAAATAATGATCTTTTTTTTGCAGACTCCTGAGATGCAGAGTGATCCTACGAAGATGGTTGATAGAGGAAAGTCAGGGAAAAAAAAGCGAAAGATTGATTTTTTATGTCGCGTTGTCCTCTATATATATGTATTTTGACATACATGTACATTGTTGTACTTAAGGATACATGTACATTGACAGGTCGTTTAAGGGTCGGCTACTTTTCCATATTTTGTATTACAAACATTCGGTTATCAATGCATGATACAATATATTGCATATTTTCTCTTGAGTTTCCACTTGTTCTTGTGATCATTTATCTCTTCCACAAATTGATAAATTATGCTATTGAAATTTATATAATTACATTTTAATCAATATTTATTCTCTTACATTTATTGCATTGATCAAGTAACATCTCACCATTATGTTTTGAAAACATTATCTTAATGGAACAAACTAATAATATCTTTCAACAGTTCAATGAACTCAGTACATGCATGCTAATTTGATATCTAATTTAAAATTGTGGTTTTTGTCAACTCCAAGGGTTCATATCCATTGATCAGGATTATGGTTGCAAGAAAAATATGTTGCAAGAAAAAAACAAAAGTTAACAAAATAAGTCAAAATATTTTTGAATAACCTTTGTCATGTAAAACATGCTACGCATATCATCAATGCAAGCCTATGACATTTTCACAAACTAAGAGTAAGTCTAATAGATGCTACACATTTCATCAATGCTATTGTATTTCATCAAACAATACGTACATGAGAATCTATGAAGTTCGGTTGAAGTGTGCCTTCTCTAGCATGCTAAAAACAATGGCAAAGTATCAAGTACAATGGAAAGGAATGCATGAACTAAAGTGTAATAAAATTCAATGGGCCTTCATGTACACATGGTCAAATATACAAAAAGTATACCCTAGTTTGTAAGACCCTAGTTTGTTCCAATAGCTGGTCATGAGTTCACTCTCATAAAAGCATTGAAGATATAAGCCCTATCCTTACCAAACCCTAGTATGTAAGACCCTCGTTTGTGCTTTACCTCTTTCATATGTCCATTTTTCACTTGTCATAATTCTACTTCATGTTTAAATGTACATCCTTTAGATATTTAGGGTCTTGAACATGCCTTGAACCATGAGTCATTCCAAAAATTATCTCTGTGGTGAAACATGGCTCTAAATATGTTGAATGTGCATAAACAAATGTGTAATGCAAAAGTAATCATACAGAATCCATGGAAAATGAAATACCTAACTAGTTTAATGATCTTCCTTGATAATTTTGTTTTGATGAAGGAAAATAAGATGTTCATGGTCCTATGTTTGTAAAAATGATGGATTATCCTCATATGAAAATGTATTTAAAATTGAATGTACTTGATTGATACAAATGATGATGCAATGGTTGTTCATTGTGATTTGGAAAGTATTCCCCCATAACTTGATGGAAAAGGTTCATGGTGACTTTTATCTAAAAAATATAGCAAGGATGAGAGGGATATCATCGATGAAACATCACCTCCATTTTTTATTTGGAACTTTGAATTCTTAAAAATGACATTAATTTCTCAAAATGCAAATATTGTGGAACACTAAGGAGATGTTAAATGGCATGGCACACTAAGGACGTATAAATCTACCAAGGGTGCATTGTGTTAAGTTTGATTGCCACTCTTTGAATGTCTAGTTCTAGAATCAAAATCAAAATTTTGCAAAGTTGACCCCTATGTGCAAAAATTGCACGGTCCCTTACTAAGGAAAACCCTAGTTTCAAAAATGGACCTAAACGTTGACACCTGGGACATGTGACCAGAGGGGAGGGGCACCCCTTGCACTATCTCGATGTCCTAAATCCAACGGAGTCGATGTTTTGTTGATCCGAGCCACAGTCATCATTCTATGGCTCGTTCCAACTCGCATCCCAAAGGCCTTCAAGGACACCTGTTGGATACCTACCGGGGGCATAGAATTCCAACCATGCAAAAAATTTGGGTTCTGGGAAGTCCTGCAAGTGTGTCTAGGAAGGTTCCAGCTACAAATTCTAGCCATAAGTCCTCGGTCGATGATTTTGCAAAGTTGACCCCTATGTGCAAAAATTGCACAATCCCTTACTGAGCAAAACCCTAGTTTCCAAAATGGACCTAAAAGATGACACCTAAGCCATGGGACCGGAGGAGAGGGGAACCCCTAGCACTATCATGATTTCCTAAATCCAACGGAGTCGAATTTTTTTTTATCTGAGCCACGGTCATCATTCTATGGCTCATTCCAACTCGCATCCCAAAGGCCTTCAAGGACACCTGTTGGATACCTACTGGGGGCATAGAATTCCAACCGTGCAACAAAACCAAGTTTCAAGAAGTCCTACAAGTCTGTATAGGAAGGTTCCAGCTGGGAACACTAGCCATAAGTCCCCAGTCGATGATTTTGTAAATTTGACCCCTATGTGGAAAAATTGCAGAGTCCCTTACCAAGAAAAACCCTAGTTTCCAAAATGGACCTAAAAGATGACACCTGAGACATCGGACCAGAGGAGAGGGACACCCCTAGCACTATCCCGATGTCCTGAATCCAATGGAGTTGATTTTTTTCGATCCAAGCCACAGTCATCATTCTATGGCTCATTCCAACTCGCATCCCAAAGGCCTTCAGGGACACCTGTTGGATACCTATCGAGGGCATATAATTCCAACCATGCAACAAAAATGGGTTCCGGGAAGTCCTACAAGTGTGTCTATGACCATGCAGTTGTGTGTCTCATCGATGTCCTCCCGGCTCTATGAAGACATAGCCACAAATGTGGTATGTCTAAGCAAATGACGTGTGGCACGTCTAACTGAGTCATCAATCTCATCTAGGCCACTACCAAACCCAGTGGTTGAGGACCTCCTCTGAGTGGGTTGCAGCGGGCCTAAGGTCGATCTTGGGCAGAGCCAAGACCAACACCCTGAAACTCAGTGATGTCAAAATAATTGACATGGTAGCCTAGCTCAAACTCAACCCACAATTTCCTAAGAAAATACTGTGGGACCTCCAAATTATTGCATGGGGACCTGTCAAACACCATAAACCATCTCTTTCTCCAGTTATCTTTGCATGGATGGTAAATACACCAGTCCATGCAAACCCATCTCTTCCTCACATCTAGAGGTTATCTTGTCCTAGGATCTATGAATTTGTTGTACAATTGTGTTTTCGTGATGTTGAGGTCTTTAATTTGATCTTTGGATATCCTAGTGGAATAGTGCTCCCTCATTCGTGCCCTGTATTGACGCAGATTTGTGATCTCACTGTGGGCAATGTTGATGGATTCAATGATTTTTTGCAATGATGTAGGCAGGGAAACCCGAGAGGGTTCCTTGGTGCTCTTCAATTCATCGCTTAATACCCTTAATTCGTTTAAATCTTGGTGTAATTCATCATCGGGGTTTTCAGATGGTTCATCACCAGGTTCATTGTCCATTCCAATGTTGATGTTATCTTTTGATGGTTCGGTTTCATTGGTTTCCTCTGGTGGTTGTGGTGTGTTTGTCATTTTGATAGGTGTATTTAATCTACAATGATAATTTGTTGGTTTTTTAATTGATCGTAATTTTTTTAATTTAAAATTGTAATGGAAAACAAAACAAAAAAACAAAAAATTGATTCGTTGACCACCTACCTGGAGGCAATAGCGACAACGGAGTGGAGGTTCGGATTGATGCTGAGAAGGAGGTTATGGGTGCTCCAACACACGCTCGCGGGGTCCTTATGTCGCCACTCCACGCTCGTGGGTTTGTTATTGTGATAAAAAACTCACTGTCTGTTTTTTTTATAAAAAATAGAGGCGCGCGCATGCGTTAATGACGCGTGCACGCATATGTTTGCATACGCGTTAATAACGTGTGCACGCACATTTTGTCCACGTCAACTCAACAACGTGGGCGTTTGGCATTGCCGAAGCAGGGGCGCGTATACGTGTTTGAATGTGCGTGCGCATCCTTGTTTTTTTCCACTCGCGCACTTCCATTGCGGCCTTTTTGGGTACCAGCTTCATGCGAATACCCAAAAGAAAATATGTATAGGAGCCACTTTAGTTTTAGATGGTGAATTGCAAGTCACTATACATCCATGAAGATAAGTTTGAAGTATCAATGGAAGATACATCCAAACTATTAAATGACACATTATACAATTTAGATATAATTTGCAACTCGATATACTTTTAACCAAGAAAACCATAGTTGACTTATTTAATTGTCGTTGTAGGAAGGTTTATGTATCCACCCAACACTATGCACTAGAATGCTAACATAGGATCCTAAGACAAGTGAATGAACCATTAATCGTGCTACCATTCTTTTATTTGTTAACCATTAATTTGTTCTTTGTTAAAAAGTCATGATTAGTTTAATGTTTGTTTTGCATGATTAAAAAAATAAAAAACAAACAAACCATAATCTCTTCAGAAATTGCAAGTCTCATGAAGAGGAGAAAACAGTCAGAAAACGAAACGAGGGAAAGGAAATCCCTGGTACATTAATTGAACAAATCATGTTATAGCAAAGAATATAAAATATAGTTTTCTAACATATCGATCAGAGATGAACGAATATTTTTTTTTTTCGACAATCAAATATCGACACCAAAAAATAGAAAAAGAATAAGGAGGATATGGAAAATGGAAGAAGAATAAGAAGAAACCATGGTGTTATTTCAGTGATGAGATGCAACAGGATATCCAATGCCATGGCGGGTTATAGGAAACACAACAAATATCAGACTGCAAAAGAATCCGATGGCCACGGGAAGCACATCCAAAACCTCTTTCGTCTGGTGTTTGGGCGCAGGATACAAATATCTGCCCACATTATCATCCTGAAGAGCAATGGCTGCAAACACCAGAACCGACAGAAACGCATGCACGAAGTCCAGGAATTGAACCTTGAACCTGCCATCATCGGGTATCATTGCATCTTTCAAGTTCTCAAAAGTCCACAGCCCTTTGGGAGTTGCCAAGCCATAGTGCAGTTTCCCATCAGAGCCCCGAAAGCTATCGGTGAAAGAAACGAAAAAACAAGAAAGGGCGCACAGCACAAGAAGGCATTCTGTCATGACAGAGCTAACTTGATCGCAGTGCCCGCTGTTGGAGACAATTGGGCACAGAATCTGAAAAGCAAGGACGGTCCCCGTGGGAAGGAGGTTTGCCAGATGGGCCGTGCTCGCTAACGTTTGGTTGAGAGCCTTCTGAATCAAACCTTTCCCCGTCTTCTCATCGTCTTGCTCTAATTCTTTCGCCGTTCTCTTCTTTGATTCATCTGATTTTTCAGCTTCTACCAGAAGAGGCGTCTTCTCCATCTGCTCTTTTCTGTTCATGGTTCACTCAATAATCTGCTTTTCTCTTTTCGCTTTTGTCTCTTTTCTCTTAAACAGTGAGATGATCTGCAACATTCATGTCCTTTGTATGAATTACATAGAAGATAACATATAAGCCGCGGGCAATTGCATCGTAATTACATGGACTGCGTCATGTTGGAATGCCTTGAATTTTCGTAACAAAGACGTTATAGTAGACAGAAGATTTTGTCAAGAGCAAGAGTCCCAATTTGCAGTATGCGTGCCCGATGGTGACTCATGCTTGTCGATTTCTTACACCTGACGGTGCCTCCACACCCTTCAGTGACTTGTGCTTAGTGACATCTGTTGACGTGCCATGCACACAACATTTGCAATGCATCCAACAGGTTGTGTATCCAACGGTTTCTTGTGCCCAAAGGTACTTGTAATGCCCAACTCCTTGGGTTCACATGTTGTCCAAGTCACCCAAGTTTATAAAAGCCAACCAAGTCTCTTGCCAATTTATTGGCATGCATGGCATGAGAATGAGGGTACCTACAATAAACCCTAACTTTGCTTACCTTTGCCAATCTCTTCACCAAGCTTCTCTCAGTGTATCTTAGCATTGTGTGAAGTTGCCTAATGGTTGTAGTGGCATTTTTCCTTTGTGCAAGGTGCTCGAATATAAGTTTATAGTTTACCTACCATCATCTAAGGGTAGGTAATTCATCATCTAGCCTAAAATAATATTCATTCATGCTAGCGAATGCCCAACAAAGTTATTATGAAGAGGTGCTTAAAGCCAGTCTAAGGCTATAAGGGCCTTATAGTGGGGCTTTTGGTTTCATGGTTACCAATATCCAACCAAAACACTTTAACTATTTATATATTCTAATTGATCAATAACAAAGTTATTTGTTAACCAAATGAATGGACTTATGCCAATCAACAAACCACTATTGTTTATGGAAAACTTAGCCAAGCCTACGGTGCCAACTATTAATGAAACTTGTGGTGTCAAATGTTCCCAACACTCAAATGCTCATTGATCAAATCACTAAACAATGGTATTTATTGTTCTAATTTATGGTAAGCATCACATTGGGCATTCTCATCCATAGTCACACTTCCTCAATTGTTTCTTGATTGAATACAAGGTAATGGGGATATGGGTATGCTTTTGCCTCTTAACTATAGGTATCCAAATACCAACCACCAAATTAATCCTTGTATGCAATTTAATCTAGCAACCACTACTCATCAACACTCGAATAAGAAAATGATATATAACACTCTAGTATTACAATGAGTAAGAAGCTCCAACACTAATAAGTGATAGTGTCACCAAACACTTAGCATATATACATATAAATGCATGCCAACAACTTAAATGACATTAATCAAGGAATGGGAAGCCCATCTATTTTCATGCAATTGATTGCCATCACCCTAACAATCTCAAAAACTCTAACTTGTTTTCCCTCACATAATAGAAAACATTCAATTGTTAATGGTGTATAAAGTAATTGTGATGTAGGGCCACACATTGAAGTATATAGGCTAATAGAATTTAACATAAATAGCATCTCAAGTTTGTATTAAAATGGATTTTGAGGTTGTAGCCTAAGACCCCATGCAGAAAAGATGAGGACATTTACTAGTCCTATGTTACACGATCTATGGGGCAAGGTTTCAACTTACAGTAAATGTTTGTACACATAAAACTCGATGCATTGGATGCACATGGAGGAACACTATGTTCCTTTATATTTCATCACCCATGTACTCAATTAGTAATGTATCATGGGAATAAAGAAATCTAAGAATTCCAATGCTCTAGAATGTATTGAATGCTAAATACATAGATGTGATTTAGTAACCTAGATAACAATGGAAATTGGGGAAGAATAACTCTGTAATTATCCCTACCATCAATTTCTTGAATCTCTAGAAGGATGACTAGGATTCTCCAACTATTATGCATCCAATTTCCAATCCAACTATTATGCATTCAATTTCCAAACCCTCAACTCACTCAAGTGATTAAAAAACGGATGGCACTCACGGGGGGTTCACTAGTGAGGCAATATCATATCACCTCCATTTATATTGGGGGTTTGAATATTCTTAAAATATCAAAGATATATTGCCATGTATTAATGGGTCAAGGGGGGTTTTTAATTTAACATAGTAATATAAATATTTGGGGTTATTTTATTTGGATGTGCAAAGGAATAACCTCCAAATCGTGGGATGGATTCATACCTCCAAATCATGGGCTCAAATCATACCCACTTAAAACTTAAGTACCCTCCATTTTTATTTGATATTGCTTATGATCCTAAGTTTTGAATAAATCTGATGATAGTGTACCAATGATAATATCAATGGATGTCTCTTTGGATTATTGGCCTTGAGAAATCCTCATTTAATAGCTTATTTAGGCTTGGTTTGAATTGATGTTATATTTTTTTTCATCTTTAAGTTAAGAGATGTAACTAATCGAGGATTCCAGACTTGAACAATTGTATTGTTTTTTTTGTAGGAATTCAAGTAAAAGATCTAACTCTTCATTTTTTAGGTTGGGGTTTAGGTGGGTATTGAGATTCAATTAAACCTTTCTCCACGACAACCAAGAAAAGTGAGATCAATCTTTCTTGGCTCATTTGAACCAAGAAAAGTTAGATCAATTTTTCTTGACTAATTATTTATTTCAACTTTTTGTATTCTTCTTTAATATTTTCACATTGCCAGTTAGGAATAGTTGTTATATTGAGTTATATTTGGCACATTCATAATTGTAACAATTCTTATATGCAAGGAATTCGTCTTAATGTTGTATTGGAACTGACATGAACATATGTGAAAATGTAAATCCTTATTTACATACCCTATGTGTTATCGGTACCATGAAATGGTATCATATAAGTTTCACCATCTATGTATCTTTATAACTATTGAATGCTTACAACCTAACAATGGGTATTTTTCCCTCTACTCTAAAGATAGAAAAAAAAACCTAGATACAACCCAAGAAAAAGGAAACTAAATTTTGTTAATTCCCTTGATTACAAGAATAAATGTAGATGAAGTGGAGGAAATTCATTGGATCTTGTGAATGACCCAAATCCAAGCTATGCACATGATCATATGGTGTTATTGAAAAGTAAGAGGACTTTTTCTATGTTTATTTTGGTTAAAACATCAATGATGCTTGTTTTGATAGGAAGGTAGGGGAGTCCATCCATGAAAGGGTTTCAATTTTGCATTTTTATAGAGTTTAATTTATTAAGATTATAGAAAACATGAGCTGTCTATGGCTATACTTGTATTTACATGATATAAAATTGGTATATTGGCAGGCTGTGGTGTGAAACATATGCAATTATCATATTTTCTAAGCATTGCACTAACTATTGGACTATCAGTATTTTACATTCTTTGTTATGTTGATCTCTTGACTAGGTTTCCTTTTACGCATTTTTCCTTCCCCGATACTATTTCATTGGGTCTTCCACTATCCAATGCTACAAATTGATCAGTCGCCCCGAGAATCCTAACGAGATCATTATTAACATTATACTATTATTTTATTTAGCATCTTGTTTGCTTCTACTAAGATGTGTTAGGGATCCTGTTTGTTACAATTTGATAATATGATATAAAGGGGGTGTTAAAATGGGTTGATAAAAATGGATACCTACAATATCTAGTAAAACTAGGTTTTTTCTTAATTGGAAAGGCATGTTGGGAGGGGGGTTCAACAATACAATTTTAGGAAAAATTTTCCAATATTTAGTGAAATTAGGGATATTCTTTAATATCACGAGAACGATCGTGCTATGTAACAAGTTCACTGAGTGAACGCCCCATGATGGCACTATGGATATAGCACAACACATACTGACTCAAACAATGACTCAAGTCAATGGGAGAATGTTATGTAGGTTTATTAAAAAAATACATCAAGTCAGCATCAACTAGGTGTGCAACACATTGAGAGGTGTTGTTATAGTTTTAATCAAGCATAGCATTCAACAAGGAATACATGCCACCATCAATTCAACCAATGAATTACAATATTGCATGAGTGTTTAATTTTTGGGAATCTGCAAATTATCTCATAACTAAATAAAGAAATAGAAAATAAAACACACCATAAAACACAAAAAAAAATACCCTAGAAACCCATATGGGAAAACTTGCATCGAATGGTGAAACTCGATCTATATTTTTTTCCAATTGCAGTGTAGGCTCATGGCTCTCAAGGGCATTCAACAAGCTACATATCCAAGCTTTTTTTTTGCATCATCTTCTCTTGGCCAAAAGACCCTTTGTTAGTCAATTTATAAGAAGATATATCTGGTAGTGTCAGGGTAAAGGGAAGGCCAAGAACCCTTGTCCTTTAATTTACCATTCCCCAATGTCCTCTCTTATTCCATTTTTTCTCATCCATTTTTCACGTTTATTTTATTAATTCTTGCATTGTCTTTTTTTCTAACCCTCAATATTTGTCAATTTCTTTTGTGTGTTGAGTTTCAACTAGTCTTCTTTGTTGTGAATTTGTTTTAGATCACACCTCTCCATTGTGAGTATTTTGGGCTCCAAAAGCTTCTAAGAAACCAAGCTCTTTTTGTCAATGTGTATCATGTTTGCTTCTCTGGAACATGGCCCTCAACTCTGGATCTTAGTTATAGTTTTGACTCTAGCTCTAGCTCTGGTTCTCATCTTTGGCTTCCATCTCTAGCTATAGCTATGGATCTAACTCTAGTATATGGTTTCACTTGTTCTAACAATGCAAAAGGTGCTCACTAATTCTCTATTGTGCATAATAATTTCTCTCAACAATAGGTTCATTTTCAACATGCAGAATCCATTCCCATCATCTGTCTGAAAGTCGTCTATCATTATCAAACTTGGAGATGATATATCTTGGTAGACAATGGAATATAAGTTGAATTATGGTGTTCCCTTGTTCACTGTTGAGTGTATGTAACACTCATTGAACAATGAGATCCATGCAATCAATTTTCCTTCACACCACAATTCCACCAAAGCAAGTGCGGACTATCTTCTTTACTAAGATCAATTTCTTTCCAACATGGAAGAAATTGTGTTGTTTAAACATGCTTATACAACACTTTGTCTTTGCAACAATGTTAATTGAATGACAACCATTTTGTGGGACCATAACACCTTATTCTACCTTAAACAATTGATAAATATTACAAATGTATGGTTGTAGGTGACCTCAATGCTTACAACCTTGAGGATGACAAGAATGTCTCAAGATTGGGACAATATAAAGAATAGCTAGCGGACAACTTGGAGAAACTATTGTAGCCAATGGTTTACACAATGCAAATGAACTCTAGAGAATTAAATAAAGAGAAACCTACTAGCACAATGTTGTAGATGCGATAAAGTGTACAAATACAATCTAGCGATACCCAACTAAATCATTCACATACACATACCATGACATATCCAACATTATGTTTGCTTCAATAGCTATCGTGGAGTTTTAAGGAACCCCCAATGGCATTGACCTCCATGCACCAATATTTGGCACATCTTTGAGAATGCAATCTATTGTTGCAATATTGAAAGGAACAATGCGATTAGGGTTTCCTTTGATGTTGGCATTAACCTATTGTCCACCTCGTTGGTGACACTAATCTTTCGTGTTGTTGTAACTCCCTAGAAAATTTCTAATCCTTGGGTTGGAAATATAGAGATCTATGTATTCCCTTTACTCTTCACTCTCCACACTCTTCTCTTCACTATGTGGTTACTAATATGAAGCTCTAAATAAAACTTCCAACACTTTTCTTCCCAATGTCCATTTATCTTGCAGTGCTGGCAAAAATTATTGTTGTTGCATGGATTCCTTGATATTATTTTTTTCTCCATATGCCTCTAAGTTTATTGTTGTATGAGGGAAAACTTATTTGTATTCCTCTTCTAAAGCATCTAATTTTATGGCATGTGGCTTGCTTCTCCTAGAAATATGCCTCAAGATGGTCTTTCATCCCACTGAAGGAACATGCCATAGAATACCAATAGTTATTAGCTCTATGGCCTTTCTTCTTACACCTGTGACAAACAAGAGACGTCTTACTTACTACATACCTCTTGTTTGTTTTCTTATTTCTCTAGCTAGTTGGATTTCTACATTTTCTAAGTGTTGGTGCAGACTGAATCTTTGAAATTTTCTCATTATGACCCTTTTGCATTCTTCCACGATAAGGATGGAGTGATACTATGATGCCATTTTCATTTTTTGTTTCTCTTTATTTTGATTATTAGGGAAAATATGAAACATCATTCACTTCCACATAAGTGATCTCGGTGGTCATGGCCTTTTCCTCTTTTCAACTAAAACCTAGGCCTTCATGATTGACCCTTGGTTTAGCTACAATGGGAACTATGATTCCTCGAATTCTATTTCCCATCCCTTGACCATCATAACCCATTTATATTAATAAATTGGATCCAATTCCTCTAGTATGCTTTTCAAAATAACCATTTTTCTCTTAAGAAAGTTCTAAGGAAGGTGAGATTACCATGCTTGTTGCGGTCATGGTGTTGTCTTATGCAGTAGAAATGGAGAGTTTCTTTGCTTCCTTGGTCTCTTAGATATTTTCTTGTAGAGTCTCTCAATGCATCTTCCTTCATTGTCAATTCTTGGTACAACTAAGTCATGATTTGAGTGAACCTCTCCTCTTACCAGTTAGCCAGTTGAATTAACTTCTCTCTCAATTACACAAGTTGAACTATGATTTTATCCTAGCCTAGCATAAAATTAATGAGGTATTCTTGACATTCAACAAAATGAATCTTTAGCAATGACAACAATTTTGCAAAGATGTCAAGGTCTTTTTTCAAGTCTATTATCCTTTGGTCAAACATCTATACCTTTTCCTTTAAGAGTTAGTTATGTTCTTGAATTTGCATGTTAATGGCCCTTAGGCATTCCAACCTCTCTCTCTTCAGTGCTTTAACCATGTTGAGTATATTTTCTCCTCAAAGTACTAACAATTGTGCCCAGGTCAAGGATATTTCAATTGCTCTAATATTACTAGTATGACCCATAAACATGGGATTATAGCCCACACACCTCACCAACATGGATCCTTTGCATAAACATATTTTTGGTATCTATTCTAGAAATTATATAGATATATTTGTCTTCAAAATGGATTCCAAGGATTTTGTTCTTAGTGCAATATTGAACACAAAACAACCAACTCTCTATGCATGAGTGACCATAGCCAACCTCTATGTAGTGTTGTCTCCACTATAAGTTCCAATCATGTGACCGAATTTCACTTGCTATGGGATTGAAAATAAGAACCACACCTTGTCTTGTTGATTCCACAACTTCTAAGGAAACAACACCATTAAAAATATCGATGGAAAGCAAGAGTTATTGAGTATATTGGTGTTCAGTCTTTAAACAAAATTCCTTCAAGGAAGACAATACTATACAAGCTATAGGTTGGGGCTATTGGTTTGATTGTCACCAATTTCCAACCAAAACACTTTCAATATTTCCATATGTCAATTTATTTATGACAAAGTTGTTTGTTAACTAGATGAATGGTCTTATTCCAACCAACAAACTCTTGTTGCTCGTGGAAAACTCAGCCGAGTACATGGTGTGAACTATTAATGAAACATGTGGTGTCAAATGTTCCCAACACTCATATTCTCATCAAACAATTAACTAAATAATAATGTTTATGGTTCTATTTAATTATAAACATCTCATTGGGAATTCTCATCCACGGTCATGATTTTTCAATAGTTTCTTGATTGAAGATAAGGAAATGAGGATATGGATATGTTCTTACTTCTAAACTTTAGTATCCAAATACCAACCAACAAATATGGTTTGCATGCAATTTAATCCAACAACCGCTTATCATCAACACTACTACAACAATAAAGGGATATAACACTCTAGTATTAACAATGAGTAATATACTTCAACAATAATAAGTGACAATGCTATCCCACACTTAGCTTATATACATGCACAAGTTAGCAATAAAATGACATTAATCAAGGAATGGGAAACCCATGTATTATCATAAATTGATTCCCATCATAGGTTGGAGCAAATCTCAAAAAATCCAAATCACTTTTCCCTCACATAAAAGGAAACATTCAATTGGCAATGGTGTGTAAAGGAATTGTAATGCAATGGAAATGCATTATAGCATATAGGCTAATAGGATAACATAAATATCATCTCAAGTTTGTATTAACTCAAATTTGGAGGTTGTAGATTGAGAACCTATATAAAAAGATGAGGACATGTACTAGTCTTACACAACATATGGGGCAATTTTCAGCTTAGACTAAGTGATTCTACACAGCAAAGTGGATACACTAGATGCCCAAGGAGGAATGCTATGTTCTTGTACTTTTCACCACCCATATACATGTACTCAATTGGTAACATATTATGGAAATAAAGAAATGTGGGAATGCCAACAGTTTGGAAGGAAATAAATGTTGAATACAAAGATGTGATTTAGTAACTCAAGGGACAATCAAAACTAGGGAATAACAACTCTATAATACCCACCATCAATTTCTTGGAGGTTTGGATGGATAGTCTAGAGTGCCCAACAATTATGCATATGATTCTCAAACGCTCAATTCACTCAAGTGATTAGAAAAATGGAAATATGTATAGAAATAATGACTCAGTTCATTCAGTGAATGTAATGCAGGTTTATTAAAAATACATCAATGTAGGGTCAGCTAGGTGTGTAACATAACCTTTTGAATTGGCGTTTGTATTTAGTAATCAAATGTACCAATTAGAAAAAATACACCAAGCCAAAGGTCAATTGGGTGTGTAACATATCCTTTTGAATTGTGTTTGTAGCTATTAATCAAATGTACCAAAAGTGTTTAATTTAATAGGAATCCACACATTATCTCGTAACCACGAAAATAAAACAAACCTTAAAACAAGAAGATTAGAAAAACTAGCAATTTGGGGGGAAAATTGTGAGGTTGTGTCTTTCTCTCTTCTTTCATATTTTTCTTTGATCTTTTTTTTTAATTTAATTTCTTAATATTTTCATTATCTTTTTGTCAACTACTCATAATCAACTCACAAAGCAACGAATCTTCTACAAACACCACATTCCTCTTAAATTTTATGATATTCATTTACCTAAAGCTCACTGAAGCTTCCTCTCCTTACTTCTTACAAGCATCACATTCCTTTAAATTTTATTGGTGTCAGCAATGATATATGTCATTTTCAAATAATTATGAATCAAATTTTCAAAAAATTAAGAATAAAATATTAAAGTAAGACTCACGCTCCTTTCTTCTCCACTTGCATATCCTTTAAAATATTTATGAATCAATATTTAAGTGAAACAGAAACCATGTACGCTTCCTCTCCTTTCTTCTCTTCCTGCATATCTTCATCTCCTTTCTTCTCCGCTTGCATATCCTTAAACTACGAATAGATTAAGAAATTAATAAATAATAATACGTGCAAACAAATAAGGAAACAAATTCTTACGTAAGCTCTCTATTAACATCCGATCAACCACGAAAAGGAAATATTGGATCGTAGAAAATACAATTTAATAACACAACGCGAACCAAGTGTCATCGCTGGAAAGCTTTTTGTTTTGGGTCTTGGTAGAGCAACCGCATATTATATTTCTTCGAAGTTTGCAATATAGATGGTCCTCTGTTTCTTTTTTGGTACGCATCAATAGACCCTGGATTTTTGGCAGAATATACGTCCTAGTATCCTACGCAAACTCCACACGCATGGACAGAATCAATTTAATTGAAATAAAGAAGCAATAGTATGTAAATCTGGGACCTAGGTCAGAAAAATGGTGTGAAACATTGAGAGGAGGTAGCGTGCACCAATGTTTTCCTCCGCTCCTTTGAAAAGCATTGAATCGTCTCTACTTTGATTCCTTCGTTACCATTATCTGCTTTATCAGCATTGCGTCCACGTAACTAGTCTTACCTGGATTAGGTTTTCAATATAGTTTCTCAGTGCCAAATTTGTCTTCTGCTCCTTCGAAAGGCATTGAATTGTCTCAGAACTTCTACTTCGATTCCTTCATTACCATAATATGCTCTGTCAACATTGCGTCCACGTAACTCTTGCCCGGAATAGGTTAATTTTAATATAGTTTCTCACTGGCAAATTGAAAGACATAAGTGATGAACAACCTAAAATTAGCACTCGACTGGAAGTGTATGTACAATCAACGCTGTAACAAATCGAATCATATTCTGCATGCTTTCCAATTAGATCATGGGCATGAAGCCGTAAGCGGCTGTAAGATTAGTGTAGAAGCTTTTTTTTTGGGAGGATAATGAATAACTGGTATTTCTGGGAAGCATACATATAACGAGAGTCGATTCTGATTAGGGTTTCAATAAGAAACAATATTACAATGAATGGAGTTTAGTACACGCATCTTCTATGCATACCAACTGGCAAGAATGGCTCTCCTCTTGCTGTGCTCACATATTACTGGATTCTCCAACCAGGGGTTAAATTTGAATGATATTTTCCGGTTTTACAGTTAATTGTAAAATCTGCATGTTATGATGTTTATTTAATTTCCAAAAACATTGTTTAAAATTGGTCCATCTCACCTTCTCATATATATATTTATTATCTCACCTTCTCATATATATATTTATTGATATTGAAATTAAAATTGAAATTAAATCTTGACAGCTATATAACATCACTTAAATGAAAACTAGGAAATCCAACCCCTAAAACCCCTACCCCTAAATAGAAATTGCACTCTATACTAGGAGTTAGTAAGCTTTGCATGCCATAATCCTTCCCATTCTTAAATAGGAATTGCACTTTATAGTAGTAGTTAGTAAGCTTTGCAAAGCATCATATATTCTTTGTGGATATTAGAATAATGAGTAAAGTTCAATCTTCTAATTTTATATTTAGATTTTTTAATTTGTGCATAGGCGCTACAATGAAATGTTCATTGTATATGTAGGGCTATAGCTTACTTTTAATCAGGATTAAGGATGGGGGGCTGTGATGAAGGATGGGCGCATATTCTTTCGTCGAGCACATCGTCTAATGGCCCGAATTTAGGGTTTGCCAACGAGCTACCGAAAAGTTCATTTGTTAATCAGAATTTGGGTTTCCGTTTTTTTGCTATTCACAACTTAATCAAACTGTTGCCACGCCGCGGTGGGAAGGGAATCGTTCGGTCATCCGCTGTGGCAGATATCCCGATTTTGGCCATGCTGTCACGTCATTTGAGAAAATGCACCACGAGTGCTCGAGAGAAGGAGGAAGACAATGCACCAGGTTAAGAGGAAGAGGCTAACAACTCACAGCTCATCGCAAATTCAGGGTTGGTGTATTACTTTACTCACAGCTCATGGTATTATTAATCATGCTTTTGTATGTTGCTTTCATTTTGATCTGAGTCTTGATCTTGGGTGGTAAGGGGATTATTAATAATCCCCTTAACAGAGAAACTCTCCAAATCTATAACAGAGAATAGAAGAGATCCTGTACCAATCGTTCTGATGTACCAATTCGTTTACTGTAGTGTTCACCTAGCCATCCGCATATGCGCCCTCTGGAATGTGTGGCCATTGTTGTGTAGACTGACGATTAAGCGCCCTTGGAATCATCTTCAGCTTTAGCGGACGTGATCCCCAAGCGCCCATGGGTCGGCATTGATACTGACACCGATAGCTTTGAAGAATTCTTTGCTCTACTGCAAAGAATCAAGGCCACCGAGAGGCACTGTTTAAAGAGCCGTGGGTCTGATCGATTGTGCCAAAGCCGTTAGTCTCAAGCGTCGATTGGATCATGAACGAGTACATGATGCCAGGATGAACGAGTAATTCAGGAGTATGAGAGTGGTAAAGCTGTCCCCAATCAACTCATCTTGTATTATGTAATACAACAAGATTGGTTTATATAATTGCATTGTTAGAAATACGATCCAACAAACACAATCAAAATATTCAACAAGTCGGGTGTCCAAAGACCAATTGAAAAATCTAAGGGTTTAAATCGTTGTCCAGAAATGTGGTGTTAATGTCCTTTACGGATTGTTATAGATCCTTCACTGGGATGTGTTAGAATCACGACAGGTTTGTTCCTCTGGCTATCATGTAACAAAATCCTTTGATGTACAACATATGGGGCAACTGCGTGTTTAGTCAACGTCTTACATTAGACTGGAGATGGTTTGCACTCCATATTGCTATGTGGTTCACTTTACATATTGATAACCTCTTCAACAAGTGAATGGTTCCTAATGAGCTGGGAACTTCCATTTGTTGACTGGAATAAGGAAATGGTGGATCTCGACTGAACTAGCACACCGCATCAATTCTGTGGTGAACGCCGATAGGTTTTTTTAAAGAAATTAAAATCCTTTACAGGCTAACAAACCAGATATTAGATTATGTAAATTGTAATAATAAACACAGGAAAGAATGTATACAGTTTGTTCAGATCTCAATGCCGTAACCACTTAATTAAAACCCAGTTAAGATAGACCCAGAACAAGGATAAAACCTTAGATTTAATAAGATGCTTTGTTGCATTGTTTTTCTTAATTGTTTATAAATGATCGGTGGATGGTTTATTTCAATCACACATGCATGGAATGTATTCAAAATATTAAAGAAATACATTTTTAATCTGAATGCATATATGTATCACAACATATAACATTTTCTACTTAATCAAGTTAAAATTTTCTACATTATAAATCAAGGTTTTAATCGAGTTAGTGTTGTATAAGGATTCACTAATTGCTTGACTCTATTAAGGTATTTAGTAATACCATTGAGATTATGATGATTAACATTTATATCATGCTATGAATAATTCTTTAAGCTTAACAATACAGTGTCTTAGCCTATTAAGAAGAAACATGTCCCGTAAATACAATTGATAAAGAGAAACAAGAACCCAAAGGGATTTAGGAATCAGAACACCTCAGCAATAAGAGGACACAATGTTGGGAAACAAAGCATTTAAAGGACACAATGCCAAAATGCATATTTATCAAATTCGGTTCTGGCCTTCATGACGAATTTGGTTCAACAATATACAGTATAACTTTTGAGTGACAGGTGAGAGCTCTCCCTCTCTTGTTTGAATGGAACAACATATGGGAAATTTGTAGAAAATAGATTTGACTGAAAATTAAAATAAGAATTTCCAAAATATGTATCCATTTAATAGTTATGGTATATCAAACATTTTTACAACTATTTTGGTTCAACAATATACAGTATAACTTTGAGTGAGAGAGCTCTGGCTTTCATGTTTGAATGCAACACGATATGGGAAATTTGTAGAAATAGCTTTGGCTAAAAATAAAATAGGAATTTTCCTCTGGAGATCCGTTCAGCTGGGCAGAGTATCAACATTTCAGTAAACCTTTTATACACTTTGATTTTTGCGCAAGCATTCCTTGCCATGCTTTGCCACATGAAGTTCGGATTGTTTCTATTCTTTGCAGGGTTTGTTTTGATTATGAGCATTTTCATTTACATGTTTATGCCGGAGACGAAGAATATACCCATTGAAGAAATGGGATGGTGTGGAGGCAACAGTGGTTCTGGAAAAATTATGTAGAAGAAATTAATTTAATTTTTAAATATTTTATATTACAGTAAATAATATATATTTCGAAAACATGTCATGATTTTATTTTATTTTTTATGTTATCATTTAAACAATTCATTTTTTATAAATATAAGTTTAATATTATTAAATAATTATAAATAGAAAATATTTTATTAGTTTATTATATTATTAAATAAATAGATATATTGACAAAATTTATTTAATATGTAGAAGAAATTAATTTTAATTTTTAAATATTTTATATTACAGTAAATAATATATATTTTGAAAACCTCTTATGATTTTATTTTATTTTTTATGTTATTCTTTAAACAATTTTTTTTTATAAATATAAGTTTAATATTATTATTGAATTTTAAATTTTAATTTAATAATAATATTATTGATATTAAAACAATAATAATATTATTAATGTTTACAATAAAATTAAAATTCATTCATATCAACTTCAAACATATCATAACATTGATCAAATTTATAAAATTATTACTAACATATCATATCATATAAAATTATTACTAACAAATCATACCATTGATATCAAATTTATATAATTATACTAACATTAATGTTAATGTTAAGATTAATATTATTATTATTAATATTAACAACATTGATATTGATATTAATATTAATCATATTAATAATATTAACATTATTAGCATTAATATTAATTTTCAATGTCACTAATGTCTTCCAAATATTAAAGATATATTTCTTCTTTCATAATAATATTAAAAGTTATGCATACATTTAATCAAGGTTCATTAAAGTTAAAAAGATAAATATCCATGGTGCACTAAAGTTACCTTTACAATCAACCATGCTACACAAATTAAATATATACTCATTCACAAAACATCATAAGCAACCACACTTTATCAAAGGAACCCACTTTTTTCAAATTGCTTTATTCACTAAATTGCTTTATTTATCAATCACACCACACCATAATTTTATATATGATAAACCATGCCTCACCTAACTTAAATATATAATGGAACATAATACACAAAAATCATCCAAATTTATCCAATGTCACCCACAGTTTTATAACCAAAGTAAACCTGAGTTAGCTCTCGTTTCAACAAATTCAACAAAGTATAATCATAGTGAACCAAATTCAACCATGGTAGACCTAATTTACAAATATAATCAACTAAACCTTAATAATGTGACCCAAAAATTCATGATTTTCCTTACACATTATAAACATAAAAATGGTTAATATTTAAAGTCATGCATACATAACCAAGTGAACCACCATTTTGTGTCCTTCACTTACCATGCTATTCATTGACCTCAACAATGGATTAAAGTCAATAAAGCATTAAACTCAACTATGGATTAAATTCAACATGGTATAAAGACAACATTCATTAAATTCAACCTTAATTAAAGTTAACCTCCATTAAATCCAACATGGATTAAAGTCAATAAGGTTTTATGTCAATTATAGATTCAAGTCAACTATGGATTGAAGTCATCATGGATTAAAGTTACAATTGTTCAACTATGGATTACAGTCAACCAACGACACCGATGGTCAACCAAATTCAACTATGGTCAACCATAGTCAACAAAGGTCTACCATAGTTAACCAAATCCAATCAAAAGTCATCCATGGTAAACCTAAGTCAACCATAGTCAACCATGGTCAACCAAAAGTCAACTAAAGACAATCGTGGTCAACCATAGTTAACCTTGGTCAACCATGGTCAAGGAAAGTAAACCATGGTTAACCAAATTCAACCGAAAGTCAACCATGGCAAATCAAAATTCAACCAAAGTCACAATCACCAACCATGGTCAGCCATAGTCAACCATGGTCAATCATAGCTAACCATGGTAAACCATAATCAACCGTGCTCAACCAAAGTCAACAATGGTCAACCATAGCCAACCATCGTCAACCATGGTCAACCATAGGAAACCATAGTCAATCAAAATCAAGCAAAAGTAAACCATGATCAACAAAATTGAACCATGGCAAACCTAAGCCAACCATAATGAACCAATGTTAACCAAAATTCAAACGAAGTAAAAAAGTCAATAATGGTCAACCAAAGTCAGCCATGGTAAATCATGCTCAACCATAGTTAACCATGGTAACCATAATCAACCAAAGTCTACATAATCAACCAAAGTCAACTGTGATCAACCCAAGGAAACCATAGTTAACCAAAGTCAACCATAGTCAACCATGGTCAACCAAAAGTTAACCAAAGACAACCATGGTGAAACAAAGTCAAGCAACATTTATCCATGGTCAACCAAAGTCAACTATGGTAAACCTAAGTCAATCATAGTCAACCAAAGTAGAAAAGTAAACCATGGTTAACCAAAATTCAACCATGCTCAACCATAATCAACCATGGTCAATCAAATTTAATAATGGTCAACCATACATAGTCAACCAAATTTAACCATGGTCATCCATAAATAGTCAACCATGGTAAACATGCTCAACCATAGTCAACCAAAGCTAACCAAAATTCAACCATGGTCAACCAAATTAAACCAAAGTTAACCAAATTCAACCATGGTCAACCAAAAGTCAACCAAAATTTAACCAAAAACAACCATGGTCAAACAAATTCAAGCAAAAGTTAACTATGGTCAACCAAAGTCTACCATGCTAAACCTAAGTCAACAAAAGTAAAAAATTAAACCATGGTTAGCCAAAGTCAACCATGCTTAACCAAAAGTCTACCATAGTGAACACTGCTCAACCATAATCAACCATGGTCAACCAAATTTAACCATGGTCAACCATACATAGGCAACTGTGGTCAATTAAAGTCAAGCATAGTTAACCAAATGGAATTAGATAACCACATTTAAGCAAATTCAACAATAGTCGAACATGGTCAAACATGGTCAACCATAGTCATCCATAATCGAACAAAGTCGACCATAGTTAAACAACATAAAGCTTAGTCAACCATAGTCAACCATGGTCAACCATAGTCAACCATATTGAACCGTATTCCACCATAGTCAACTGTGGTCAACTAATAGTCAATTGTGGCCAAACTAGGTCAACCATGGTCAACCATGGCCATCCATAGTCAACCATGGGCAACCATAGTCGACCATGGTGAATTAGTCAACCACCGTTAACCATCATTAACCATAGTCAACCAAAGTTAACCATATTCAACCAAAGACAATCATAGTCAGCAATGACCATAGTCAACCATGGGAAATAAAGCTAAGCATAGTCAACAATGGTCAACCAAAGCCAATTATGGAAAACGAAAGTCAACCATAGTCGAACATGATCAAGCATGGTCAACCATAGTCATCTATAATCAAACAAAGTCAACCATAGTTAAACAATGTAAATCGTAGTCATCCATTATCAAACAAAGTCAACCATAGTTAAAAGTTAAATAAGTTCAATGAATGGTTAGTTGTGGCAAAAAAGTCAACCATAGCCAACCATCGTCACCATAGTCAATTAGTCAATCATAGTCAAACATAGACAAAAGTTAAGTAAGGTCAACCAATAGTCAATTACAGCAAAACAAAGTCACCCTTAGCTAACCATGGGCAATCGTAGTCAACCATAGTCAATTAGTCAACTAAAGTCAACCATGGCCAACAACATTTAACCAAATTCAACCATAGTCGAGCGTGGTCAAGCATGGTCAACCATAGTCATCCATGATCGAACAAAGTCAACCATAGTTAAACAACATAAAGCTTAATCAACCATAGCTAACCATGGTCAACCAAAGTCAACCATCATCAACAATAGTCAACCATATTGAACCATATTCCACCATAGTCAACCATGTTCAACTAATAGTCAATTGTGGATCATGGTGGGTTAATAATAATAATAACCAACCATGGTCAACCAAAGTCAATCATGGTCAACTAATGCCAACCATAATAAACCAAAGTCAACCATGGTCAACTAATATAAACCAAAGTTATCCATGGTCAAACATGGTCAACCATACTGAACTATGGTTAACCAAACTCAACCACAATCAACCATTGTCAACCCAATTCAACCATAGTTAACCATCCTCAACCAAAGTATATGGTTGACCACGGTTAACTATGGTTGAGCATAGTTGATTAATAATAATAATAATAATAATAACCAACTATGATTGTTAAAAATACTATTAATATTATTATAAACGATGGTTGACCATGGTTAACAATAGCCAACTATGGTCAACCATATTCAACCATGGTTGACCATAGTCAACCATGGTTGACCATAGTCAACCATTGTCGACCATAGTCAACCAAAGTCAACCATTTTTTACCATGGTTAAACAAAGTCAACCATGAGAAACCATAGTAAACCATGTCAAACATTTCCAAACATGGTCAACCATAGTAAACCATGTCAAACATTTCCAAACATGGTCAACCATCGTGAGTCATAGTCAATAAATATTTTTATAAAATATTAACATATTTCTTAACAACCACATGGTCACCATGTAGTTGATAGTAATGGCCAACCATGGTCTACCACATGGTCAATCCATGGTTGACCATGGTTGGCTATGGTTGACTATGGTTATGGCTGACTATGGTTATTGTTGGCTATGGTTGACTACAGTTTACTATGGCTATGGTCACTATGGTTTCCCATGGTTGACTATGGTCAACCATGGTAAAGAATAGTCAACCTTGTCAAAATTTTCCAAAGATGGTCAACCATGGTTAATAATGGTCGATAAATATTTTATATAATATTAACATATATTTTAACAACCACATGGTCACCGTGTGGATGAGAGTAATGGCGAATCATGGTTGACCATGGTCTCCCATGGTTGATTGTGGTCGACTATGGTTTCCCGTGGTTGACTATGGTTGCCCATGGTTAACCATAGTCAACCAAGGTCAGCCATGGTCAACCATAGTCAACCATAATAACCCATGTCAATCATAGTAACCCATGTCAAACATTTCCAAACATGGTCAACCATAGTCAACCATAGTAACCCATGTCAAACATTTCCAAACATAGTCAACCATGGTCACTAATGACCAATAAATGTATTAATATTATATTAAATATATCTTATTAGCTAATTTAATTCTTAATTAATTTATTTAATATTTAAATATGTATTTGTATATATTTATTAAAAATATTTAAATTTATTTATTAAATATTATAATAAATACATTATATAAATTTATTTATTAGAAACTTTAATATATAGATATTTATTTATTTATTTGATAATTTAAATAAATACATTTTAATATTTTCATTACAAATATTTACATTAATTTATTAGATATAAATAAATAATTGTCATTTAAATAAATATACTATTATTAATAAATATTATTATATAATAATATTAATTATTATAAAAATAATAATTAATATTAATTCACAATTCCTTCTTCACATGTCGGTTATCTATTAGCAACAACCACATTTTTAAATGTGGTTGATATTTGCTGATTGGCGATGTGTGGCCATGGTTGTTGTATATGTGGATTGGCGAATATCAACCACATTTAAAAATGTAGTTGTTGTTAGTTAATGTTTATAATGATATTGTATGTCATATTTTGTATAAATTTTCCTAATTTGACGATAACATACTAAATGCATTTTCATGTTATTTTTTTCTTCTATATTTTATTTGAATAAGAAAACAATGAAATGTCCATTCCAATAAGCATGATGCCATAGTATTATGAGAAGGACAATATTGAAAAAAAAATGGATAGAAGCGTTTGGCTCATGAGATGAGAAGTGATTCTTTGATTATCTTCGTATTATGCATAATTTCCATATGCTTCATTATGTTTATGGCATTTCATTGTTTGTATTGTGCAGTGTACTTAAGTAAGGAATATTGGAATCATTGGTGTTTGAAATTTATGCTACAAGAATTTCAACTTTTTATGCTATAGTTATTTAACTAAATCAAGGGGTTTTCTAAGTTTTTGGCATTCATTATCTTATTATCTGAAAGAGTGTTTTTGTTTGATAATATGTAGTGCGAGTGACATCATTCTAATGGCCGTGACATCGTTCTGATGATTCTAACATCCTAGGCTGTGCAATAAAGGTTAGCCTGGCACACTTGTAAATAAATCCAGGCATGTAATCATCAAGTATGCAACCATCTATTTGTGGGTGTGCATGCTTATAATTGGGCATGTTATAGTTTGGGGGAAGAGTTTTAAAGTCAAAGTGATGGTTTTAGATTATTTGCTTTCACATTTCAGCAAGTTTTTTTAAACAAAATTTGGTTAAAATTGTTGAAATAGTAGTTTTTAGTTATTGGAATTGCATAATTTGAATACCTAGAATAATCTAAGAATACTAAAACCTTTTTGTAATTTCAAAAAAATTTATAAAAAGCTCTTGCTCTCCTTATGCCAAAGGATTTGAATTAACAATCTCACCCTTACATATTACTCTAAATTATATGTACCAATTATATGTACCAGCAAGATCGATTAGGAAAAATAGTAGGAAGATCCAGAAACAAACTGTATTTCTCTGAAATATTCCTTTAATAAAGCCACTAATATAATAAAAAATGAACTGCGATAAAATAATTTCCAAATGATCTCATCTATGTGCATCATATATAAAATGCAAATTATCTAGGCTTTAGCTCACTCTGGTCTAGATGGTCACAACGAGCATTGCAGAGATCGGGTCAACAGGTATTCGTTGCATCGGCATTGAAGAAATCAGGTTAAGGTTAAGAGGTGTTCATTGTGGGTGCATTATATTTTTTCTGTTTAAATAAAATTATTCTCATGATCTGCTATTATTCTTGTAACTAATTCTGTTTACGTTTCAGGCGAGGGATAAGGATGTAATACAAGCAAGAGCGGAGCGTTTGAGAGACTCGGTGCAGGAGAGGACATTACAACCTAGACATTCTTCGATAAGATGAGGGCACTGTTATCATTGCACTCAAATAGCAGTAGGATTCGAACGACGAGTACATGGGCTTTCTCCACCTACTAATTTGTTTATGATGAGAGAAATCGCAGTCCTCAAGTGGCAGAGGTTTTACTTTAGTGGGCACGTTTTCTAATTGGCAAAACTTGTAAACGAGGAATATTATTCTCGGTAGCTTCTGCTTCATATTTAATGCGCAGTGCCAAGATGAAGACGGCTCTTAACACGAATTCATATGGCAGCCCTCTTGAACTTCTCCCTAGACAAGTTATTAGTACTATCGTTGGTTTTTGTTGGTTGCTGCTATTGCAGGCTCTGGATACTGTTAGTTTTGTTTTGAATATCCAAGTTTGTCTTTGTTTTAGTTGTTTCATTGGCATAAAAAGTGCCATATGACACAATTTAGTCATCAAAGTTGTTGGTGTCCATAGTCTTATTCTAATATCCGAAGTCAAAATAATTATTCTGATATCCAAAGTCAAAATCATGGTTTGGAATCCAAAATGCTTATATCCTAGGTCTTTGAGAATCTTTTGATCAAATTGCAAAGTCTAAGTCATAATTGAGTTAAAAAGTTCAAGTTGACTTCATTGTTATCTTGACTCCAAAGTTGGTTCGAGTTTTGGTCACAAGTCCAAAGTTTTACAAATTCACCCTCACACATGGGATTATTTTTAAAGATACATAGCAAATTTTATCACTTAAATTCATTTTTCAATGTAATACCTAAGATTAGTGTAATCATCTTTTATTTTTCAAAACGGTTATGCTTATAAGCTTATGGTATTATTTTTCAAAATTGTTATGCTTATTATGCTTACAAAATGGGTCAAACACATTGGGAAGTAAGAATATCCTCTTATCAATCATCCATACGAACATTTTTCAAAATTGTTATGCTTACTATGCTTACAGAATGGGGTTAGAGACACTGGAAAGTAAGAGTACCCTCTTATCAATCATCCACAAGAACATGAGTATACTCCATTGTATATTTAGTAATTATTAATAATAACCATTATTGAAACAAAGTTGAATTTAAATATCAAAATTGGAAAAATCATGAAATATTTATGTGCTCTTAAATGAAAAATAATTATTATTTTCACAAACACTAAAATTATTTCCATAGTGTTTTACTATGTCAATAATAAATTCAATCTTTCTCATTATTTAGTTTGTTAATGTTGTTTTGATATATTTATTTTAATAATTCAATGTTTTGAATAATTTTAAATGACCAAAATCTTTTTAAATTTTGGCAAATTTTAATTAAGAAATATTATTTGAAATTATGTTGAGCTGCAAATGTAGAATGTATATTTTATCTGTATGTTTTTCACTTATAGTATCTTAGTTGGTGATCCCTTTTTAATACAAATAATGTTGTATATGTTGCATCGGACTCCATCATGGTTTTTTATTTTCACATTGGCCCTTATCAAGTTTTAATTTAGTAGCAAGTAGTGATCATGTTTATCTTAACCTTGTAGGGTTTAAATGGTTTAAACTAGTTCTTGTAACCATTCCTAATGGCAAGGAATAAGAAGCTTGCTACTCATTAATTTTGTTATTTTATTGAATTTAAATATGTGATGTGTTTTATTTTCCAGGGAAATAAATGGCTTTGATATGTCATGGACATCAAAGATGGTATCCTAGGTGATAAAATTTCAAGATGGAAAACAACCACAGTAAAGATGGGGAAACATCCACACTATGTTTCACACTAAACAACACTTTTATTCATTACATGAAACCTCATTACAACATTCTCAAAAAGACCTCTCAAGTATGGAATTCAAATGGAATCCGTACACTCAAAACTATACCCTGAGGACCCATAGGTTCCAAAGTGACAATTAAGATCGTAAGTGATACAAGAGCATCAGGCCGATGCTATTGGAAAAGCCTCATCGAACCTAGTCATTGGGAAAAATAGTCAAAATTACAAATAAGAAAGTCCAACGAAGCATAAAATCCCGATGGATCGAGACCAATGTATCGAGAATACTATATCGGAGAGTTGCTACGAAAGTGTATATGGGGAAACCCAATGGGACAAAGTCCAATGTTGTATAGGATTTGATGTATTGTGAATGCCTCATCTGAGGTAGGCCATCAAAAGATTCCTTCGAAGGAGCATACGTGGAAAAGGGAAAAGGTCTGATGGGAGAGATCCCAATGGTTCGGAAAGACTGCATCGAAAGCAAGGTATTGGAAGGTTTGCATTAGAAGTGAACCATTGGAATGTAAGTTTGAAATTACATATGGGGAATTCCGATGGATGAAAGTTGATGGATCGGGGAGAAAAGGAATAGAAGCTCCCAATAAAGCAGATAATGCCGATATACAAAGACCTTGATGAACAAGGAGGCTTTGACGGTGAACAATTTATTGTGATTTAATTCAATTATACAGGAATTTAAGAAATATTTTGACAACCACCATCTATATGATTGAGTTTGAATTGTCTTGATGATTGGAGATCTCAGCATGATTTCTCATCTAATTATTTTAAATTCATGTAAGGGCCAAATTTAATGAACCAAAGACAAAAGCGTGAGAAGAAGAATCTTTAGAAGAAGAAGTGGCGTAGAGAAGACCGAGAGGAGAAGTAGGAAGAGGCAAAGAGAATGGAGGAATATCATAAATAAAAGAAGAAGAGAGGGAATTTTGGGTATGTGATTGTAAGCCACTTGATACTAAGACGAGTGGTTTTGATGTTGAGACTTCATGTTTGGGATCATATTGTAAATGTATTTTTTGAGCTTATGAAATAGTTAAAGAATATTGCATGTTTGTCTGAGTCTCTGAGAACTGTGTGTGAGTTTGTTTGTTGAAACTGTGTACTCTAGCCATGGCCTTTCTCTATTGTATTAAGGCTACACCATATATGGTAACATAGGAGGTAGTGTCCTATGATTGTGAATAATTCCAGTTGAGGGAAGGTGCTAGGTAGAGTTGTTCTGGAGAATTATAGTTCTAGTGGAGAAATTACTAGGTATAACTACAAAGGAAAGGGATTTGTGAAAGTGAAGTATGGTTGACAGAGGAGTAAATGTCCAAGGAAGAGGTAGAAGACAATGTGGTGGTGTTTTAATTGAGGAATTAGCTCAACTAGTGAGGGTTGTCCAATCCAAATTGGAAGCCATTGATACAACTCAGAGGAGAGGGGTTGTAGTTGAGGCTCTGGATGTAAGTGATGAGGAACTAAAGGTTGAAAATCCAAAAGAAGAGGTTGAGGTAGTTCAAGAACCCAAGGAAAGAATCATTAAATCCCTAGCAGATTTGAGAGGGAATCCCAAGATGGAGACATCTACCTACTCAAGGAGTCTAAATCTAGAAGAGATTATTGACTAGATTAGGAGCATGGAGAAATTATTTGATACAGAACAAATTGAGGATCCTAAGAGATTAAATATGGACTGCCTGAATTTGAAGAGCCATGCATCTTTATGGTGGGAATCTATATAGTTAGAAAGATGAAGGAAAGGCAAGGATGAAAAGAAAACTTGGGTCAGAATGGTGGCTAAATTGAAGGGTAAATTCCTTTGTTGTTGATTATACTCTAAATTTGTATAGGAAGTTGCAAAACCTTAGGCAAAAGGACATGATTATTAAGGAGCATACATATGAATTTTATAGATTGTCTATCAAATCTGGACATAGTGATGAAGGCGATGAAGCTATGGATAGATACATTAATGTATTGAAGTATGCAATACAAGATGATTTGAGCATCATGAGAATTAGAACAGTGGGGGAAACATACTAGCTCACCTTAATGGCAAAAGAGAAATTGTCCAACAAAAACCCTAGTGTTAAGGGAAGAGAAACAAT
Organism: Larix kaempferi; assembly: GCA_027924585.1. Classification (NCBI taxonomy): domain Eukaryota; kingdom Viridiplantae; phylum Streptophyta; class Pinopsida; order Pinales; family Pinaceae; genus Larix; species Larix kaempferi. The sequence goes on from BSBM01000474.1 coordinate 121,609, forward strand.
TATGGGAAGGGGTGGAACTGTGTCTAGAAGAGGACATAGCAATGGATTCAAAGGAGATGATCACAACAGTGATATTGCTCCAGCACAAGAATTTAGAAGGAGAAATGACACCTTTAAAGGAAGAGGAAACTTTAGAGGCAGAGGGACTGGAAGATCCACTGCATTTTTTTACAAATGCCAGACACCAGGTCATAAGGCTTATGAATGTCCTGAAAATTTGCATAATGCAAGGAGGAAAGAAGATCAAACTCATGTTGTTCAAGGAGTGGAGAGCACTACTAGATCTATAGTTGAAGATGGTGTTGATGTAACTCAACTAGAATCTAGAGGGAACTTGATGTTTAGAAGGACCCTGTTGAATCATGCTAGCCAACAAAGAATTGAAGAACCGGACCAGAGGAAATCTATTTTCAATGCAATGTGTAGGATTGGAGGTAAGTGTTGTTCTTTGATTTTAGATGGAAGAAGTACTAAAAATTCAATATCGACGGAGGTCATATAAAAGTTCAAGTTGAGCTGTATACCACATCATTTGGCCTATAGAGCCTCATGGTTGGATAAAGGGAACCATGTCACTATTTCCCAACAATGTTTAATTAACTTCAAGATTAGAAATTATCAAGATAATGTGATGTGTGATGTTGTAGCCATGGATTCCTGTCATCTACTATTGGGTAGACCCTAGTAGTATGATAGAAATATTATACATGATGGGGTTAAAAATATTGTTTTGGTTAGGAAGGATGGAAAGAAAACCTTAATGGTATCCCTAGAGGAAAAAAAGAGTGAAGGTAGAAGCAATAGTTTTTTTTGGAAGGAGGATAATGATGTGTTCGACAAAGGAATTCCTGGGAGAGGAGAAAAGGGTGAAATGTTGTTTTGATGCCATACCAAAAGGTATCGGTATAGAGGTAAAGGGGGATGATATTCCCATAGAAGTGGGGAAAATGTTGTCTGAATTTGGGGAAATTATTTATAAAGAGATGCTAAAGGGATTACCTCCTATGAGGAGCATATCCCATCAGATTGACCTCATACCAAGATCCAATTTTCCAAACAAGTCCCCACATAGAATGACACTAGCGGAAAATGAAGAGTTGAATAGAAAGGTGCATGAATTGTTGGAGATAGGACTTATTAGGGAGAGTTTGATCCCATGTGCAGTACATTTTTTACTTGCACCTAAGAAAGGAAGAGAATGGAGAATGTGCACTGATTCAAGAGTTATCAACAAAATCACAATTAAGTATAGGTTTCCATTACCGAGAATGGATAATCTTTTGGATTGTTTGAGTGGAGCAATATTTTTTACTAAGATTGATTTGAAGAGTGGCTATCATCATATTAGAATTTGTGAAGGGATGAGTGGAAGATTGCATTTAAAACCAAAGAAGGACTTTTTGAATAGTTGGTTATGCCATTTGTTTTGGAAAATGCTCCAAGTACTTTTATGGGGTTGATGAATGATGTAATAAAACCTTACCTTGGTAAGTTTGTGGTAATTTACTTGGATGATATTATGATTTATAGCAAGACAAAGGGAGAACATCTTGCACAATTAATGCAAGTGTTAGAATGACTGAAGCATGAGAAATTACTTATAAATCATCAAAAGTGTACCTTCATGAAGGAAGAGTTAGTGTACCATGGATTTGTTATTTCTCAACAAGGCTTGAAGATGGATCTTGACAAGGTAAAGGAAATCATAGAGTGGTCGATTCCTAGAAGTACAACTGAGGTATGAAGCTTCCACGAATTAGCTAATTTTTACAAGAAGTTTATAAGGAATTTTAGTGGGATTTGTGCACCATTAACTACATGTATGAAGAAAGGAGAATTTAAGTGGATTGCAACTACTCAAAGTGAATTTAAGTTGTTGAAGCAGAAGGTCAATGAAAGACCAATGTTGGCCCTAACACATTTTGATAATGTTTTTCAGGTTGATTTTGATGCTAGTGGTACAACCATAAGAGTAGTGATGAGTCAGGAGGGAAGACCCATAGCTTTCTTCAGTGAAAATTTGAATGAATCAAAGCAAAAATATTTAGTCTATGATCAAGAATTTTTGCAATTGTTCAAGCATTGAATAAGTGGAGACATGAATTTATACCTAAGGAGTTTATTCCATATACTAATCATCAGGCATTAAGGTATCTAAACAGTCAATCAAGTTTGAATCAAAGACATGAAAATGGTATAATTCCTGTAGATTTATACATTTGTGTTGAAGCATAGATTGGGAAATCCAAATAGAGTGGTTGATGCATTGAACATAAGTTCAAAATTATTATATACCATGATAGTGGAGGTAGTAGGACTGGAGGAGATGAAGAAGTTATATGAAACAGACCTAGATTTTGTTGAAGCATGGAAGATGAGTAAGGAGCCATGGAGTGGTTAAAGAACTCTATATTTGGATTATTTTGTCCAAGAAGGATTTATTTTCAAGATTCATCAATTATGTATACCAAGGGGATCAATGAGAGAGAATTTGATCGAAGAGATCCATAGTGTAGGTTTGAGTGGACAATATTTTGGTGCAGATAAAGTCGGAGCATTGGTAGAGGAGCGATATTATTGGATAGGAATGACTAAAGATGTGAACTTGATGGATTGAACATTGCAGATTTTGTCAGCATGCAAAAGGAAGAAGACATAATATTGGGTTATATACACCACCATTACCTGTACCTAGAGCACCTTGGGAATACAAAAGCATGGATTTTGCGTTGGGCTTGTCGAAAACCTAATGAGGTAACGATTCTATTTTTGTTGTTGTTAACATATTTTCAAAGATTACTCATTATATCCCTTGTAAGACTAATGACGCAACCTGGATAGATATTTTGTTTCTAAGGGAAGTTGTTAGATTGCATGGGTTGTCTAGGAGCATAAGCTTTGAAAGGGATAAAAAGTTCATTGGACAATTTTGGAGGAAATTATGGAAGAATTTGGATACCAGATTGCAATTCAATTTTGCATATGATCATAGGCCAATGGTAAAATGGAGGTTGTTAACAAAATCCTTGAAATATGCTAATATTTTTATTTACAGAGGGTCCAAGACAATGGGAGAATGTACTGGCACAAGCTGAATTTGCATATAATAGTTCAATGAATAGATCTATAGGAAAGAGAGATTTCCATATTATTAATGGGAAATCACCTAGAGGTGTTGTTGACCTCACACCATTTCTAGAAAGAGTTCTGAAGAGTGTAGATGCAAATTCATTTGCAGAGCATATGAAGAAAATTCATGAATACATCTAGGAGCAACTACAAAGGAGCAGTCAACATTAGAAGTAGAGAGCAAACCTGAAGTGAAGAGTGAAAACATATGAATAAGGAGATATTGTATTGGTGCATCTAAGGAAGGAAGGTTCCCGTGAGGAACACATAACAAGTTAAAGATGAAGAGGATTGGACCCTGCAAGGTCATAAAGAAGATTTCATACAATGCATGGGTTAGGATTTCTAGTGGAGCTTGATATTTTGGTTTTTTTCAATGTCATAGATTTGTACAAATACCATGAGGGTATTTTGGAAGAAGATGAAGAAGTTGTTACAAATTGGAAGGAGAAAATACCAGAGTGATCGAAAGAGGAAGTAGTATAAATTATGGATGAGAGAACAATTGGGAGAACTAAGAGCCAGAAGACTAAGGAATTTGCGGTATGGTGGAAAGACAAAGGCATTGAAGATGCCACTTGGGTTTCAGAAGCATAGTTAGATCATATAAGATCCCATGACATCCTTTTGAGTAGGGGAACACTTCTTATATTTACTCGTGGATAACTGATGTAGGAGCATTGGTTCGATGCTATCATAAGAGCCTCATCAAAGGCTATCCAATTGGAAAACCATACAAAAGTGCATATAAAAAGTCCGACGGAGATGAGAATATTAATGGATCAAGACATCATGTATCAGGAATACTATATTGGAGAGTTTCTATGAAAGTGTATGCATAGAAACCCGATAGGCCAAAGTCTGATGTCGTATTAGGCTTGATGTATTGGGAATGCCTCATTGGAGGCATACCATCAAAAGATGTGTCTGAAGGAGCATGAATGGAAAAGGGAAAAGGTGCAATGGGTGAGATACAAATGGATTGAGATCCAATGGTTTGAGAAGACCACGTCGTAAGTAGGGTATCTAAAGGTTTGCATAAGAGGTGAACCATTTGAATGTAAGTTTGAAAGTGCATATGGGGAATTTATATGGATGAAATCCGATAGATTGAAGGAAATGGATTGGGGAGCAGGGGAACATAATCTCTCAATAAAGAAAAGAATGTTGATAAAGGAAGATCTCGGTGAATAGGGAAGCTCCTATGGTGAAAAATTTATTGTCATTTAATTCAATTGTACATGAATTTAAGGAATAGTTAGCAGGCATCATCCGTATGCCCAAGTATGAGTTTTGTTGAAGATCGAAGATCTCAACATGGTTTCTCATTTAATTGTTTGGAATTTATGAAAGGACCAAAGTTAATAAACCATCGAAAAAGGTGCGAGAAGAGGAAGCATCTGAAGAAGAGGCGACGTAGACAATATTCCAGAGGAGAAGTGGATAGAGATAGAGAAGAATATAGGAATATTGGAAAGAGAAAGAAGAAGAGAGAGATTTTTCTATCTATGTGATTGCAAGCCACCTGAGACTAAGACTACGAGTTTTGATGTTGAGATTCCATTTTGGGGAGCATACTGTAAATGTAAATGTATTTTCCAATTTTAATGAAATAGTTGAAGGATATTGCATATTTGGATGGTCTTTGAGTTGTGTGTGTTTGTTTGCTTAAGTTGTGTACTTTGGCTGCAGGCTTTCTCTATTGTACTAAGGATGCACCAATAATCCACCATTCACCCTAAGATTCCAAGACCAAGGAGGCATGGATTTATAGTTACAAAAATAAACCTAGGCCATTGATCACAAGGCACAATCAAGGTTGGATATCAACCAATCCATAAAGGCTAATGATAAGGTAAACAATAAGCTCATCAAGATATAAGGTTGAAGTGGTGGATAAAAATGACCAAGGAGTGTAGGTCATCATTACCTAAGAGACATGTCACCGCCAAATACCTCCAAAACTATATCCATCTATAATGTTACAAAATAGTGAGGCTTAATTACATGTTTAAGTTCCCCACAAAAGATGTTATCATAATCATCATTATGACACTACATACAAGACCACATCAAACCACTAGACAACATTAAAATAAATTTTAACAAGGTTGAACTCCTATTTTAGCTATTCAATGCTCCATAGCAGACTAACAACCATGAGGAGTAGAGGGATAGTAGAGAAAGGATAAGGAATAATCTGTAGGGCCATAGTATCTTACAGCTCCATATTGACTTGGTGATATATTTATTTTGCAGTGTACTCTCTAATATTTAAGAAGACAGGTACAATCCTTCATTATTAGAGATTTTACCCATGTCATGCTTCTTCACGGTAAATATTATCTTCATGGCATTCCATTGAGAACCTGGTATGTATTATTAGGTGTAAATCCACTCAATGAAGAAAAAATAATGGCATAGTCAACCATAAATATTTCAAGTGAGGCTACCATTGGATCATCCAAGGTAATTAAAGTGGTTTTGGGGGGGTATTGGGCCTTGAGGATGTTATCCTCAAGGTTCCCGTTACACCCTACAGGTCAATAAGCTTCCAACAATGGGCATGTTTCCTAAAATAAAGTTTGTATGTGAAAGGCATTCCCCTAATAAGATAATCATTGATTATTTCATGCAAGTACATGTGGAATCCATGTCATCTCATCATGATTCAATACCCATGTGGATTTAGTAATGCATGAAATTCATGAGATACTTCTAGAAGCATTAAGAGAATACAAGAAATTATCCCTAACAGGAAAGAAAGGTTGCTAAAGCACTAGTTGAAAGGATTGAAAGAGGTCCATATCCTATTGTTATAATTTGAGGTTTCAAAGAAGCCACCAATAAGAGTAGATGGATAACATAGTAGAGGAGAAAAAAAATATGTAGGAGACCATAACAAACCATATATGCACATATATTCTCAATGGGATTGGTGATCTATGTTCCATTACACTCTTATATTTAAGAAGAAAGGCACAATCCCCCATTTTGTTGGAGTTTTTATAGTTAGCATTGTGTTTCTTTAGGGTAAATATTATGTTCATGGCACTCTATTGAGTGTCTTTTATAATGTAGTTATATTCTTGTTTCACAATAGTTTAAGAATTCGTGGTATGTTTTATTTTCTTTTAAATCACAAAATATAAGAATAAGTAATCATGAAATCAAGCATAGGCTCACTTTGTTAATAGTAAGTTTTATACATGTTTCAGTTTATTGTCCATTGGTATAGACAAGGTAGTTAAATAATTTTTATGTGGGTCTTGTTCCTTGAGGTTCCAGGTCCAATCCATATGTCAAGGGATTTTTAATGGTGGTTTGTTTAACTCAAAAAAATCTATATGTAAAAGGTATGTCATTAACAAGGTAGCCATCAATTATTCCTCTTAGATACATTTGGAAGCCATGTCATCTCCTTGTTACTCAACTAGGTGGAGTCAATAGCACATAGAATTCACTAGAGGCTTCTAAAAGAATCAACAATATCCAAATCCCTAGCCCTAATGACCAAGAAGGGTGTTAACCCTAGCTGAAATGATGGAAATGGGTTCAATTTTTATTGTAGTGATTTGTTGTCCCATAGTATAACAACCACCAAGAGAAGTAGAGAGATAACAAAATAAAGGAGAAAGAGAATTGTGTCAAGGGCTATAGCATAACGTAGTGTCTCCTAAATCCATAATGGACTTGGTAATCTTTGTATTTTGCATTGCACTCTCTCATATTTGAGAACAAAGGCGCATTCCTTCTTTTTCCTAAAATGTATACCCACACCAAGTGAGCGCCAAGTGTCTCCAAGGTAAATATTGTGTTCATGGAATTCCATTGTGTGTCTTTGTTCTTATTTCACAATAGTTTTAATATGCATGTGGTGTGTTTTATTTTACATAAAATCAGTAAATATAAGGAAAAACAATCATAATCAAGCATAGGCACCTCACTATGTTAGCAATATTTTTTCAATATCTTATGGGGGAAGATAATTGGAATATCCAAGGTGGTTTACATATCATCATCCAATGATATAGTTGCTAGATAAGAATCTCACAAAAGAAGTAATAAACACGGCTCTTTATAGGAGCTTAGAATCAAAGGAAGCAGTGATCAAATTTAAGGATCTTTTAAAGTAATACCCATGCCATATCCCTGGGGGGTAGCTCAGTTGGTTGGAGCCCAATCCAAAGACTGTTTGATATTGAGTTCAGAGGTTCAATTCTCACAAATCCAACTCTCTGGGTCTTGTTATCACACAACTTGTAGTTGTCTCAAAAGGTAATCCTATCCAGGATGGTAGAGGTGACCCAAGAGATGCCATGGTTCCCAAGGTAAATGGTTGTCATGCCAACCGAGGCACTATTCAATTTATATCTAGCCTAAGCAAGACCAAGGGGGAGACTCAATCTAACCAATGATGGCTAGCGAACCTACTCTAGACCTCCTAGGGAAGTGTGAAGTTGAAATAGGAGAAGATCAAGAGTGAATGGATCTAGATCTAGGGATTATAAGTGGACACATAGAGTTAGGGCTTGGTTGAGGAGTCTTATGGAAGGACAAATGCTCAACCAAGGAATGAAAATTCCACTTATGAGTTTAATTGAGTATATCTAGATAGATCTAATTCCATTCAAGAAAACCCAAGTGGGGCCTACCCTTAAATTAAGGAAAGTTGGTTAAATGGGGCCCACAAGGAAAAATTAAAGTTGGAATGGCACTAGGAGGGTTGCTAATCAACAGATCTGATGTTTTGATGAGGAATAAGAAACACCTAAATGATAGATCTGGAAAAAGGCCACCTACCCACAAGTGCGACCTCCCTTGGAGTGGCCCAGTGCCTTAGATCAAGGGGGTAAATGGAGTTGGATGCCCACCAAATTTGGTCTCCAAGGATTATTAATTATTTGTGAGGTGGGTTTTAATTATTAATCCCAAGTTATCACCAAATCTATCATATCTAAAAATATAGGGTTTTAAGATATGAGGGTTTGAAGTTACCAATGGGTAAAATGCATGAAACTAGATACATGCCTTGTAGAACATACTTCAAAATCTTGTGTCCATCTTGCAAATCGATAATATTTCCCAAGTGACGAAATAAAGAGTGAGATCCAAGTGCTCCAAGTGAAATCGTTATCCTTCTAATTCGTCCAGTGCGCCCTTCCCTGTCCAAAACGATCTATAATGAAAATCAATCAAACATGGAAGAAGCTATACAAAAGAAGAGATGAAACAAAATCATCAAATATGTCACGAAGATACAATAATGATACTCCCTTAGACAAAGAACAATCCAAAGGAAAGATATGCGGTTTCCCCACAATTGCGTCCCCTCGAAGCATCCTCCTCTTCACCCACACATCCTCCCTATAGAGAAAACGTTTGAATCCCAAGATCCACAATGATAACACAGAGAAAATATTGTATATTCAACTTGCAAGAGCATCCAACAAAGCTAGAGAAGTAGATATGCAAAAGTAGTATTTTATTCCAAGAGGTCAAGAGCCCAAAGGTACCTTTACAATAGGGGGGTCTCTTCCTTAAATAGGAATGAGAGAGACCAAAACCCTAAACCACTTTATGAATGAGTGGTGGAGATCAAAAGATAGATACAATACAATCAACGGCTAATATGAGCCGAAACAATATAATACAGATCAACTCACTAAGAGGGGTGCACACTCACTAAAAGAGGCCCTAGGGGGGGTGCGCACCACGTAAAAATGACTAGGACAAGTGCGTACCACATAAGATGAATAGGACAAGCAACTAGGAGCACATGGTGGGGCTAGGAGGTTTTATTATCCTTCACTAGCATCACCCCATGGAACAATGATATAAAATATCTCTCAATAACATGTCCAAGTGACCAAATGACCAAATCATGTCCCCCTTAATGAGAGAATAATACATCAAATCACAACCCGGAGAGTGTGTGGACCCCACTAAATGCTGCAAGTTGATCTGGAATAAGTGGGATACATCACAAGTGACCTATGAAAAAACCTCATTCCAAAACCTTTCCTCAATAGCCCAAATCGATTTCCTCAATGACCTTTTTATCCCATTTTTATTCCACCTGAAAACCATAAAAATGCATTTAACTCACTGCCTGATGCTCGGGCACAAAATATGATTGTACCATCATGCCTGGAGGTGGGTTAATATGGTAATAACAAGTGGTTGTACCACCCCTCTCCTCTATAGCACCCTAGGGAAATGTGCTATCTCAATGCAACTGTTGGACAGGCCATTTATGCATGGAAAAACCGGACAAAAGTGGAAATATGACCATATCATCACTGAGAGTGCCTGAAAATTATGATAACTGTGTGTCTCAATGGACTCAGAAGGTCCAAATATACTAGAGATGAGTACCCATACACCCTGTGGCAACCTGTAAGATCATCTGTAGCCTCAGCCATACCCGAACAATAATAAAATAAATGGTCTAGGAATAATAATAACCATAAAAAAGTACATCAACCATCAATTGAAACTTGTGTCCACTGTATGGAGTCATCAAAGGTGTATCAAAGAACCATAGATCATCATGATATAACATAACTGGTCCAACTCATCACGGATCCCATGGTTTATTTGGTCAAGCTAGGTTTGACCAGGTCAAGATTGATCAAAATATAACCCATGATATAAATCCTAATGCTACAAGTGCAAATGGTTAAAGCATTCTCTATTAATCATTCTCATAGTAAAACTTAAATTATTAAGCATCATTTCACTGGCAGTTAACAGATAACTATATCAAGTATAAGTTTAAATAATCATTTACTTACAAAAGAACCTCTGGAATATACTCATTCTGTAGACATGAACATTTTGCTAGCAAAGGGTGAGGGTGAAGAATGCAATTCTAGGATAAGGGGATGACTTGATTGACTCAACATTGTGATACTTTGGATAAGGGAAAGGGAAATACACACTTAAGCATATGTCGGATAATAAACACACAGGGAATGGCAGTGTCTCATAAATGGAATAAGTTTTTCAGAGGAGTGCTTATTCAACCTTGGAAAATGTCTACAACTCACATCCAAGCTGTATCAGATCCATGAGGATCTTTTCTAGAACCTCCATGGACTGGGTGCTCGACTAACCGTAACTTGAGGTTCTAGGGTACACTTAGAATTAGTTGTCCCTTAATCCATCTCACATCACAACCCATGGGATCCGTGAGGAATTAATCATTACATTTCATTTCCTTGGCCAACAGTCTATAGATTTAGCATACATTTAACCATTGCTTTCTTTAGTCTTATATGACCCTTTTGTGGATTTTGCATGTGCTTAGAAGCACAACTACTCAAGCTTTCATCCAGGGTGCTTTTCATTTCAATTTCATTTCATAGCCCTTTTGGGGATTTTGCATGTGCTTAGAAGTACAACTACTTAAGATTTCATCCAGGGTGCTTTTCATTTCAGTTTCCATTTAATTTCACAACCCTCTTTCACTGTGTTGAGAAGCACAATTTTTAAAGTATTTTCATGGGCTTTCATAAGAGATATAACAATAGTTTCCATATGTAATGATGGCAGTACAATTTGCTTCAGGTTTTAGCCAACGCAACTCAAGCAACTAGGGGGACTCTCTACAATCAAGACCAAACATCGGGGAAACCGACTAGAGTGATCAAGGTATCTAATCCAACTCACCAAAGGGTAAGTTCTGTTTCCAACTCAGAGCTGAGACACAAACTAACAGGGATGCTATCCAACAGAGAGGAAAAAGTGGGGAGGTCCTCCATATCACGGGATGAGGTGTAATTCAAGGTAAAAACCAATCAAGGGAGAGATAATGGATGGATGGGGAAAGTGAAGGTGATGCCTAAGCTAGAAAAAAATAAAGGTGGGAATGATCATGTCCACACTCCTAAGAGGGTAAAACCAACAAGTATAAAACAAGAGCTTTTGAATATAAGTAATAAAACCATTTAGATAATCAATAATAACCATATTCATTTCATACATATATACTGCTAGATCATGATCACTAGATACTAAGTCAAGCTATCAAAATGACCAAAAGATAAAGATAATAAAACCATTGCACACCATATACCTGCTGGGCCATATACTGGTACCTACTATATAGATCATCAATAACCACTGAAACACTGTTGTTGAAACTATGGGCATTGCACTGCTTTGTATGGGATAAAAGGTCATATGGGTCATCAAATCTGAGGTCAAGTGGCTCATCATTGACATAAGGTTTACTGCATGTCTAATTTGGGTCTTCTCTGATGTGTGAGTGATCATCAATAATATTTCTCATCATAGCTGATCTCACCAAAACTGTGTAAAGGCAAAGCTCAAAAATATACGATGAACTGCTCTGCAATCATGGTAGGCCGACTACTATGGATTTGATAACAAGTCCTTCGGGGTTAGGCTCCCAAAACTAGAGCCGATAGGGTGAGGCCCCTTCATGATCCGTGCACTCCCAGGTGCACGAGGGGGAAAACAATTCGATTGAATGAGTTGGCTCTGTTATGGCGGAAGCATAAGAAATAGAATAAGTGAAGCAGGAATTCACTACGCACATAAACATACATTCATAGACAATATGCAGGAATGTGAACTGATTTCTCTATTACTGGATGTAAAGATCATAAAGCTGTATAATACAATATTTTACATGCTTATATAGAGTGTTGAGACGCTTGTGTTCCTTCCCGTTACGTTTAGTTACAAGAGAAGTTAGAATGGTTTCGGAAGTTCAACCGTTATAGTCGACTGGAAGACCGAGAGACAGTCTGTCGAAGTTCAACAGTCGCAAGTCACAAGTCAATGCTGCATGTCGACATCGTGAGACTGTTGAGTTCGTTGAACTTGTCGAAGTTGTTGAGTTTGTCGAAGTCGTGTCGAAGTCGATAACTTTTTGAAGTTATGTCGAAGTCGATGACTTGTCTTAGTTGATGTTAGCATTCGACAATAATTCCAACTACTAGAATGGATCAGACCTCCTTCCTTAAGAAACAATAGTCCCCATTGTTTGCTCAGTCAGGTGAGGAAACTTGTTGGTCAGTTCAGTAGTAGAGTACCATTTTCCTTGGGATGGGAGTTGTCCGACTTTGGCAACCTGAGACAAGGGAATTGTGTTCGTCCTTGTATGGTGCACTCGTCGTCCCACGATGGTGTCACAAGGAAGAGGCTCCTGAACATCTTGATGGATGTCTTCAGGTTATGCTATTTGCAAGTCATTCTGTTCCAACAGTGGTGCATGGTATGGTCGAAGTAGATCCACATTTAATACTGGATGTAGAACCAGGCATGAAGGAATGTCGAGATGGAAAGCGTTTTCTCCAATCTGCTAAAGAATACTGTGTGGACCATATCACAAAGGTTTCAACTTCTTGTATGGGCCAGTGAAGCGTTCCTTCTTGAGATGTAACTAAACCTTATCCCCAATTTGAAATGAATGAGGGATACGATGTTTGTCGTTTTGGGCCTTAGCTTTCATTTTTTCTCGTTGCAACATTTCTTGTGCTTGTCGCTGAATGTCGCATATTTGATCTCGAAACTTCAATGCTTTGTCAACTTCACGCTGGTTGTAGTCAGTGTCATTCGACTGTGTTAAGGATATGATCAAGTCAATAGGCATTGAGGGTTGAAATCCGTAACAGATCTCAAATGGACTCTTTCCCATAGAGTTTTGCTGAGCACGATTGTAGCTCTGTTGTATGTATGGAAGACTGTCATCCCATGTCCGTCGATGCTTGTGGTTGTACATGCAAAGCAGTTGTACGACCAAGCAATTCACAACTTTCGTTTGTCCATCTGTCTAAGGATGGAAAGTTGTCGACAATGAGATTCTTGTATCTAGCTACTTCCAAATATTCTTCCAAAATATGCTGAAAAATATGGCATATTAGTCGGAAATGATGGTTGTGGGTAAACCAAAGTGTTTCCAGACATGTTCGAAGAAGAGCTGAGCGGTCTGCTATGTTGTCGTTGTCTTCTTGCATGGAATGAGAATGTCCATCTTGGAAAATATGTCGACTAATACTAATATCACGTCATGCTGATGTTTCGTAGTAGGATATCCCATCAAGTAGTCCATAGAAATAGATTCCCATGGTCGACTAGGAACTGGAAAGAGTGTGTACAATCCCTGTCATCGATTAGGCGGTTTAACAATGGCACAAACCACGGATGATCAAATATACTTGTTGACATTGGTTTTAAGTGAAGGCCAAAAGAAATACTTCTAGAGGATAGCAAGGGTATTTGCTACTCCAAGGTGTCCTGCAGTCTTGCTATAGTGTGCGTCCCAAATGAGCTGTTGTCAATGCTCACCGGTTGGTACACAAAGTTATCCAAGCTTGTATAGAAAGGTGTTTTTCAGGAAATAGTTGGAGGTCGACAACTTGTCAGTCTGAATTTGTCGATAGACTGGTGAAAATTCAATGTCTTCTTGATACAACTGAGGCCAAGTAGTGGTGTCATATCCCTGCATACTCATCACTGTAAAAAGGAGAGTAATGGGTGGTCGACTTAGACAATCGATGGCGGCATTGGATTTACCTTTCCGATGCTTAATTACCAACTGTAATTGTTGTAGGTAATTAATCCACTTGATTTGTAGAGTTGTTTTTAACTTCAACTGAGACGGGGCGAATTGCAAAGGATTGTGGTCAGTGAGAATGACCGTTTCCTTTCCAAGAATGTAATTCCTCCATTTCTTAAGAGCTTGCACAATGGCATATAGTTATTTTTCATACGTCAAATATCTTCTAACAGTGTCGTTAAAAGTTTCAGAATGAAAAGTGACTGGGTGACCAGACTGAGTGATCACTGCGCCCAAGCCATAGTCCGATGCGTCTATCTCAATCTCGAAGGGCTGATGCAAATCAGGTAACACAAATACTAGTGCAGTGCAGAGCTTTTGTTTGAGTTGTTCGAAAGCTGCTTGTTGTTTCGGCGTCCATTTGAAGACAATTTTTCCATTTCCTTTCGTGAACTGATTCAAAGTCCAGGCTATGTGACTGAAGCCGAGTATGAATCATCGATAGAAATTTCCAAACCAAGAAAACTTCTTAGTTCTTGAATGCTTTGAGGAATTGGCCAATCTTTGAGAGTTTGTACTTTGTTTGGGTCGACGTGAATTCCTGCAGAGTCAATTACAATCCCCAAATATTTGATGTTGTTCATCACAAAGGAACACTTGTCTATGTTCAAGTAAAGTCGATGTTGCTGGAGAGTGTTGAGGACTTGTTGAAGCTATCCGACATGTTCTTCCCATGATCGACTAAAAATCAATATGTCGTTGAGATAGACAGTGACCCATTTTCAGATGAAAGGTTGAAGAATGTTATCCATATATCGCATGACAGTCGCAGGTGCATTGGTTAAGCCAAAAGGAATGACTAATCATTCAAACAATCCTTCCTTGGTCTTGAAAGCATTTTCCCATACATATGAGGGATTGATTGGAATCTAATGATATCCCGACTTGAGGTCGAGCTTAGTAAGGTATTTAGCACCTTTCAGATAGTTGATGAGCTCGTCTATCCGCGACAGAGGGTACCTATTCTTCATCAAAATTTTGTTGAGGGTCCTCTAGTCGATGCACATGCACCAAGTCCCGTCTTTCTTTGGAACAAGGATGACTGGACTTCCACAAGAGGAGGAGCCGGGTCGGATATGGCCTTTGTCGATCAGATATTGGATTTGTCTATGAATCTCTTCATTTTCGAGAATGGATCTTCTGTAGATAGATGCGTTAGGTAATGAAGAACCAGGAGCAAGTTCAATAGAGTGTTTTACCTAGAAATGTCGAGGTACTCCGTATGGAACTTGGAATAGGTTCTGGTACTCATCAAGAATATTGTCGATCTGTTTCTTCTGTCAGAAGCTGCACTGGTCAGTGACTCGATTGGTTGTTACAGTCTTCCTAGAATGTTGCGGCTTTATCATAATCAATGCAAACTTCTGAGCATGATTGATGAGCTTCTTCGTCTGTTTAGAAGATATCATTGCAATCGTTGGTGTAGGTCGTCGTTCTGGTATGTTGTACCATTGATTTCGAATTCTGACAATCACCTTCTGCGGTCGTGACTGGTAACTTCCATGGCGATCCCATAGGTAAGGCTTCCCAAATAGGGCGTCCACTATGGAGAGTGGTGCCACGTCGCAAAGTACTTCATGTTCAAAAGACTTTATGAAGTAGGTGAGTTTGCATTGTCGAGTGATCCTTAGATCTTGTCCATCCTTCATCCAACCGATGTTGTAAGACTGAGGATGCGGAGTGGTAACAAGACCTAGTTTCTTCACAAGTTCTTCAGAAACAAAGTTCTTTTGGCTCCCGTTATCCACAATCATATGCAATGGATTGTTTTGAACCCATATCTGTGTATGGAACAGGCACTCTCGTTCCTCCTCATTGACGATAGTATGGGCTGCTGGAGTTTTCGATGTCGATGTCAAAAGGGTCGTTGCTTCTGGGTTAGATTCTACCACAGTTTTGTCGAACCCGTCCGATGTAAACACTTTTTCCAAAAAAGTCTTTCGATCTTTGCATTCAGACGTATCATGCCAAGATGAGTGATGGTAATCACACCATTTCCCGGTAGGGTGTTGTTTGCTACGTTCCCTTTTTTGAAAAGGATTTTTTCCATAATATGGCTTAGGCGGAGTTGGCTGAGAAGGTTTCGACTTGTCGAATTCGGCTGGTGCCTCTTGTCGGGTGGTCGTCCTGATGTCGATTTAGTCGCGAAGCGCACTTTTCCATTCTGTTTGGTTTCGAGTTTGCTGGCATAGTGGAATGCATCTGCAAGCGTGTTGACAATCAGAAACTCCATCTCCTGCTGAATGCACTAGGATAATCCGCTGACGTACTTCAGAACAAGTAATTTTTCGTCTTCTTGAACGCCAAGTCTAGCCATGAGTCGATATAACTCATCGGTATAACTCTGTATGGACTGGTCTTTCCACTTCCTTAGCTGCTGCCACTTATTATACTATTGTTCAAGGTATTTGGGCGGGTAAAACTCCTTCCGAATGTATTTGACAAATTTCTCCCACTTGTCTATGGGGTCTCCATTTTTCTCCATCTTTGTCGAGAGGTTCTCCCACAAGCAGTGCACAGATGTTGACATCTTTAAGGATGCAATGGTGATCTTGTTGGCTTCTGAGAGTTGATTCACAGAGTAATAGGATTCCAATTTTTGTACCAATTGTCGACGGATTCAGCGTTAATCTTTCCTTCTAGATTCGGTATGTCCAAATTCATTTTCACTTTGAAGGGGTTGATTTTGTCATAGTTAGTTCTCGTCGGAAATCCTCCTGAAGTTGAAGCAAATTGCATGAGAATCTCATTGAACTGGGCAAACATTTCAGTTCGTTGTCGAGCCAGTGCTTGCTCTATGAGTTAATGTGTCTCATCGATTGCATGTCTATTGCATGTTTCTTCTGCCATCTCTGGAGGTAGTGTCTACTTGGATTGCTGAGTTTGCGAGCGTGTTTGAACCGGCATAAGTTAGGTAACTTCGATGGAAGTGTCTACGCAAAACTTAAGCATGAAGAAAGCTGAGAATGCTATGATACCAATGATTTGCATGTGCCCAGGTGCATGAGGGGGACTGTTGGTTGTGGCACTAGATATTCCAGTCTCATAGATGATATTGTCTCAGCTGTGTATCCCAGAGGATTGTACACTCATTCCCCAACCATGGCGTTCGGGGCAGCACCCCAAAAATGGGGGTTCGGGGGCAACGCTCCCGAGTCATGGGGGTGCGGGGGCAGTGCCCTTCAGAAATGGGGGTTTGGGCTGTTTTCACCAATAGTTTTTGGGCCCATGGTTTTGGGTAATCCATGGTATTTTCCCATTGTATTCCACTTATAAAATAAAGACATTGTAACACGACTAGGGTTGATGTATTAGGTATTATGCATTGTAAAGATCTCTGAGATCAAGAAGAGAGACTGTGAGACAGTGAAGAGGAAGTGCAGCAGTTGTGCTGTAGGTTGTATCCCTTCATTTTACTAGACGGTATAATAATAAGGACTGGCACTTTCAGTGTGGACGTAGCCCATCTTGGCTGAACCATGATATATTGGTGTCTCTCTTGTAATGTGTTTGTGTGATTATATTTGCATTTTTGTTTATTGTTATTGCTCTGCGATCATGTTTTTCTAACAGGGACAACAGTTCGACTGAATGAGTCGGCTTTGTTATGGCAGAAGCATAAGAAATAGAATAAGCGAAGCATGAATGCACTATGCACATAAACATACATTCACAGACAATATGCAGGAATGCGAACTGATTTCTCTATTACTGGATATAAAGATCATAAAGCTGTATATTACAATATTTTACATGCTTATATAGAGTGTTGAGACACTTGGGTTCCTGCCTATTACGTTTAATTACAAGAGAAGTTAGAATGGTTTTGGAAGTTCAATCGTTACAGTTGACTGGAAGACAGAGAGATATTTTGTCGAAGTTTGATAGTCGCAAGTCGCAAGTCGATGATGCATGTCGACATCGTGAGACTTTTTAGGTTGCTGAACTTGTTGAAGTTGCTGAGTTTGTCGAAGTCGATAACTTGTCGAAGTTGTGTCAAAGTCGATGACTTGTCACAGTTGATGTTAGCATTCGACAACAATTCCAACTACTAGAATGGATCACTTCGGGTGCCCCCCCTAGAATTATTACTGTGGATGTCGCGAGCCCCGACCACACTTATCGAGGCTATGAATCACGCTAAAAACAAAATACCCATGCCATGCATTTTCAATGGGTGTAGTGAGCAGGATATGTCTTATCAACAAGATGTAAATAAGTTCTTAATGAATAGAGATGTGGTTTTTATGAGTAGCCAAAGGTGGATGAGCTTAAGTTTCACATATCTTACAATGAGAAAGAAAAGAAAAAGGCCAAGATGAGGAAGAGGAAGAATCATATGCTAGCAACACTTATAACACTCTAGTGAGTATATTAAACACAATAGTTCAAGTCCTTTATATCGAAAAATTATTTTTGGTTAAGGAAAACTATTGAAGGATTTAATTTGGATGGGTTTATTGGGACAATATAATGAAGATTATGGGAATGGAATGGAAAGTAAATTTCACAATGATATTATTAAATAAAATTTATTGTGTACAAAATAACTTTGATGATGCTTCAAAACAATTAAAATGACAAAATACTATGTATAATCAATATTCTTCTTTAATGAAGAAGAAGGCCTATGAATTTGATAAGTAACCAATTCATAAGATATATATATTGGATGCATATGGACCTAAAAGGATTATAATGATGATAGGAGTATTGAGAATTAGGTTCAATGTGGCTAAGGCTTATGCTAAATAAATGTGATTGATTATGAGGAGATATTTACCTTTACAGTAAAACGATCAATATCAAGATAGTATTTTCTTTAATGATAAATTTAGATGGAAAATTCATCAAATGGATGTGAAGAATGTCTTTATAAATGGATCTATTGAGAAATAGATATACATAGATTAATATTAAGTTTATGACATAAATGGAAAGAAAATTATGTCTGTGAATTGTCTAAGACATCACATAGATTGAGCCAATTCTCTAAGTCTAAGTCCACAAAGATTGATGACTATATAAGATAGGGTAGATTAAGCATTGGTCCATAATATTTGTATGTATATATGTGATGATAAACAAATATATTATGGCAATCTTGTCTATGTGAATGACTTTATCATTACAATGAATTGTGAAAATGAGGTCAATCATGGTAAAGAAATTCCATAAAGAATGTTTAAGATGAGAGATTTAGGCATGGTGGATTACTTCTTAATCCCAAAGGCACGACATAATAAAGCTAATATATTCATCTCACAAAATCAAGTATGTAAAGGAGCCACTTCAGTTTTAGATGGTGAATTGAAAGTCACTATACATCCACGGAGACAAGTTTGAAGTAGCAATGAAAGATACATCCAATCTATTGAATGGCACATTATACAACACATAGCTAATTTGCAATTCAGTATACTTAACCAACCCATGAAGATCATAGTTGACTTATGTAATTGTCACATTGGCAAGGTTTATGTCTCCACCCAAGGCTATGCACTAAATACTAAAATAGGATCATAAGACAAGTGAATGAACCATTGATCACAAGAATAAGTATAATTAAGATATTGACTTTTAGCTTATAGGTTACATTATTGTTGATTATGTACGTTCACAATATAATAGGGAATCTAGTTCTAAGTATATTTCATTCTTGAATTAGGTGTAGTTTCTTAGATGAACAAGTAACATGCAGCTACACTTTCCACCATTGAGATATAGTATATGCAACAATGAAATTCTAATATGTGCACAAAATCATCCCATATACTCCATTGTGATTATTATAATGTGAAGATTATGAAAAATCAATATATTCCAAAAACATGTTGGTATGATAATGCCCATATTACAATATAGAATAAAGAAAACTAAAAATAAAATTACCACACCACAAATATTTATATAATTCATAAAATTTTAAACTCTTTCTAAATTTATAAATTTTGGTGAAAATTTTTATATTAAATATATTTCACATATTTTCTTATCTCATTTCTGATACACATTTTACATATTTTTTTATACTATATAGAATACAATCCATGAAAACAATTATTTCCTGAACTATTTAATAGACACTTATATCTATTTAATTTCCCATCAAATTTTAAAGGTTGATGATCTCTAAACTGATTTGTAAAGTTGATGATCTCTATGCGAATATGATACTCATCTTAATCATAGTCATTCCCCAAAAGATATATTATTAATTTGTTACTCCATCATACAAAATGTGAAAAAAAAATAAAAATATCCAACTCAACTAAACATGGTGATGGACTTGGTTTGAACTTTGAACCCTTACCTTTGAAGGGTTGTAAGAAAATATACCCTTTCACATATATTCAAAGCGACACTTCAAATTACAACTATATTCAAACCAACACTCCAAATTACCCAAAAGATATATTGTTAATTTGTTACTCCATACAAACTGTGACAAAGAAAGAGATCCAACTAAACACGATGATGGACTTGGTTTGAACTTTGAACCCTTACCTTTGCAGGTTTGTAAGAAAATATGCTCTTTCAGACACAAATTCAAACCAACCCTTCACATTACAGAAAAATATAGCTTACTCTAGTGCAACAAAATTTGTTTATAAACGTATGGTGATTGGATGAAGACAACCATAGCCGATCTGGTCTGTGATGTACCGCTCATAACACCATTACCTCGTTGCTGCCATGTATGATTGTTGTTTGGTTGCTAAAACAAACAGATCTCAGAGATGTTTCAAATTTCTGTTTGGCGAAATGACGTCTATAATGGCTTTATCATTGTAATGCTTGTTCAAGCTCTCCATGGGTTCTATGAGACTAGCTTTGTTTCTTCAGTTTTATCATCACAAATTCAATAACAAGAGGGATATTCATATCCAGATATTTGTAAATGCTCCTGCAACTGCCAGGGGTGATTCTATTAATCCCAATACTTGTGCCTGTTTATTGCAGGAGTGTAGAAACATAAAATCTGTGCAACAGGTGCATGCCAACGTACTTATTAACGGGTTTGAGCAAAATTCGTTGTTAGGAACCAGACTTGTAAGCAGCTATGCCATGTGTGGCAGTCTGTCTAATGCCCGCCTAGTTTTTGACAAAATCTCTGCTCCCAATATTTTTCTGTGGAATACTGTAATTAGAGAGTATGCTAAGAATGAGATCGCGGGCAGTAAGGATACCCTTGAGCTTTATTATAAAATGAAAGAGTCAGGGATAGAGCCAAATAATTTTACATTCCCATTTGTACTCAAGGCATGTGGGTATGGTGGGCCGTTGGCTCTTCAAGAAGGCAAAGAGATTCATGATTGCATAGCTAGGACTGGGTTTGAGTGTGATGCTTATGTGGGAGCTGCCCTCATAGATATGTACTTCAAATGTGGTAGTATTGATGATGCACGCCAAGTGTTTGACAAAATATCTGGAACAGATGTGGTTTTATGGAATGCCATGATTGCTGGGCTTGTGCAAAATGGACACCCCACTGAAGCTTTGAATCTATTGAATCAAATGCAGTATGCAAAGATAAAACCTGTCGCAGTTACCATAGTGAGTGCGCTGTCAGGGTGTTCTCAAATAGGAGCTCTGCAACAGGGTAAATGCATCCACACTGTCATTATTAGGTGTGGATTGGAATCAAATGTTTTTGTGGGGACAGCTCTTATAGATATGTATGCTAAATCTGGGAATGTAAAGGATGCTGGCCGAGTTTTTGATGAGATGCCTCTGAGAAATGTAGTCTCATGGACTGCAATGATTTCAGGGTATTCTCAGAATGGGTATGCTAATGAAGCCTTAACACTTTTTCATCAAATGCTGCAGCAGGCACATGTCATACCCAATGCAGTCACAATAACCAGTGTGCTTTCAGCATGTGCTCAATTAGGTGATCTGCAACAGGGCAAGTGGATTCATGATTACATAAGTGCGAATGGCTTCCAGTCAAATGTCTTTGTAGGAACAGCCTTAATAGACGTGTATGCTAAATGTGGGGATATAGAGAATGGACACAAACTGTTTGGCCAAATGCCTCGGAAAAATGTAGTCTCATGGAATGCAATGATCGCTGGGTATGTCGAGAACAAACGTGCGATTGAGGCTTTAACACTATTCGGTCAAATGCAATCATCAGACATTAAGCCCAATTCAGTGACCATGTTGAGTTTGCTCTCAGCCTGTTCTTATTTAGGAGATATCCAACATTGCAAGATGATCCATGATTACATACTCAGAAATGGATTAGATTCAGATGCTTCTATTGGAAATTCCCTTGTAGATGTGTATGCTAAGTGTGGGAATCTAAAGGCTGCACGCCTCTTATTTGATAAGATGATTGAAAGGGATGTGGTCTCATGGACCGCCATGATTGTAGGATATGCTCAAAATGGGCATGCCAATGAGGCCTTAACTCTCTTTCATCACATGCAATTAGCAATGGTGACACCTGACTCGGTCACTTTGGCAAGTGTGGTTATGGCATGTGCCCAGATAGGATCTCTGCAACAAGGCAACTGGATCCATAATTACATAGTTAGACATGGATTTGAATCAGATGTTTCTGTGGGGAATTCACTTGTAGCTATGTATGCCAAGTGTAGAAGCATAGAGGTTGCACATCAATTGTTTAACAGAATGTGCAAAAGAGATATTATCTCATGGACAGCAATGATTGCGGGTTATTCTCAGAATGGACAAGCTAATGAGGCATTGGCACTCTTTAATCTAATGCAACTAGTAGACATGACGCCTGACCCAATCACCATCGTGAACATACTTTCAGTATGTTCAAACTTGGCAGCTCTGCAACAAGGCAAGAGAATTCACAACTATATAATTAGAAGTGGGTTTGAATCAGATGTTTCTGTGGTTTCTGCCCTAGTAAACATGTATGCCAAGTGTGGGAGTATAAATACTGCACGACAGTTATTTGACAAAATGCCCAAGAGAGACGTGGTTTCATGGAATGCAATAATAGCGGGGTATGGACTGCATGGTTGTGGTGAACAAGCCCTTGAACTTTTTCATCAAATGCTAAAGACAAGTGTGAAACCAGACCATGTTACCTTTGTCTCTGTTTTGTCCGCATGCAGTCATGCAGGCTTGGTGGATGATGGCTGGCAATGCTTTGATTCCATGAGTCAAGTGTATTGCATCACGCCAGGGGCAGATCATTTTGCATGCATGGTTGATCTTCTAGGCCGAGCTGGCCGGCTAGATGAGGCACGAGACTTTATAAAACGAATGCCCTTAGAACCTGATGCTGGTGTTTGGGGAGCCTTGTTAGGTGCTTGTAGAATTCACAATAATATTGAACTAGGAGAATGTGCAGCAGGACACTTATTGAACTTAGAACCTGAAAATGCTGGATATTATGTTTCGCTGTCAAACATGTATGCTGCAGCTGGCAAGTGGGATAAGGTAGCGCAGCTGAGGATAATGATGAAAGAAAGAGGGGTGAAAAAGACCCCTGGATACAGCTTGATTGAGGTTGATAACAATGTTCATGCATTCCTTGTGGGAGACAGATCACAACCCCAATCTGAGAAAAATTATGCTACATTGGAGACCTTAGCTGGGTAGATGGAGGAGGCAAGGCATGCCTTTAACAGGAACTTGATGCACGATAATATGGAAGAGGAGGTGATGGATGGTCTGCAACTATGGCATGAGCTCTTCTATTACTTTTGGGCACTATGAGTGGAATCGAAAACGATAAACCGAAATGATCAAGAATTTGTAAGCAGCTGGTGCAGAAGACCTCCCAAGTCTCAGTGAGAATTTGGGTGCCAATAAGTATGGAGTTATATTTGAACTCAGACAATCATAAGGAACATCCATGTGTGTCATGGCTGACATAATGGTACCCTGTCCATGTCAAAGATTGTTTGGCCAAAATTATAGCAAGGGATCTTAAACGATTTCTGTCAAGGATGGATTATTAGTTTGTCTGCATTATTCAGGTTGCTAATGGAAACAAGCAATAAACTTAAACTTGGATACCTACAAAGTCCTATTTGTTTTTTGTATTCATTTGCAGCCTGGGTTTAGGACCTAGGTGTAAGCAAGAAATGGGCCATATGTGATCTAATGAATTTTTGGTTCGACTGGGTGAATGACTATGAAATGAAATGTCTAACATTTCAATTGTTGCATGGAATGGTATAGCATAATCACCTGTACGGCATCTTTTGGAAAGATGTTGCAATACAAATTTTAAGCTCCTCAAAGCAGTTTACATTTCCGTGCTTATTTGCAACGATTTGGGCTGCAAGAGCATACAGCTGTTTCTTTCCACTGTGATCTGTACAATATATATCAAATATGCCACTGACAGCTTTGTTTTCATTGGCAATCTGATGCTGCTGCAAATTGAACTGGAAGGTGAGGTTCAGAAAATCCTGTTTTCTCCTTTCAGTTTGTTATTGGTATCTTTCTCTCAGTCATTACTTTCTTCAAATTCTAAATTTGTTGAAGTATAACTAAAATATCCTAAACAAAATCTTTGCTACACCACCGTGCTTATATGAAGTATCTTCACCAACAGGCCCCTCTTCAGGTTGATGCTGAAGCAACTCTTCAACATGTCCATGTATTCGAGATGGAGTAGTGATTTTGTGTCTCTACAATGTTGGTTTTATTCTAGACAAATTTGTGATACCTCCAAAGCCTTAGTGAGATGTGGGTGCTTAATAAAATTGTGAGTGGCAGGTGCAAACCTCTTGAACTACAGTCAGAACTAGGGTGCTTTATACACATATATTTGAACCACAAGCTTTACCGGCTCAAAATCCAAAATTAATATGAATGAAAAGATGAGGATTAAGGGGTTCAATTTGTTTAAGTTAATCTCATGCTTAGTGGTTGGGACAAGGTGTCGTCAAGGTGTTTGGCTTCCCACTGATAAAAGGGGCTTAATTCATCTTTGAAAAGCTAAATTGGTTTAGATGGACCTAATAGGATATTTTATACTTTATTTAGTAAGCTTAAATTTTTTGGTAAATTTTTATAATTCTTAAAATGTCAATTATAAAAAATTCAGATAAGAATAATGTAAAAAAATTAAATTTCTAAAGATTTCTAGGTTTTATAAAAAAAAATGGCCTTCAAAGAAAATAATTTATTTTTCTAAAATTTTAAGTGAATTTTAACTTTGAATTCACAATTTTTTTGAGAAAAAATGTGTAAAATAACAAAATTGGGAAAATAATTTATTTTTTTTAAATTTTGGGTAAATATTAACTTTGAATTCACAATATTTCTGAGAAAAAATATGTAAAATAAAAAATTGGTGAATATTATGCTAGAAAGTTATCTTGGAATTCATCTTTCTTCCAAATAAATATCACATGAACAAAACTTGGGTACAACAGAAGTTTATACCCACATTTGAAATAAGATAATGCTAGCCTTTGGATTTGAAACTGCCTTAGATAAAAGTTTGGGTGTATTTAAAAAGGCAAATTGAAGCTTATGAGGGAGGGAAAAAAGACAAATTGAAGCTTATGAGGGAGGGAAGGTTGATTTTGATGCCTAGTGCATATGAAATCAACAATTATTTATTTTTTCTTGGTATTGTTTTTAATAATAACAAAATATGTCTATAGATGATGACATTTTATATTAAGAAAAAAGTCAATAACAAACAAAGTTCAACATTAGGTTAGTTAATTGCTAAAATGCTCAAATGACTTATATATTGTCATACAAGCTATACATAAAAGGCAAAAGTCCATGAAATAGAGAAATAAACATATGGTCCTTGTCCCAATCATAAACATAGTAACATTAGGGTGCAATAGGAAAGGGCATAGCATCAAGGGGTGGATCACATTGTTGGGAGCTAGCCCCAACCAAATGAAAATAGCCTAAATGTTTGTGATAATTGACTCCCAACCATTGTTGCCGTGTTCATGTGGTTTTGTAGTATCTAAGACAACAAGTGCCAAAGTTGGGAACTTCTTGTTTTGCTACATAGGAGGAGCCCATATATGTCTTTTTTCTCATTTCTCAATGAGTGTGAGATTGCACTAATGATGTAGCAAACCATTCGATCTCAAGGATTGTTGGGACCGAGTTCACTGAGAGGGGAGGTGTTGTAGGTGGGACAACTATGTTTATCTTTCATACTTGCATAATAATTTGTGAGCATAAACTCACACGATTAGGGAGTTGTAAAACCATGAGAAAAATCAAATAGACTCCTTATTCAATACGACATTGTTCATCTTCTTCCATAATAATTAAAAAAAAAACACCAATAAATTGTTATAACTTACCATGAAGTTTGGCAAACTTGTGTTGGAATATAAAAAATCACTTTAAAAATCTTAATTATCCCAATAAATATGTATGGTTGTAAAGTTTGAATTTGTAATATATCATGTAAAAGATGAACCAAAATAGAACAAATATATTAATATTTTACAATCAAGAATAAATAAATAAAAACATATTTTATTCCATTATACTAATTAAAACCACTATGACTTATTACCATGATTCATCGTTGAGGATAAAAAGCAATATTATCAATATGATGTAAGGAGGGTTACCATTCATATGATTATAAGCAAGTTCCAACAAACACTCCATTGGAAATAAACATAAAACTTATTATAGGGAATAACACATATCTTCAAATTAAATATTTAGATAAAATCAAAACTAATATTTAAAACAAAATCAAAGAATAGCCTTGGCATTGTGGAAATGTAAGATGTAAAAAAACAAGGTTTATTGACCATCAATTCCAATAAAAAAACAACAATTCTTTTGTAAAGGTCATAAGTGGAAAAAGGAAAAGTAATATTGCAAAAATTAAGGCAAATGCACATGACATACACAATAAAACAAGGTGATGGACATAACCCATAGCCCTAAGGGAAGAAATACCTTATATTTTTTGTAAAACACAATTTGTAAAAGATGAAAACACTCCCTCCTAGAATGCCCACTCTACTAACCCATTAGATTTACTAATATATATTGTTAGCCCTAAAGTGGTCACCAACCTATAAACACACACAAGAATAAAGTAGATACTAGATCTACAATCAAGCTAAACACTTTATCACTAAGTGTTTATGGGGACTATCAGATGGGATGCTTAGAATCTATATTGGTAGCCCATAATCCCAGTATTCAAAAGAGTGTAACCTAGGCCATTATCTCAAAATGAAAAAGAGTGTAACTTAATCATCTAGTAGCTACTGAAAGTCTAGAGTCACTTGAAATGGTCATGTTTTATCAATAGGTAAAGAGACCCCTTTAGTTGGCTTATTTGGTCAAAGCTAGTTACAACGCAGCTTGATAATTATATGCATTAATTGCACAAAAGGGTTGTTCACACCCATCATTATTTGACCCTAGAGCACTTGGCAGAGGATGGCGATGTGACTTATTTGATTAGGATGTCATGTGTTGCTATTAGCTTGTGTTATTGGCTATGTTATTGGATCCACATTGTTAAAATTAAATTGTTTGATTATGGTCTTCTTGCCTAGTGTTCCACTAGAACTTCTTGGGACACCTTTACAAGTTTCCTTAAATCCCTTCTAGTAAGCTTTTGATCCACCTAGAGTTTGTTGTACTTGACTATAATGCCATCTAATTCCGCGTGTACTCTAGCCAACTTTTATTGTCCTTGTGTGGTGAAAGGAAGCCTTCTGGTGCACTATTATATGTACTCATTGCTCTAACCTTCATCTGAAAACGAGCTCTATGTAGGATTTGCTAGAACTATGGTGTTGATTCTTTGGCTACTACTTGGAAGGGTGTATTGGTATGCAGTCTTCTAGTGCATCATCTAGAAACAATGTAACACCCATCTAGGTATGCATATTAGAAACCTCTTCTATTTCAATATAAATCCTACTCCAAGATGCTCATTTCATCAACCCTATTGTGTAGTCATCACCTAAAAGATTAAAAAACAATTGTCAGCATACCAATTGGGTTTTACTCGATGCAATTTCCTATGATGTTCAATAAACTAATATATGTTGTTCTCCAGCTTCCATTACAAACTTGCATTATGCTCCCTAATGCCCTTTCTATGACATTTTGATTCCCCTACACATTAGGATGCCTGATAGAGATATTGTTCATGCAAGAGACATGCTTGATATGTTTTTTCCATGACCTCTTTTAGTTCTCTTGAGGTTCAACCAAGATCACTTGAATTCCCTATAGTTGACTCCATGCACTACCTAATATTCTCCTCTTTGGTCACTACCTAATATTCTCCTCACTAGTCGAACTACCATATTGGACTCATATTGCTAGGAAGGAAACCATAGTTAGACCTAGGGTGTTGTTCATTATTTGTTCCAATTTCCTTGATCTTTCCTAGCATGTCTCGATAGTTCTCTTAAGCATATGATAGGATATATTGATTTTTTTCTTAATTTTTCCTCGATAGTTCTCTTAAGCATATGATAGGATATATTGATTTTTTTCTTAATTTTTCCTATGAGGGTTTTGTAGTTGTAGTTACAATCTCATAATTGGACACACCCATCAATAGCCTTGGTTTATTTTCTACTTTTAGTATTACCATAGTTGTTTCCAACATACATGCATCTTCATTAAGATTGGTTCTTATGTGAGCCTTTTCATTGATATTCATTTTTTTCCTTCCTTGGCTATGTCTTCTTTAATGATTTTTTTCATCATCTAACTCTCCTCATACAATGCAAGGGCTTAGTTCTTCATTTTTTTCTGAAAAACATGACCCCGACATATCCTAGTTAAAATATCTAGTTATTGCGTCCATGTTGAGTGTTACAAATCCTCATTTCATTTTAAAACTATCCTTTACATTCCTCTATGTATAAACTTGTGTGAGCCTCTCTAATTTGGCCTCTTACCTACCTATCTTCTAATGGTTCTTGTTTGGGTCCCTATCAAGGAGGTTTGCACCATTTGTGTGCTCTTGGTCTTGTCAACTTTATTCCTTCTACTACCTAATGTAGGGGTTTGATGGTGTCCTTCCATTGTCTTCCTTCTTGCTATAATTTTCTTGTTATTCCTTCTACTACACTTCCTTTTGCTTCTTTTTTATCTACTTTTCCTCTTGGTCATTGTGTCATCGTTTCTTCATTTCTTCCATTTCTCTTTACTATGATTGTTCTTCCTTGTATTTTTATTTTTCAAGTACTTGATACATGTTGAATGTTGTTGTGTGAGAATGTACATAGGTCTTGTACTTATCAACCATTCTCTTTAGTTCATCTAACACCTATTGGTCTTTCTTAATCAACATATTTGTCCCTTTCTAGTTGATTTTGGGCCAAGTTTCAACTTAATTTTTGTTGGTTTTATCCAAGAGAAGGTGGTATATTTCAATCATTTCCGCCTCTAATATATCCTTCTATTTTTTTAATCTTTAGAACATCTATTATCTTCACTCTATCTAATCTTGTGTGAGATTTGTTGGCTTTCATATTTGGGCTTCCATCGATGATTCCTCATACAAGGAAAAGACCCTCAAGCGAAGGTTTTTGCGGATCCTTCTCTAAAAAGAGCCCACATATCTATTTATAACGAATGTCTGTAGTGGAGGGGAGATGGAAGAGGTTTTAGTGGATGTTTTTACTCTATGCTTTGACGCATACCAAATGCACCGGTGCACCTCAAGTTCGTACACACTGGTGCATTTAAAAAAAATATCACACCGAGATCGAAATCACCGTCAAGCAGAGAGAAAAAAAAAATTATTTCTACAACCAACAAAGACCGATGCATTGAAACTACTCTAATGCATCGATGCGACCACTGAAATGATGCATCAATTTCATCCAAAAAATGTTGCTTCCTACATGGAAAAATTGTTTTTTAATAAGAAAAATGAATTACGGTGCGTTTATATATCTTAACAGCACTGGTGGGGTATGTGTAATTGGAAGCATCGGCACAAGGTGTAACTAAAGGAAAAATACATACGGAGAACATTTTAATATTTGTATATTCACTAGCAGCGTGTTTACCTCACCCAAACTCATCGATGCATTGTGAACTATATGGAACGGTGTAGAGAAAAATTTTAAAAATTTGAGGGATGCAAAATATTTTTATCTTGTTATATTCATTACCAATGTGTTTCAATATTTAAAACACATCAGTGTGCAATAGACGTTATAGCACCGAAGTAGGGTAAACAAAAAACCTGGAAGGAAAACTTTTTAATATTTCTATATTCACTAGCGGTTCATTTATCTAACTCAAATGCACCGGTGTGATGTATTAGATACGCACCTGGATAGGGTAAAATAAAAATTTTTGGGATGGAAAATATGTTTATATCGTTCTATTCATTAATTTCATGTTGATATGTTGACGATGCACCAATGCATAATAGCATTTATACCATCGAAGTAGGGTACATAAAAAACTCAGACGAAAAAATGTTTTAATAATTTCATATTTGTGGATGGTGTGATTATATATCGTAAATACATCAGTGTGTCCATAATTGAGTTCACCGAACTAGGGTTATATTAAAAAATGTGGGATGGATTTTTTGTTTATTCCTTTCTAGGGCAGCCTTTCATAATAACTGCACCGGTGCATCCCATCATCAGATGCATTGAAATAGGATTAAAAAATATACTGGACTAAAACAATGTTTTTACCATCCCACAGTGCTTTTGACCACCTAAGCATCGGTGCATTACTTGCCTACTTGAAACTCCTTGCCATTAATGGTTCTCCATGTGATTGAATTGCTCCCTTCCATTGCTTGTTTGGTGGCTTTTCAATTTTTCCAAACAGTGGGAAAATTTTAAAATTTCGTCTACATCGCAACCATGCCTCCCCGACACGCAAGTGCCAAGGTAATCTCTTTGTTACCTCCTAATTCAAATTTTTAGTGGATAGAAAAATAAAATTCACCTTAGATTGTTGTTATTTTTTAAAAAATAAAAAAATCTACGTGGTGCATTCAAGTCGTTCGGCTCACACCGCTATAGATGGTGCACCCTGTAAATTTACAGTATGCACCAGTAGCGATGTGTTATCAATGGATAGTGCACCACATTTCCGATGTGATATACATTGCATGATGAAACGCTAAAGATTTTAAAACCATTTTACACATTTTCGACTCCGGTGCATTTCACAAACCATAGAGAACCATTAACGATGTGGTTCACTGTGGTAAAGTACTGGTGCTGGTAAACACATGGGTGAATCCACGAATGTGGTTCACCATTTTTGGCGGATCGCAAGGGGAAAATTCATTTTTCGGACCCTCGATCGAGGTAGTTTCAAGCCCTTGATCGAGGTTTTATATGCTCGATCGAGGGTTTATCGAGGGCTTTAACATACCTCGATCGAGGGTTTATCGAGGGCTTTAACATACCTCGATCGAGGGTCTAACCAAACCCTCGATCAAGCCAAACCTCGATCGAGGGTTTGTTCGATCCGTCAGAAAAAAAACAAAAAAAAACAAAACAGGGCCCGGGTGGTTGTGCAGTGGGTTGACAGACCCTCAATCGAGCAAACCCTCGATCGAGGGTTTGCTCGATCGAGGGAATGCGACAGAGAAAAAAAAACAAAATAGGGCCCGACCGACCCTGTTTTCGTGCAGTGGCTTGACAGAGACAGAGCAACAGCGACCAGCGATCTCGACCGAGCACACGCCCGATGCCACCTCCCCACAGTGACGCCACCTCCCCACAGCAACGCCATCGTGTCATCTATTCCACCAGGTGGGTAGAAATCTACCATTTGTTTTGTTATTTAAAAAAATATATATATTTTGTATTTTATGTATAAATTTGTGTTTTTTTATCAAATCTAGGTTTAATTTGGTTTTCTAGAAATGGTTAGGATGTAGGCATTGAAACTAAACTGCCATTGAAACTGAAAACCGCCATTGAAACCAAACTAATTGAAAAAAAAAACCATTTGATTTAACTAAAACAAAAACCTATTTCAAACGAAAACAAAAACCCATTTCAAATGAAAACAAAAACCAAATTTGAAATAGATTTAGGGTTTTAGATATTTGTCAGTTATTTGTTTAAATTATTTAATTTATTTTTGTTTTTATATCAATTGGTAGCATTTCACCCCATAAATGCTACCGGTTTTATTTTAAAATGTGATTTTACAAGCAGAAATGCTACCCATTTTTTTTCAATCCTCCGAGAATGCCAAGAGGATTGAAAAAAAAAACCATTTGAACCTAAAAAAGAAAACCATTTCAAAACAAAAACCAAAACTATTTTAAATTTGAAATACTTTTAGGATTTTAAATTGATTTTGCATTTATTTGTTTAAAAATTATTTGGTATGTGAATTTGCAAGCAGAAATGCTGCCAATTTTTTTTCAATCCTCTGAGAACGCCAAGAAGATTGAAAAAAAAATCATATATTAATATTAATATTATAATATAAAAAATTAAAAAATGAATATTAATAATATATATAATCATATATTATTTATTAATTTTTACTTAATTTATTTTAAAAAAATTATATTTAATATTAATAATGTAATATAAAAAATTAAAAAATGAATATTAATAATATATAATCATATATTATTAATCATAACCATAACCAGCTTGCCAAATTGTCCTAAATAGGATCCCCTCTCAGGCCATGAAAAGTATGTCCACAATGTGAGCATCAATGAAGATAAATTGGCCTGGAACCATAATGGATAGCTTGGAAAAATTCCCAACATTAGGTGGCTTAACGTCATTAGATGATGTCTCTGAATGATATAAGCCACTATAAATGCATTTTGCTGGACTAGACTACATGTGTTTGGATTAGATTTTTCCACCATCTTTGTGGAATACAAACTACAATTCAACAATAAAAACACCTTTTTAAAAATATGGACATTTCTAAAATGTAAAAATTATAAAAATGGCTAGACAAATAAAACTTACGGAAATGCTTTTTGGAAATTGGCAATGGATGACTATAGGTCCTCTTAGAACAAGCTCATATTACCTAAAATTAATTTGTCAACCTTATTATTTATAAGGAAAATACAATGAAAGAATATTATTTTATTTCTATCCTTTAAGTCCCTTGACCATAGCTTTATGATTGTTATTAAAAAATATTGGGACTAGTGGTCAAAGAGAGATACATGGATTTCTCAAAGAGGGATACATTCATGGATTCACCCATCCATTCATTACTAGTCAAGCTAATTTGTCTCATTAATATATTTTCAAATAATAATAATTTCTTTGTTATTATTTTGAAATGTAATAAACTATATAATGGGTTGTGATTTTGATTTTGATTTTTCTATTAAATCAAATCATAACATAATTTTTACTTAATTCAAATTAGATTAATTGTTAATTTCAAATTCGCTCCTACAGGATATATTAAATAAGAAAATTTTCTGTAGTTACTCAAATTCACGGATATATTAAATTAGAAAATTTTCTGCAGTTACTCAAATTCGCTTTCTGCCGCTACCAAAAATCAAATATAGATTAATTTGCACATTGCATTTAGATGTAGTTTGCATTCCTTTTAGAATGGATTTTGCATTTACGAATTTAGGATCACCTTAACCACAAAGTCTCCTTTTCAAGGATAAAAATTTGGTTAGCGGAAATGGAAATGGGGCCTTTATTCCCGTGAGAAGTAGATACGCTAAACGGTTTAGGGTTTGATTTAAGAACCTTGATCAAGCAACTTCCCTTACGTTGACAACCGGTCAATTCTGCCCATAAAAAAATGGCGTAGAAGGAGGGTTGAGGTAAAAATAACTAGTTTATTATTTTAAGTTTCAATTATTTTATTATTCATTTATCCTCTGGCTTTGAAATTTTAGTTTTTTATATTTTATTCTTCTACATCATTTCACATACACTGTACGGCGGGGTAGATCACAAGCTAACCCTTAGGAGTTAAGTATTTTTACTATTTTATTATTCAATGGCTCTTTCCAAAACCCCTATTTGGAGATGTGTTTCAAGACGGGTTAATTGTAGCATTCCATTTGAGATAATTGAACTCTTGTCGAAAAGAAAATTTGATGGGGAAAGTGAAATATGTGCATGCGAACATGTTTCTCAATTTATTCAAGAATGTATTGCTAATGATGTTTACCATGAAGGTGTCATGTGTAGGTTATTCACTTTAATTTTTGGAGGCTGAGTTAAGAATTGGTGTGAAACTTTATTAGTTGCATCCATTCATATTTTAGATCAATTTGTAGTTGAGTTTTTGTTTTCTTTTAATAATTTTGATTACCATAAATTGTGCAAAGAATTGAATTGTCTCAGGAAAGATAAGGATGAATCTGTTAGAGGACTTCGAAATTAGGATTATACATCTTTGTAGCAATTTTCCTTTGAATCACATACCTTCTACTACTAAATGGTTTCCATATCTTATTTGTTTTTCATACATACAAGATCAACCAAATATTAGTCAATATGAATTATGCCTTAATACTCATTCATGGGATAATTTAGATGAAGATTCAAAAGTTGTAGAAATCCAACACTGTTTGCCAACTTTTTTCACTTTGATCGATCAGAAGGAACAAGAGATTTCTGAAAATGTAAATGTAACTTATGATAATCTTAATTTATCAATATCTTCTTTATATGAAATTTTAAGAAAAGGTGAAGAAAGTTGTCATACTCTCCAAGATAGTACAACTATCTCAGAAGTGAAAGAGATTGAGTATAAAATTTGTGATCATGCTATTGAAAAATATTCTCCTAATTTAATTAAACAAGTCTAAGATCCAATTATGGGAGATTCCATTTTTGTTCTACAAATTTTCAATTAGTTTTTGAATCTCCTCTTTCTGAAAATTCTTCTAATTTGCTCTCATATTTACCTTTCTATAGTGAATATGATTGTATTTCATATTACTTGTCATGTTCAAATTTTTCAAAAGAGCATACTAAACACGGTGATCAATTTATTTTAGGAGAAGAGATTAATTCACAATTGGAATCCAATACAAATATTCTAATAGAGGATGAGTATTCTTCAAAAATATTTTTTTTTATCTAGGGATGCTTTTCATTTCCTTTCATATTCAACTTATTTTTCATTGTACCCTGAAATGTTTGATAATTGTACTTCTCACGTGATCATTTCAGAGCATTTAGAATTTCATCCTGACTGGCCATATTTTAATAGGGTGCAAGATGATAATAACTTATGCTTAGAAGATGAAAAGAATAAAACTTATTCTCATCAATTTGTTGGTTTATTGTCTTCCACATGGGAAGAAAAGAATGCTTCAAAGAACTTATTTTTCAGAATGCCTCCTATTGATTCATCTCCACTTTTATTCAATGGAGAATTTTATTGTTTAAATGATAAACTATTTGAGACTGAATATTCTACTGAAACTAATCATGTTAATGGTTCTAATCTTTTTAATGATAACATGCTTAATATGAAGAGGAATGACATCTCATTTAATTTAAAAAATTCATTACATGAAGCACCTCAATTTCGACCACGTTAGATTCTCATTCATTTGGTACAATTACTAAAGCAAACAATTCCATTCATAATGAACATCATTCACCTATAAATTCATCTCAATTTTTCTATATTGATCATTTTACAATTCATGCTAGGATCGCATATTGGATTGAGGATTCTTACCTCAAGAAGTTTCCAATCAATGGTACAACCTTATTTTTCTTCATTTATGGATAGATTTTACAATGGTAAGCACAATGCATTTTGTTTAATCTTTCTTTTACCGACATGCCATTTTCAATTACTGATTGGGGAGATTTGTCATCCTTTTTCATGCATGTAATTAATGTATGATTCTTACACCATTGTCTATAGTTCGTCTCAAGGATCATGACTGTATCTTTCTTTTCAAATTTTGAATCCATTTGACCCTCTCGGTAGTCAGCTGAAGTTTCGCCAGGTATGAGTCTTTTGCTTGTCAGTTAAGATTTGCTTACTTTGTTAGCTTCTAATTCTTTCTTTTTCCTTTTGATTTGTGATATGATTGTATACATGCATTTCTTTGGTGAGAATTTGGTTTGGATTTGGATTTGGTTCAATAGATTCGTAGCTTTCTGCCTTATGGGGTATCACCTCTCATTGATGGTACAAAATACTTGGTCTACTTTATTAAACCAAACTGGTCTACTTTTGTAAACATGTCCCATCAAGAGATCATGCACTCATGAATTGCAAACTGATTTAATTTTTCAGAAAACCCCGACAGTAGAATTACAAGTTGATATAAAGACTTGTATCCATATTTTTCTTTTCTAATCTTCCAAATCACAACTAGACATAGGAAGAAAGCATACTCATGAATATGGAGACTCTCTATATTTTGAAATCTACAACTTTAAAATCATAGTAGAAAAAAATTCACCTCGTATGCAAACCTCAGACTTTTAGCTCCTAAAACTCTACTTGTTTTTCCTCCTTCATATGCATCCCTTCATAATTTATCCTTCCAATGGTTAGTGGATGGGGTGGTTCTTACTGCACCACCAAATGAAATTGAAATAATAAAAAACTACTCTACCATTTATATTCAAATGAAATAAATCTATAGAAAACACACCCTACTTAGAAAATTCCAATGAAAAACTAATCATGTATTTGTATGCCTTCATGCTACTAAGACCATGTTGTCACCAAGTTCTCTATTGACATGAGTTGGATTTGTACTATCTGGGGTGTCTGTAAAATTATGAGATGCCAACAAAATATATGCAGAACTAGGCATCTAAACTAATGCAACTTGCTTAATAGATCATTTCCAGAAGTCAATATTAAACATTGAGGCTATATTCATTTAGTTCACTCAACAATTCAAATAACTCGCTTAGCTCTATCAAACACCAAATCCGAAAAAATAAATCTTGCAAAATTGAATCCAAAAATCTAAAACAATGATTGTAGGAACCTTCCTTTCACTCGATGGTTGAGGATCAATAGGAGCAAACTCTAGTCCAGTGGTGGCCTTGAATTTGAATTGGAATTGAAAATGAATTTGGAATTGGATTTGAAATTGAAATTTGAAATTTGAAATTGAAATTGAAATTTGAATTTGAATTTGAATTGAATTTGAATTTGAAATGTGAAATTTGAAATAGAATTTGAAATTTGAATTGAATTTGAATTTGCAATTGAAATGTAAAATTTGGAATAGAATTTGAATTTGAAATTGAAATGTGAAATTTGGAATAGAATTTGAAATTTGAATTGAATTTGAATTTGAAATTGAAATGTGAAATTTGGAATAGAATTTGAAATTGAAATGTGAAATTTGAAATAGAATTTGAAATTTGAATTGAATTTGAATTTCAAATTGAAATGTGAAATTTGGAATAGAATTTGAAATTGAAATAAGAAAATTTAAAATTGGAATGTGAAATTTGGAATAGAATTTGAAATTGAAATGTGAAATTTGGAATAGAATTTGAAATTGAAATGAGAAAATTTGAAATTGAAATGTGAAATTTGGAATAGAATTTGAAAGAAAATTAGAATTAGAAATTGAAATGTGATGCAGATAGTCATGAAGAGAGAGATTCAATGCTTCGTGCTCCGCAAAGCACGAGAGGATCTGATGTCGCCTGATAGGGCGGCCATCGGCAACGCTCCCGTTCACCGAGGAGTGATGCTAAGCTGGGGTCGGCTGCCACTGGTGGCGGCAGTAGGAGATATAGTGTGTCGGTTCATCCCGACGACATACATGTGGATCCCCAGGAGGAGGATGTGCAACAAGACACGAGTGCATCAAGTGCGTATTTTTTGTTAGCACATTTTCAGTAAATTTTTAGTATATAATGCATTGAATTTCAGCTGCAAGTTATAATATATATTTTTAGTAACATTTGTGTTTTTGTTTGGATCGTAGATGCCCCATCAGGGGGATCGTATGATGATGAGGTTGCACAGATCACTCTCGCTGACATCATTTCCTAGCGAGAGTGGGTGAGCTCATGTGTGAGCACTTTGAGGAAGGATTCTCCCACACAACAATCTTTGTCGATGATGTTATCAGCAATTGATGAAATGTTGACCCTCTACAGGAGGGTAGGACCTCTCAGTGACATTTGGCGATATTCATGCCAGAGGAGGAGAGATGGTGTCATTGGGATCCACAAATGGGAAGATGTCAAAGTCGCCATAAGAGGGCATGACATCAAGGGTGCTTTATTCAACATCCCTTGTGACCGCGCCCCCGATCAACCGCTTAGACTCAGGGAGTTTAAGTTGGAGGTCACTGCACCACATATATATGATAGATTCATGGGAGCGTGGGGCATGTTCCCCCACCATGACCAGGTCCCATTGTACTTTGCAAAACATGTTTATGCAGAGTTTGTTTTGGACATGCACCCGGATTACACTAGCACAGGGTCCCAGTTCTATGGGGCTGGTAGGGGACGCTCCTACCAACGTCCTGGAGCTCGAAGAGACCCTTCCTTTGTGCCACCCGCTCCGAGGTTGGTACCGCTTCCAGACAGGGTGGTTATCAAGTCGGGGGATGTGGCACAATCATCCCAACTTGCTGCAGAGGCTAGAGCTGACCTTGCAGACTCGTTGTTCACTGCCATGGGCAGTGTTGTTGTTGCTGTGCATGGAGAGGCAGCTAGACCACCCCCTCCACCTGCAGAGCCAGAGATACAGTATGTCTCTAGTGAAATACTCAGGAGTTTCGATCGCGAGACCCTATTGCGGTATGCTAAGTCAGCGCGAGATGCATACTTTCAATTATATCGTTGATGCGTCGCTACACGACAGGAATACTTTTGTAAAATTATGTATATATGTTCTTCATGTTACATCATATCAATGTCGCAAATCGAATGGTCAATAATACTTAAGGGAGTTGTATTCTATTGATCCATGCAGGGGACCCCATTCATGGATCAACTATTTGGTAGCGATCCATCGATTGATCCATCCGCTCGTCCCCACCCGCAGACGACAGTAGTCGAGGTAAGTTATAATTTATGTTCCAATTTAATTTGTGTTTGAATATTATTTCTCAGTTTAAATAATTTGTGTTTTATTTCTTAATTTTCGAGATTTTATGTTGTAGATCTTAACTTAAAATGAATTTCAAATTGTACAGGGCAACAGAAAGGCGGTAGATCTTGATTATGAACATGAGGACCACGAAGGTCCTGACGAGCTGGGTCCAGAGGCACATGTGAGTTTTAATTTATGTTCCAATTCATGTTATTTAGTCACATTTAGTAATTGATTTTTGTACTTTATGTTTCAATTTTTTACGGATAGCTTTTAAATTATGTTAAATTTAGTTTTAATTTTTAATAAATCTAACTTATAACATGTAATGGCATATTACATAGGCATCACAGCAGGCGGGTGTCAATGCTGCAATGGATTTCACACATGGTTGGGATGCAGCTCGAGTACATTATCTTGATGAAGGGCCATCTACCCGTATTCCTACCCAGATCCCGGATATCACCATTGACACGACGGATATGGCGCAATTCCTTGAAGGTTTAGAGTCTCAGAGACAGCATCAGGCTGCTGCACATGAGGGCAGTCAGAGGGACGATCACATGCCTCATGGGGGTAGTGGCCGATGAGTTGATGATCTATACATTTCCATGTTTTGGATATTTTCATATTTTATATATTTTCATGTTTTGGATGATCTATATGTACGTTATCTTGTTTTGGATATGGATTTATATCATTTATACATGGACTTTGGATATGGACTTTTGGATATTTTGTATATTTTATCATATTGATGTTTTCATGTGTATTTTGTATATTATGATTTGAAATCGATTGTTTTTTATATTAGATCTGGACATAGTTATTACAGTTACAAATTTATGTTTTGTCGTTTCAAATGCAAATTTAATGTGTAGTTACAATTTAGTTCAATTTAAAATGCAAATTTCGACTACATTAGAGAACATCTTCCAAAATTTAGAATTGAATACATACATTACGTTTTAAAATTGAAATTACAATTCCAATTCAATTACAATGTAAAATTTCCAATTCAATTGCAATTTAAAAGCTCGTTTTCAACTACATTACAATTGTAGAAATGAAATCAACATGTAAAATTAGAATACATTTGAAATTAATAATTGAAATTTTGATTACATTATGTTGTCTACACATTACAATTCAATTACAATTTACACATTCCAATTCAATTACAATTTAAAATTAAAATCTCAAATTTAATGTGTAATTTCAATTGAGAATACAATGTGTTGTTCCAATTTACAAGTTCAATTTCAATTATATTACAATTGCATTTGAAATAACAATTTTAAATTATGATACATTGTACAATCTAAAATTTAAATTTTACAATTTTACCTTGTATATAGATGTATTTTAAATTCTCAATTTTGTATTTGAAATCAAAATTTAAAATTAGAATACATTTGAAATTGAAAATTGAAATTGACATTTTGCATTATGTTGTCTACACATTACAATTCACTTACAGTTTCCACATTCCAATTCAATTACATGGAAAATTTAATGTGTAATTTCAATTGAAAATTCAATGTGTAATTTCAATTGAAAATTCAATGTGTTGTTGTATATAAGAATGTTTTTGTCCATTGATTGTGTGAAATATCCCTTGAGACAAAATTATATAATTACAAGTTATATAGTATGTAGGTAATATGTGTTATTTTCTTTTAAGTGTGTGCTCTAATCTAAAGTCATAAAGGTATGGTTTGTTTTCTTGGCAATGGGCATAACCACCTAATTAATATAAGAAATGGAAATATGTTGATAGCAGATGCTTGTACAACTATGGTAGAAACTATGCTTGTACAACTATTTCATATGATTTATGTTTTGATGACAAATGGAGATAATGACACCATTTGATCCAACTAGGTAAGTTGCATATATGAAGGCATGTACAAGTTATTACCTTTCCATGTACTATGCTTGTATGTTGAATGTTCACATCAACATGTACAAAATAACTTTTTATTGAATGCGAGTATGTAAAGTTAATGAATGCTTACATCAACAAACAAAATAATGTTTTATGAGACTATGCTTCCCAACTACTTATGACAAAACCTTACAAATCATTTTGATGATATGGACGATGTAATCCTCATCTCATCATGGCTTTCACTTGATGCCATCAAGAACATAGTTCACCATGATACAAGATTATAACAAATGAAGTCAAGAATTATGTGAATTATAACAAGTGTCAAGCAAAGGGATTTTCAACCACCAAATCACCATAACTAAATGTCACCCACGAATGTAAAAATTCTACTAGCAAGGTCAATCTAATTATTAATCAATTGCTTT
The DNA here is from genome assembly GCA_027924585.1 of Larix kaempferi. Lineage (NCBI taxonomy): Eukaryota > Viridiplantae > Streptophyta > Pinopsida > Pinales > Pinaceae > Larix > Larix kaempferi. The sequence goes on from BSBM01000474.1 coordinate 162,629, forward strand.
GGAAGGAAACCAAATTGAAGGAGTGTTTTGGTGCCCTTCATTTTCCTTAGTAAGCAAAATTAAAAACTATGGATTGATTGCGGTCACGTCACAAAAAATATAGCTAAGGAAGAGTCACATATATACTACACATGGGTATGTATGAGACCTTTGGTTGAAGCTTCAATGATAGACTATGAACAATCAAGGGAAACACAATAGTCCTAAATAGCAAAAATTCTAGGCTATCAATACAAGAATGTGTGGTCCAAACAATAATTATAATGCCCAAAATTTTCTAAATTCATATATTAAAGAATGTTGCACAAAATGGTAATCGATCACCAAATTCAAGTTCAAGGTAGGTGACAACATTGAGTATCTATTATATAGAGCATTGTCACATATGAATACAAGGGACATAGAAGAGTCTAGAGGTTTAAGCATAAAGTCTAGAGCCATATAAATTTCCCTAAAGGTGCGGGGACTCTCAATTGCATAAACAATGTATGCCTTAATCATCATACTCCTAAATTGAATTAAGTGGGCATGCATTGCATGCTAACCACGGTAGTTATCTCTCAATTCCTTTTTGCTTGTGTTTTCAAGGTACTTATGATAGTTATGTGTTTTCAAGGTACCCAAACTCATTTCAAATGATTTCCATTCTTATTAATATGAAAATAGAAATTAAGTTTTGGCCATCATGAATTTACTTAGTTGAAGCTATTATTTAGTGACCTAAAACCTAAAATACATAAGTTTATTGATTTTGGTTTAACCTGGATTATAATGTATAAAATTTTGCAAGTTTGGAATCAAAAATTAAAATTAGAATACATTGTACAATTCAAAACTTAAATTTTACCATTCCACATTGTATAGATGTATTTTAAATTCTCAATTACATTACAATTGTATTTGAAATCAAAATCTAAAATTAGAACATGTACATGTTCAAGTGTATTCACATTGGAGCACCATGACCCAAATTTCACAAAAGCCTCCCATTTGGTATTTGTATTCTTGACATTAAAGCATAGATACAAAAATACATTTATAAAACAACCTCCACAAAAATATCCAAAATTTTTTACACAAGAAAACATGAAAACTATGCCAATGATGCAAGTGGCATACATGTAACTCATTCATCTGGCCAATGGGTTATAGGAATGCAAGTCTCCATAATACGATCATGGTCAGCTTCTATCATCTTCCATCTCTTTGGATCACCTCTCTTTACCTTGATTTCTATTAGAGGTATCCGAGCTACAACCACCAAATGACTGTATTGACATGATATATATTCAGGCATAAAATCTCTGTAAATAATGTGAGCACCCTATTTTTTCACTTTTTCAAAAAAGTGTCCCATTAGAACCATGTCTCCAACCTGGTATGTGAAGTCCCCATCTTGGTAGGGTCGCACCAATCTACTCTTTATTTTCGTGCACCGCATCAAATAGTATGCAATATTTTCTTGGTTGTGGAGGGGTACAATGACAACGAATACATCACCTGCAAGATACATTACAAATAATATTCAAATGTCCTACGTGCAAATTTCTACAACATTTGTATATGTGTAAGATATAATGAACTAATTAACTTAATGAAGACTCTTGTACCTTCCCTAACCATATCGGAAACTTGATCATGATCTAATGAGACCATTTCCTCTTCAGTGTGCATCTCTTGCCATGTTGGAATTGGATGTGGGCCCTTTGGATTAAGAGATACATATTTCCATGGTTTGACATATAAATCATTTTCACAGTGATCAAGCTCGCATCCATTTGCATCAATGCAAAAATCGCAAAAGCAGGCATACATCCTCATTTCAATGGAAAATATGTCCCCCATATCTTTACTTCGAACATAATGCAATTCCCTCGTACCAGGGATGGTGTCACAATACCATGGAATGGATCTATTAACATCTCTAAGGGCAACATCCCAGAAGAACCTGCATGGAATTCAGTTTGTCATATGTAAATTCCTATCGAGTACATGTGTTCTTTTGGAAATGTTGATATTGAATGTTATTAGCTTATTAATTGAGTTTGGAGTTTATTACCTGCACACCGGCCTTGCTTGTTCGTGACCCTGATGTCCTAAATGACATGTGCACCAATCAACTACTTCAGTGGATCATTTGAGTCGGGTTGCACCATGACTCATCTGGTACCTTCGAAGTGATCGTTTCACACATGCACCTGCACCATCATGTTCACCCTTCCCATGCCCTGTCTCAAAAAAGCTCCAGGTGTGTCAGATTCCTGTATGTTTGTGCAAGCGACTCAACCAATAAAATGAGCGTGCTGATTTGAATTGCCCTGCACACCCATCTGACCAAATCTAGTGTTCAGTAAATGATACGCCTCTCTACCTGAATGAATCATAAATCAACCCAAAGTAGTGTTGAATGAACAATGTGTCATGCTCAAAATCACCACTAACAAAAAAATGGTACTCCTTGATCAATTCACGTGATTGGGGAGTGCTATCCCTACCATCAATGTTTTCCTGATCATGTATGTACAACACATGTACGAAGATAGACACCTGTTCAGAGTGATAGTACTCACTCTGTATATCTCTCTGAGGAGCAAAGGTGTAGTTCTCCACAAAGTCTACCACTAATAAGATTGTGCCCGGCTCAAATACCTCACGGGAATGTTTGAATTCTGAAGCTTGCCACCTGGACCTACGGGAGTGCTTTATGTATTTATAAATCTGACTTTGAAACTTCTCCATGAAATCTGAAACAGGAATCTCATCATCGAGCAAGTTTATCCTCTTGGATGGCACAGATGAAGAAGGTGTTGGATTCATGGTGACGTACTCGTACCTCTTCCACCTAACGGTGATAACTGATAATCCAGGGTGTGTTGGATCGATAGGAAAGTTCCTATGGAACAATGTCAAATCACTGCATTCATGGCATTTTCTCCCACCTACACACCTCTTATTGAAAAACATGTGTTCATGATTCCTGTTGCATAGTATCATACAAATAAAATCTCGTACTGTGTGAGGAGCTAGTACACCGTTCCAGTGCCTTTTGCAAAAATCCAGAAATGTGTCATAGTATAGTTGAAATTCAACGTGATACCGACAACAACAAGTGTCGCGAATTGTATTCGGCCTAATATACCACGGTTTCAATTTGTTGAACATGCTAAATGATATTTGAACACTAGGATTGGTTTCTTGGAATTCCTCGTAAAGTGCAACTCCCGTCATCTCCATCACATGCTTACAATGCTCCTGATAAATGCCTCTGGATAAACATTGTCGCAGGACATGCTTTCGATCTGGAATAGCACGAGAATGGCTATCCCAAAACTCTATCACCTTCTCTCTAATTCCTGCTGCCATCCTACCTCGATAGGGTTCCCTACAAATAAGAGCCCAACAAGCAGCTTCATCATTTTCATCTATCCGGACCCTGAATTTAGTATATTTGAGCAATGTTCTTTTTGAAACATTGAGCAATGATTCCATTGTTGATACCATTCGATTTCTTGAGGTGCTTTGTGCCACAACAGCCATTGTAATTGCCCTACGAGCAGCTCAAGTATCATTGTTTCTTGATTTTCCAAATGAAGATAATGTATTTCTTACATTTTATATTGCATTCTCGCATGTCTTTTTTGTTTTAACATCTTGAAAACCCAACAACTTTGTGGCACGTTTCAATTTTTTGTGTTTTATCAACCCATGTAGGATTTGAGCTTGTGCCATCATTGAATGTTGTTCAAAATATGACTTGATTATGTTATTGACATGCTCTCTAACTCTCTGACCAGGGATCGAGTTCCCAATCTCTTCTTGTGCAGAAAAAAAATGCACAATCCTCTACAAAATTTCCACCCCCCAACCCCACTGCAACTCCCAATTATATTTTCAATGTGAGAGGAAAAGGTGTCATGTGATGGCTGATCATGATCATGAGGGGGCACAGGGTCATGTGATTCTTGATCACCATGATGTGATGTCTGACCATAATCTCTCCCTGCGTAACATGTAAATTAACAAACTGAAAATTGGTTACTTGATAGTTGTGCATGGAACTTTAAAATAGCTAGTAACTTGAAATTTGATGTGGAAATTGAAAAATTGAAAAATTGAAAATTGCATGTGAATTGAATTTTTCGACTAATACATTTAGCTTGAGAATTGTTCTAAGTAAAAATCGAAATTGCTAGTAACTTGAAATTTGAAATTGCTCAAGTAAGTTTAAATTACTAGTAACTTGAAATTTGAAATTGCTCAAGTGATACGAACCGTTACACCAAAACCCCGAGGTGTTAGTGAAGGCCTCCCACTAGGATCTTAACATCCGACCACGCTCCACAGTCCAGACTCTGGGCTAGATGTGCGCCCATACGGTGGTGTACCCTCTGCATCGTACGAGCCCCAGACGAACACTGCAATGCCGACGTTGGATCTGAAACGGCACGGAAGTGATCGACAACAGTTCAGCTGAAAATAGATATGGACCCCAGGTATGTTCGGCTTCCTAACAGTTCAGGTGTTTCACTTGACCACCAATGCTATCTGACGGCTTGCATATTGGGGCAGTACCCCTCACTCCACGGCTCAAGTAAAACTGATAACCGCTTGGCCACAAACGACAGCTCTTGGTTTACCTCACGGGTGGGAACTAGTCAATCAGGTAGGGGTTGTTGCCCTTTTCGCTGGCAGGTCCTCTCAATGGGCCAGCTACTTTTGGATTCTTGTGGTACTCCTCACAATGAGTTTTAGGGCTTATGCCCAAGTACTTCCCACAGTTAAGCGGACAGGGATTATTCCCAGATTCGAACTTGTAACAGATGTGAAATTGGTAGTAACTTGTACATTTAACTTTAAAATTGCTAGTAACTTGAAAATCAACTATATATATTTAAGTCAAGATAATTATTAATAACTTGATAAAAATTATTGTGGGCATAAAAATTAATATCATTTACAATCATCACATTATATAATTGTGGGCAAATTTTATTTATGCAATTTATGTCCATTTTACTTTTACATTACAAGAAAATGTTATTTTAACTTTATGGTATAATTTATAAATAGATAAATATTTAAAATACAAGTTGCAAATCACCATGCAAAGGATAAATGATTACAACACTTCTACCCTAGAATTTCAAGGACAACATCATGCATCCCATGTTGTATATACGTGAAATAAAAATTTGCGATTGATTTTCTACCCATCATAACATACCTATTATACTTTAAATGTGGGGAAAAAAACATTGATTTAGAGATGAATACGATATTTAATTAAAAACATTGTAGTGATATGATTGAGGGGAAATTCATAATTTTTAATGCAAAATAACATTTTCATTAGTTGATGATTTTGCAATTTCAACAATAGACATTTAAATGGAAATTGTAATTTTATCATAAATTGCAATTTAAGGATTTTTTATCAATAATGCTTCACATATCAATACAAGGTTGCAAACATTGTAAATTTAATTATTTCCAATTTGTCCTAACAAAATATATGATTCTAATCATTAATCTTATCATGGTAAGATGTCATATTATGCAAATAAAAATATATGTGATAGATGAAATTTTTTTTAAAGTAAACATTATAATTAAATAGCTCTTTGAACATTCATTTGTATTCAAATATTCATTACTATGAAAATATTGCCAGCCACCATAACTATGAAAATATTCATTCAGTCGTTTTCAAATTGAATAAATTCTAACTAATACATAACTATCAAACATATAAATTTCAAAATATTCATTTATTTGTTTTGAAATCAAATTTTCTAACAAAACAAGAATTGAAATTACATTTAACTTGAAATTGTTAGTAACTTAAAAAATTGCAATTAGTTAAATATGTACAATTTAACTTGAAAATATAGTGTCTAAGTGTACATTTAATTTGAGAATTATTCTAATAACATTGAAAATTGTTAATAAAGTTTAGAAATTTCAAAATAGTTAATATGTACATACATTTTAACTTGAAAATAGAATCTAAGTGTACATTTCATTTGAAAATTGTTGGACAATAAAATTGAAAAATGTTAACAAACTTTGAAATAATTTGAAAATTGTTTTAAAGCAACTTTGAAGCATAATTTGAAAATTGTTAGCAACTTTGAAATAATTTGAAAATAGTTAAAAATATGTTCATATCTTAACATGAAAATAGAATATAAATTTACATGTTTTATTTGAAAATTGTTCTAATTTAACTTTGGTTTAAAGCCACTTGAAAATTGTTCATTTAACATAAAAATTGTTGCAAACTTTGAAATTTAAATAACAAATTGACGAAATAAATATGAATATAATTACAAATAAATATGAAACAAATTAAATTATGAAATTTAGTTAGATTTATTGGAAAATTGTTACTAATTTTGTAAATTATGTAGCATGATATTTAAATTATGATAACATGTAATTCAATAATTTACCTTGGTTGATCTCCATTGGAATTTGTTGCACCAAATGTGCATCTTCTTCTTCTCTCAACCTTGCTCTTTGTTATCTCATTCGTTCTCTATTGTACTCACGTTCTTCATTGACATTTTGTTGTCTAGCATGTTTTCTTTGTCTTTTTTTTTTATTCCCCATCAATCTACAATGAAAACAAACAATTTTTTTTCAAAATGTTATAAGAAACAACAATATGTTAGTATGAAATCTTGAAATATGCCTACGAAGAAATCTTACATGAATCAATCTACAATGAAAACAAACAATTTTTTTTTCAAATTATTATAACAAACAACAAAATGTTAGTATGAAATCTTGAATTATGCCTACAAAGAAATCTTACATGTCTAATGAGGTCTAATTCAGCAATATGAAAATGACAAATCTCTAATTCAACAAGATCAAATTCACAAATCTCTAATTCAACAAGATCAAATTGGTAAATCTCTAATGGAAAAAAAAACTAGAAATGAGGTAAATTGTTTTTTGTGAATCCTTGTTTGTTAGTTATATATAGGTTCGTTGATGTTTTTAGGAGGGAAGGGTAGTTGGAAACATTAATTGTTGCCAAATCCTTTCGCAGTTTCGCCCCGGTTGCTTTATATATATATTTTTTACACAGACAAACCCTCAATCGAGCCTATTTGACAGACCCTCGATCGAGGGTTTAATAACACCTCGATCGAGGTCTTGTTAAACCCTCGATCGAGTTATCGTTAAACCCTCTATCGAGGTTCTGTTAATCCCTCGATCGAGGTATTTAAAAAAGCTCGATCGAGAAAATAGCTCGATCGAGGGCTTAAAATACAGGCCGAGAGCCCCTTTCTCAGCAGAATGGAATGTTTTTCTGCCTTCCACAGAGTTAAACCATGTCATTAAATGCTCATTAATGAGTAGACTTGATACCATGGATTCGTTAACGAATCCTCTATCCAGATATATAAAATTTACGAATTTTTATCTTCATATGTCTATTGTTTTTAAATTTTTAATAAAACTTGCACTAAAAAACTCATGCCGACAACTTCGATTGAGCTCAAAGATAAATCCACAACATTCAAAATACACATCCAAAAAATTTGAAAAAATACAGAAGCCCCAGATAAACGCGTCCTCTTTAAAAGGGTATTTTTAGTTTTGCAAATTATGTAAAAAATCAAAAGATTTCGTGCACGCACACATGTGTGCAAAATGCGACTTAAATATTCATTGGTAAGTTTCGAAAAATAATAATAAATATAATTTTTCGAGAAAAATTAAAAGAAAAATATGTAAGCCCCAGTGCACTCTGTCTAGATCATGTTCACATATTTAATTTTTTAAAATTATTACTTTAACATTAATTTATTGTGCATGCACACAAACTACTTGTTAATTGTTCTTCAAATTTTTAAGTACACACGTTTCATTAAATGAAAATTTGACATGATATATGGCATTGGTATATTTCGAAAAAAATATCATTGGAAAGCCAATATAATTATCTACATTTTGTTTTTCAACCGCATGTCAAAATTCATGTGGCAAGTATGAGTTTCGAGGGCTTCAATTTAATATATGGGTAAAATTTATGTTTTTCACCGTCATATTTGGCCAAAAAGAGTTACCCATCTTTATGGAATCACCCACATAGAGCACAATATTACTGGTGCTTTGTAAATTTTTAGACATGACACCACAATAACTAATTTTTTTTTTTAATATTCACCACAATAATCAGTGCGTCGTTATAATGCATACGCACCGCCATGTCGATATGCTTATGTTTAACATATGCTCCAGCATGGCCTATGAAAAAAATAGGAATTTCCATAAAGAGATGCACCGATTATGGTGCACTCTAAATAGTTGTGTGAACCATGTATGATGTGACGACGTGTTTGTATCACATCGATGCTTCCTAATTAGGGATGCATTGAAATTTAAGATTCAATCAACATTGGTGGTGCATTTTAGTATCACATACGTACCTGTGCAGTATAGTTTACAAGCACACCATTTTTACATTTTTTAAATGAAAATTTAACACCTTGTGCATTAGGATCAACATATCACAATGTGTTTGATGCTTATGTCATTTGTAATGCATTCGTTATCCAAGTTTTAATTTTGATTTATTTCATATACATATTCGGTGTATTGATATTATTATAAAGAGCATCGTGGTGCGCGATTATTATATAGGAACATCGCATGTTAAATTCATTTATTCTGAGAAAAAAATTATTATTTGATATTAATAGATAAAATTATCATTTAATGAAATATTTAATTTTTTTTATATACATGTTTGTGTCTATTTATGAGACTAATGGAAGTTATATGTGAATCAAATACACCAGCAGCAAGAGTTTCAATAGGAGAAGTAGGCGTGGCCTGTACAACGTTGTATGTGAAGGGGAGGTTGAAGAGAGGGAGAGAGACTTGTACCCTCGACCCATTATAGTACAGATACGAGACGTCTTAGGGTTTTTCATCCTCCTCAAGTTCTATCAAGAGGCTACATTCCTAAATGGGGACTCATCTTTTTTGATGCACTTGATCTGTTGTTGGGATCAATGTATACATGCCTTTCATTTTCCGTAGTGCAATAGCCTGACGCATCCACTTTAGTGGGTTGCCCCAAAGGATTTGTTGTTTCTTTTCATGAAAGTATGTTTATTTTCCTGCAAGTTTGTTTCCTTTCCTGCGAATTTATTTACATTTTTGCTAGTGTGTTTACTTTTCTGCAAGCGTGCTTTCTTTCTCACAAGTTTGTTTCCTTTTTGAAAGAACTAACTCATGTGAATAGATAACTCATTGACAACGAGGTCTAAAGTAGCACGAGGAGTTCAAGTTTATTCTAATTAGTGTGATTTCATTTTGCAATTCATTTTCAATAGGATTTTTAAACGCGAAAATTCAGTTATTGTTTCATTGGATGCTATAAGAGCCTTGCATTAATCCATGTGTGAGAAAGGATTTATCAACCAGTAGGATGGACTCAAAGATGATCATCAGTTTGAAAGAACTCTCTCAAATCCTGGAAACAGCTAGGATTTCAATCTCTCCTTCTCAAGAAGAACACCTCTTGATAGGATTCAATAAATTAGCTACCTCTCCTAACATGATAGAAGAACCAAAGTCCCATGAGCTATAAAAACATTTTCCTTTCCAATATGAAGAGGAAGCTTAAAATTAGGGACTACATCTGATGGAGGGCGACCATTCAGACCTGAGATGGAGGAGTTCAGCATGCATATCAACAAATCCTTCATGTACTAAATAAATCAATCATCGAGAAGAGGAGGATATGCATGGCATTATGAAGGAAGGCATCGAAGTTAGTATTGATGAACATCAATATTACATTGAAATTTGGTTCCAAGAGGTGACCAGGCCACAATACCAGTCTCTCCTTCAACACTTCTTACTGCCAAATCAAATAGGTCAGTTGGTTCCTCATATCCAGGTAATTATTGAGGTAATTGTTTCATATGTGGATATGGGTAAGCTCCTTACTTTGATTCACACATGGTTACATTGGAAAAATTCTTACACTTGAATACAGATTTTTCTTTCTTTTTAGGTAGAGTAGGATAATAAATAAAAGTTGCATGTTGTTAGTTTAGAATTAAGTCTCATGTAGCCTCATTTTATGTTTTGTTTTTGAATAAAGGAACTGAGATTAATATAATGTTAATCGTTTAACCAAAACAACTTAAAATCTTTATTTCTTTTAATACATGCATATTTCTGACCATTAATAATAATAGTTGCTGAAAGACCAATATTTAAAGCACTATGGGGATTTACTTAGACTTTAAGGTCTACATAGTGATACCTATAGGTAACTTGTACATCCTAGATTCATACCAAAGCTTGTTATTTAAGTATCTTTATCAAATAGTAACAGGAGAGTGAGTGACATTCCTACTTGTGGGGGACACTAGTAAAATTTTATATGAAGCAGATAGACTTAGGGACTAGAGAACAACTTTAGGTCATTCTTTTTTGACATGAATTATAATTTAAGGCTATTATAAATAATGTTACTCATGGGTTAAATTTAAATTTTGATTTATGTGCTTATCAGACTTAATATAGCCTAGTACCAACCGGCTTCCACATACTTTGATATCTTTTGAAATAATTATATAGTTAAAAGGAAAACCCACCGGGGTACTGAACAAGCATGTTGGTAGCGAGTCCATGCCGAGTAAAATCATAAATAAGGAAGCTCGTTAAATACAAGAAATCATGTCGAGGTACTGAACAAGCTCACTAACAACGGGGCCATGCTTGTATGGTACCAAGGTAAACCTGCCAAGGTACTGAATAGGCTCGTTGGCATTGGGGCTATATCGGGTAAAAGAGATATCATAAACACATTGCTATGCATATGGCTCAATCAAATTAAGACCCCGAGTGAATATATACATGGTTAATCCAATTAGTCATTTATTTGTCATTTGAGAATGGTCATAAGTTGAACTTAAGACCTCGTCATCTAAATTCATACTATAACTAGGATATCATTGTCCTAGAAGTGGGACCCATAAGTGTAGGAGTCTAATAAACTCAAATGCGAACTTGATCAATATTACTTGAATGACAATAAGTATTTCAGGAGTTAAATAGGGATGACTGGTTTCCTATGGGATATACATACCATCTATACCCTCAAGTTTTCTATCTATGGACATGAGGAAAATCGCCTATCATAACTGGTCTTTGTGAGCATAAGCTATTAACTAGTTGATGGAATCGTATGTATTACGGAAATTGAATTAATGCAATGTTGTTTTGATCCTATCATGACATAACATTAATACTTCTTTTTTTAAGTCCTAGTTTTTCTTGCAATAATAATCTTAGCTTAGTTCTCCTAAAGAGTGCATGTAAATTGTTGTCAACAATACAAAGTTTTAAATGAATGAACCACTTATTCCAATTTATTCATGGCACGAGGACATGCCATATCTTCAGTCTGGGGGATGATGACTTCTTGAAATTGCTCATTTATTTCACTTCATTTCACTATTTTATCCTCATATCTGATTATAAACCATTACATATCTTTAAAAGCATATCATTTATTTAAAATACATTAATTAAAAGCATCAAAAAATAAATTATGTGAGTTTATACCTTTTAATGTATTTTACATGGTTTTAACTAATTTGTTGACGATAAATTTAGTGTTGTGATTCTAGCACTCATTCATGCTCTCACATGGTTTGACGATTTGACTTATCTTCATTGTTTGGCCTCTAGTTTCCCAATATGATGGTGTGCCTCCATTTGTTTAAAATTTGAAAAATCTTCCCATATTTTGATGCATAAGAGAATCTAGTTAAATTCATTATAAATAAAATATTAATAACAAGAAGTTATTTATGCCCAAAGATTACCAATCAAATATACATACTTTGGATTTTATTAAATGTTTAAGGCGGTGATGTTTTGACAACATTAAGGTGTATTCTTTATATTCTAAAGTATGACTAAAATCATAAATCTTTGAAAATTGTACTATGCACTTTCTCTCTTGGCACATTAGTCAAGATAACATCAAACCATTTGACGAAAGCGGGGATCCTTCTGGCGGGCCGCTTGGTTGGTCTTAATATGGATCTGAATTTCATAAATTTTTATGGGACGTATGTGGACCGTCGGGTTTTTTGGGAGGAGGTCTGTAATGACAACTTGCTAAATCTGCAAAACTTATCTTAACTGGGGACCTTAATTTTACCTGGTCTGCAGGGGAGGTTTGGGGTTTTCATGCTCAACTGGATCCATTGGGTCCTTTTTTTCAGGATATGTTCATAAGCAGGGATTTGGTTGATATTGCCCATTTTCCCCTAGCTCCTACCTGGAGGAATGGGCGTCGGGGTGATGATTTTGTTGCCAAGAGACTTGATCGTTTTTTGATTTCTAATAAACTCTTGCCGTTTTTTTCTAAGTTCATATCTTGGGCCCTCAATTGCCGTATTAGTGATCATATGCCCATCATATTTCAATTTGACTTGGAAGATGTGCGGGCAACCTACCCCTTTAAATTTAATTCCTCCTGGCTCACAGATCATGAATTTTGTGATGTTGTGACTAAGTTCTAGAATAGTCTTGTGGTTGTTGATGGTGTCTTAGCTATGGACAACCTGGTAAAGAAACTCAAAAGGATAAAAACTCACATTATTCATTGGGAGAGAGATCGTAAGAAAGTATTGGCAAATGAACTCGCCTTGATTGAAGATGAGATTGATGCTATCTTGCAATCCCATAGTGTTCTACCTATCCAGGGTCCGGCTGCCATCAGATTATGTGAACTTGAAGGTAAAAAGTTGTCTCATCTCAAGTTTCAGGAGGAATCCTGTAGATTGAAAAGTCAGGATTTATGGATTAAAGCCGGGGATAACAATACTAAATTTTTCCACAAATTTGCTGACTCTTGTAAAAATCAAAATTCCATCTGGGAGCTCAATGATCAAGATGGAAGGAAGATTTCTTCTCAGAAAGGCTTGCACCGGGTTGCTATATATCATTTTCATAACATTTTCCAGGATCCGGGATCCACTTCCTTATTGGAGCAGTTCAAGGTTATCAAGGAATACCCATGTATGTTTTCTCTGGAGGAAGGGGATGGGATGTTTGCACCGGTGACCCTGCGGGATGTGGAGATGGTGTTAAAGGGGTTTGCCAAGGACAAGAGTCCAGGTCTAGATGGGTGGTCTATCGAGTTGTTCATCCACTTATTTGATTTAATGGGTCAGGATATCCTCTTGGCAGTGGAGGAATCCAGGATCTCGGGATCGGTTACTGGGGCAATCAATTCAACTTTCTTGACTCTGATTCCGAAGTCCTCCCATCCTGATAGTTTCAACAACTTCCGACCTATCTCCCTGTGTAACTTAATTTATAAATTCATTGCAAAGATTATTGCGGTCAGAATGAAGCCGATTTTGTTGAAATATATTTCAAGGGAACAATTTGGTTTCCTTCATAATCGACAAACTATGGACGCGGTTGGGGTGGCACAGGAGGCTTTTCATTCTATCAAAACTAAACGCATGAATGCTATACTGTTGCAATTGGATCTTGTGAAAGCCTATGACCGGGTGGATTGGTCTTTCCTTAAATTAATATTGATTCAAATTGGGCTGCCATGGGTGGTCATGAAATGGATCATGGCTTGTGTTTCGTCGGTAAACTTTGCAATTATTATAAATGGTACAATCATTGATTTCTTCAAAAGCTCAAGGGGGTTAAGACAGGGATGCTCCCTGTCTCCTATGTTATTCATCTTAGTGATTGAAGGGATTAGTAAGCTCATCATCAGAGGTCGTATTGACCAACGCATTCCAGGATTATTGGCTGCTCCTCATATGGTGGTCACTCACACACTTTTTGTGGATGATGTTATGCTTTATGGTGGCGACACTTTGAATGAATGGGTGGAGATGAAGGCCATTCTAGAAATTTTTTGCAAGGATTCTGGAATGTTGATCAGTCATGATAAATTTGTGCTGCTTTACTTTGACATTGAGGAGGACTTGCTGGCGCAAATAAAATCTCTTCTTCCCTACACTTCTAAACGGTTGGAGGATGGAACCACCTACCTGGGTTTTTTCATCAAACCTAACTGCTACCTGGTTTGTGATTGGCAGTGGATTTTGAAAATATTTGATAAGCATATTGGTCACTGGTGTTGGAAATGGCTAACCCTGGGCGGGCGCCTCACACTTGTAAAATCTGTGCTTCAAAATCTAGCGGTTTATTGGCTCTCAATGTGTAAGGTCCCTATGGCCATTCTGTTGGGGATGCATCAAAGAATTTTCAAATTCTTATGGGAGAGTGGTACTGGTAAACGTTGTTATTACCTGGTGGGTTGTAAGTCACTAGTTTGCCCATATCAACTGGGGGGTTGGGGCATAAAGAATTTGGAGGCTTTTGGTTTGGCTTTGAAGGCGAAAAGTTTGTGGCGGGCCTTGTCTGTGGAGTTACTCTGGGGCTCCATTATAACGGATAGGTACCTTAAAAATATGTCAATTCCACTATGGTTTTGGCATGGAAAGCCGGTGGGTAGGGGTGCTTCAAATATGTGGAATGGTTTGATGGAGGCGTTTCAGGTTATTGCGCAGTGGCTCTCGTGGATTCCTGGTAATGGGAGATAAATATGCTTGGGTGAAGACCCTATACTTGGTGGATCGATGCCTTTTAAGCTATCCCAGGACCTCATTTGGGTTCTGAGATATAAAGGTTATTTTCTCCTCACTCATGTTGCCATTGCCGGTCAGCGGGACATCACCCGAACTTCATGGATCAACGCTGAGCACTTGCGTCTACAGGGTAGCATGGTTGTGGAATGGACTCGGTACATCTCGTGCCTCATGTAGTCCAATATCTAGTTGTTGGATTGTCCCAATGTCCTGGCCTGGTCCTGGGACATGGTTTCTGGATCGGTTTCGGCGTATGCTGTTTATTCTTCTTTGTTCGACTGTGGACATAGACTTGCATAGTGGTGGCATGTTATTATTTGGAGGTGGCATTTTCCGCTCAAGCTAAAATGTTTTCTATGGTTAATTTTCGACAACCGTATCGTAACTGTGGACAACTTGATCATGGGGGCTTCACTAGAAGGTAATATAATACCACAATCATTCATATTGTGGTATTAAATATTCATGAAAATCTAAAAATTATATTGCTTATATATTAAGGGGAAAAGGGTTTTTTTATTTAATGTAACAATACAAAAATACTTTGGGGTCTTTTTTATATGGGCGGGCTGACAAATATCCTCCAAATGGAGATGGCGGGATCACGACCGGATGAGAAATCGAGTTGAGGCAAGGCTCAGGCTTACCAGTACGCAGGGAAATCATGTCTTGAGGCATGCTTGAGGCCATGGGTTTCGTGGTGAAGTGGGTTTCCAGTCGATCATAGTCGAGAGACAGTGGTCATTGACATCCAATTGTTACCAATAGCCTTGGGAGGCTCTAAGCCTCCAAGACCTATTATAGGCCCTCGATAGGCCTTGGGGGCTTGAATACCCAACCACTTGTGCCTATTACAGGCCTTGGGAGGTTTAGTCAGCCTCTTAGAGATTGTTACAGGCCATGGGGGCTTGGATACCTATCCCACAACAGGCTTAGTCAGCGATTGGGGAACTGCAACATGCAATCTAAATGTTGTACTATGTGCATTGGCTCTAGTGACATACAAGAAGTAATATCCTATCTTTTCATTAGACCATTAGATGTTGCAAATCACATTTATATGTGGTTGAGTAATTGCATTGTGGGTGAAGTAATGTGCATCCACAATGTACATCGAAAGAAGCAACAGAAGTCCCTTGCGTTGAAATTTTATGTTGTAGTGTGTTTGACAACATTTAGTTTAGGCTAGATTATCCTTCGACCCTGCAAATATAGTGTCAGCACATCTAAGTCTATGAATCCCCGGTTTGATAATTTAATGTCGAATTAATTAGGCATATGATTTTACCGACAGTATTGATGCCTATGGCTCTACTGGTGGAGGTGTTGATTCCTCTGACTCTGTTGGAAGAGGTAGTGATGCCTCTGGTTCCAAAGGTAGATCATCTATCTCATAACATTTATTGGAATTGAGATGTATATTTGGCATGTATCATGAGTTTGATATTATTGTTCATATATATATATATATATATATATATATATATATATATATATATATATATATATATATATATATATATATATTACACTTCATTTTTCATGTTGATGTTTATTTATATGTTGATGGTGATGTGTATGCTAGGTCGATTAGATATGTTTTCTAAGTGTTCTTGATAGATGTGTATGTTAAATGATGTTTGTTAAATGTGTGTGGTGTGTGTGTGATGGTTATGTTAGATAATGAAACTTGTGTTTTGTTAGATGTTATTATTATATTTGTATGTTAGATGATAATAGGCATTGTTTACATGTGTATGTTAGCTGATGTTTGATGTGTAGGTTAGATTATGCTAGCTAATTTTTATGTATGTAAGATGATGCTTATCTTTGATAGGTGATGATATATGATGTTTGTCAGATGTGTGTGATGGTTATGTTAGATGATGTTTATGTTTGTTAGGTGGTGGTGGTGGTGGTGATGATGATGATGGTATGTTAGATGATGTTAGGGTTTTTTTAGATGTAATTACTTGGTGTTTATCTTAGATGATTTTAAGTGATATTAGATGTGTATGTTAGGTGTGATTTTTAGATGTGTATCGAATAGAAATTCCTCTAGTTTTATATTGTGTATAAACATCATGCTTATTAAATTGTGAAAAACATCATGCATATTTATTTTGAAAAATTGTGAGAGGTGTTTATCAAAAAGCATCAATGATAACTTGTTCTTTACATGTAGTTATAATGCCAATTTCTTTAAACTTGGACTTATGCTAGTCCAAGTCACTTTGAAGATGGGTCAAAAACAACCTTTCTAAACCCCAAAATCAATCAAAATATGATTCCAAAGTTCCAAATCCAGGTTCCAAAAATGCCAAAACCGGTTCCAAAAGTGCCAAATCCAGTTCTGAAAGTGCCAAAACCCGTTCCAAAAGTGCCAAATCCGGTTCAGAAAGTGACAAATCCAAGTTCCAAAAGTGACAAAACTGGTTTCAAAAGTGCCAAAACCGGTTCCAAAAGTGCCAAATTCGGTTCCAAAAGTGCCCAAACCAGTTCCGAAACTGCCAAATCTGTTTCCAAAAGTGCCAAATCCAGGTTCCAAAAGCATACTTTTTCTTTTGATATCGCCACTTTTGAAATTGGTTTTTTCGCTTTTCCGATATGATAAATATGATAATGACACTTTTAGAACCTGATTTTTCCCTTTTGGAAGGCCTCTTTTGAGGCTTCCAATACTTAATTTTGAAATTTTAAAATCGATTTTAGCACTTTCAAACTCTGATTTTGCATTTTCGAAAACCAAACTCGACACTTTACCATAATTATAATCACAATGAAATTGAACATACTAGCACAAACAAACATTCAAGTGTATTATTCACAATTGGCCTCACATCACTCATGCCATTCAGGTGCAACAAGCAAGGCCATAATCGATCTAACAGGAATGTGTTATTGACATCTTGACAAGTATAATTTTTTGTTATAATATAGTTCTCTTCCTCATTACAAACATCATGTTTTTCTTTCGAATCATCTACAATCACTGTATTTGTAGCATCCCAACCATGGATCAAAATGTCCCAAACTTCGTAGATTAAATATTTTTTCATTTTTCTTTTAAATGAAGGGTCAACTGACCCTTCTTGTGCTTAGTATTTTTCCAGTCTTCACCATTCAGGATATACATGAATTGACAGCTTATCCTTCATAGGTTGAATATTTGCACAATTCCCTCATAAATGAAGGGACATCCGACCCTTCTTCCACCCAGTATTATTTTCATACTAGTTCTAGACTGCAAGAAGGGACGTTCGATCCTTCTTGTGTTCACCATTCTGGATATAGGTGAATTGTTGGATATTGGTGTTCACAATTATGTACTAAACGAAGGGTCGGCCGACCCTTCTTGTGCTTAGTATTTTTCTAGTCTTGACCTTTCTAGTTATACATGAATTGACGACCTAGCCTTCGTGGGTTGAATATTTTCACAATTCCCTCATAAATGAAGGAGCAACCAACCCTTCTTTTGCCCAATATTATTTTCATAATAGTACTATACTGCAAGAAGGGTCAGTCAATCCTTCTTGTGTTCAACATTCTGGATACAGGTGAATTGATGGATATTGGTGTTCACAACTATCTACGAAATGAAGGGGCGGCCGATCCTTCTTGTCGGAAGACAGGATAAATATTGTTTATAAGTTTATATGTTATAAATTGGGTAACCTTCCTCAAAGAGAAATCATAAGCTTTTAAGAAGTTTAAAATTTTTAAAGCAATGGTTGAAAACGACACAAATATGAAAATCAAATGTTTAAGGTGAGATAATGGAGGAGAGTTTACCTCAAACGAATTCAATGAGTTTTGTGAAACCTGTTGACACACTATTTTTCAATTTTGAATGGGAGAAAGATTGATAAAAATAAGTCTTGATATAATGTAAAAATGGTGAGAATAACCCCAAGTCCTGAAAAAAATGGTTCATATGACCATTGCCTATAACAAAAAGGAGCTAAAGAACCGAGTGAAGTACTTTGGAAAACATGCAAAATGATCAATGGTCGCGATTGCATTGGAGAATATCGATGGTGGAAGATGAGTTTCATCGGAAAAGAAGAGAGATGAATAGTGGAATCGAAATCCCTCGACAAATTAAAGGGTGACGCTAAAGGATAGAAATGATCGACGATTGTTGGAGGGGAAATGGATAGATCGATGACAGGGGAAAGCTTTTGCTGTGGAAGAAGTGAGGAGGATAACGAAGATAAAGTGTGCCGAAAAGTCAAGTCACATGGTGTTAAAGGCACACCAAGATCAACGACTATTCGATAAATGGCGGTTAGATCAACGACCCATAATATTTTCGCGTCGCCAACATGCATGACGAAATGGAGGTCGGAGCAATTGTGCAATACCATACCATTGTACACGTGTCGTCTCCACATCATTTCGCAATCAGAGAAAGCGGTAAGGAAAACCACCCTCCCACATTGCGAAACCACCTTTGGGGGTGTATAAAGGACAAGGGCATGTCAAAAGTTGACTTTTGTCTTTTGAACGGCGGAGGATTGGAACATGTCCCTTCTGCTGGAAAGCGATAGAGCATAGTTTATTCAACCTGTCCGTTCCAGGTAGGTACTCCCAAACTCGTGAAAGTAACTAGAACTGTTTACATAATGGAAGGAAGTAGTGAAACAATCCCTCAGAACATTGAAACTATGAGGATAGAAGAAACCCTAGTGGACAGAGATAGTGACATTCGTGACCCCATAATGGTTAAATTCTCAGTTTCAGAAATCAAAAGCAATTTGGAGGTTTTATATAAAAAAACATTGGTTGTGCACAATGTTTATAAGTCTCATTTTATCCATTTCTATCCAGAACAAGCTTTAGGGTTTCCAGAATTCATTTCGTGGTGTGTTGTAAATTATTCTCAGAGTGAAAGAGTCATTATGAATTCATCAAAAACGAAAAGTATTTTCCCTGTAAATGCGTCTACCGTTAGGAAAGCTCTAGCAATACCCCTGTTTTCCTCCCACGACCAGGAATATTTTTTTGAAGAAGCCCTAGTTAGCCAATACAGAGAGTCATCCCCTGAGACCAAACAAACTTTCATGACCAGTTATCTGAAACCCGACCTTTCTGTTGATAACACCCCCTATCCACTTGACATTAATTTCTTTGATGAAAATTCACAGTTAGTTTTGTCACTCATTTCACAGTTTTTAGGGTTTGATGATGATTCCATGGTCACAGAGGTCCAGTTAAGTTTTATTTTTAGATGAAGTGTTGGTAAACCAGAAATGGATTACAGTCAAGTACCCAGCCTTAAAATTGATGAATTCTTGGTTGGGAACATCCACTCTCAGTTAGTGAATTTCCACAATTCCAGATATTTCAAATTCCAAACACACCTAATGAAAATTCTTCTATTTAGCAGTGAAAAATATTACATTTCCCACAGTCAGTGTTTTCAGAAACAATGGAAGACAATATGTTTAATTTTATGAATTTTATTTTATCAGAAGTGTACAGCCTTGGTGTTTGGAGAAAATTTGTCTAGAGTATTATCAGAGATGAAGACCCTGATGCAATTAAGTCCAAAAAAAGCAATTGGAGACTGGTTTTTACTGAAGCAGGATACAGTAATCAAACTTTATGGATTTTTTAAGGATCCCTATATTCTACCAACCTTTTTGACTAGGAGTTTTTTTGCTTTGGAGTTTATTAGACAAAAATTGACAGTAGAAAATGACCATTTTCTAGCTTTCAAGAAAGCTTTAGATATAAAGTTCCCTTTAAAAATTGGTCCTTTTATCATCAAGAACAATAATTCTCTCCCTTTTGTAGAAAAACATTTAGAAGCACTGATTTTTAGAAAAGCGACAGCTATTAATTATGATCCTTGTCATGTTATTTTTTACAGAAGGCAAGAGAACAAAAATAAAGCCTTTGATCACAAAGAGGTTGAAGGATTGGCGAAGATGGAAAATTTACTACAATATGAATTAGACACAGAAGTTTCAGGTAGTTCAGACACTAATACTTCTACCTTGGATAAAGTTTCAGCTGAGTTGGTACCTACCCCAGGAAAGATTGACGCAACAACTAAAATAATTTTTTATGAAATTACTGATATGCAAATGGAGGAAGAAAGAGAATCCAAAATATTAAAATCAAGCCAACAAGATGAAGTAGTTGTATCTGACAAAGAAAAGGGAAAAAAGAAAGAAAAATACTAGGGCCAA
The DNA here is from genome assembly GCA_027924585.1 of Larix kaempferi. Classification (NCBI taxonomy): domain Eukaryota; kingdom Viridiplantae; phylum Streptophyta; class Pinopsida; order Pinales; family Pinaceae; genus Larix; species Larix kaempferi. The sequence continues at coordinate 183,498 of BSBM01000474.1, forward strand.
TAAATTCAAGTACAGGAATACGAATTTGATGAGGTAAGAGCTGCAGGTGATTCTAACAAATTTCATTCAATAGCTGAAATATATGTAAAGTATGGGAAAGACAAACAAATAGAAGTACAAGCAATGCATAAGTGTTTTCCAATAGTCAGGAATGTTGTTGATTCAAAAATTACTCTGATGGCTAGCAGAGATCGAGACAAAAATACTTTGAATTTGGTCGTATCGTCTGATGATAAGGTCACATAAATGAAATTGAATTTGCAGAAGATAACAGTTCCTGATAAAATTCACCTACACAGATAGAGTGGATAGGTGATTTATACTGATTTGATGAAAGCTACTTTAAAAGTGGAAAAAGTACAGAATACAGTGAACAGGCTGGAAATCCAGTTGAGGCAAGAGAAAACAGAGAACAAAGCTCATCAGCAGCAAATAAAAATATTGCAAGATGACCTAGTGGAGAGAAATGGTGAACCAAATAGAGGGGATGCAAGTAAAAATCTTTTAGCTGAGAAAGAAAGAACTATCCAATTACTTAAGGAAAAAGGTTAAAATTCCAACAACTCAGTTAATTCAAGCCTCTGAATTAACTATGTTAAAACAAGAAAAATAAACTTTATCTCAAGAATTGGATGACTGTAGAGCTAAATTGCTCAAGTTTGAGGAAAAGTAGGTAAGTTGGGAGAAAGATAGATTGAGTCTTAAGACTCAAATTGAAGATCTAAAGGCCAAATTGGAAAATACAGCACAAGAGAAGCAAGGAACAGATCAAGGCAACAAAGAAGCAAGCACAAATGATATAATTCAAACTATGTCCCAAGTTAGCTTGAAAGAGGTGGAGATCAAAGAACTAAAATAAGAAAAACAAGACTAGAAGAGGAAAATCCGAAAAAAGGAAAATGAAATAAAAGAGTTGACAAATTACAATAAAGAATTGGTAGGAAGAAATCAAAGGATGATAAGTCAAGTGATAGGACAACTAGCATTGCAAGGTGCAAAGCGTTCGATTTGGGATTCGATCATCATTGAGGCTGCAAAATTAAGGCCTTATTTAGATTTTATGAAGACAAAGGAAGCCATAGAAAATGACATCTTACAAAGCTATACAACAATGAGGGAAGTTTTAGATAAGAAACCAAAAGATACAACCTAGGATACCATAATTTTCTTAAATACTCTGATAGAAGATGATATGGAAGCAATGGCTATCAAAAACAGGGTAACAGTCATAACTTGGGCTAGGAGAGTCGTTGGACAACATCCTCACATTGAGAATGTTCAGGCTAGAGCAAAACAGATGAAGAAACAGGTTGAATCCTTCAAAAAGGGATTTGAAAAGCTAATACAAAAGGGACTGCCTTCTTTTTGGGATGAAAATAATGAGTTAATTTCCCAGAACAATTATAAGGATTTACTATTTAACATCGGGAGGAACCATGAGCAATTTGAAGGTTTGAATCATGTTCTAACAGGGAAAATTCTACTAAAGAAACTCTCCCTTGATTTTGAAATTCTAAACCAGTTGGCCATGATAGGTGAAACAATTCCTCCAACTTCCATTGCAGAGCACATAGAGATGAAAGTTCTGGTCGAGGAGATGACTAGTTATGAGGTACCTTCTACAGAGCAATGGAAGACATTGGAGAGATATTGGAAGATGAAGTACACCTTGCACACTTGAAGACTACTGTTCAAGAAAGAATCCCTGTCAGCAGTTACAACCAATAGAAAGACATCAAATGTTATATTATGAGAAATTTTGGAAATTGTATAAATTTTGGCCGAAATGGAATGTAATAGTTAGTTTATAATTTTCTATTTTTAGTTATGAAGCATTTAGTGTTTTACCTCGAGAGGTTTTACTATGTATAAAAGACAATTTTTGGCAATGTAGTAAGTGTTGGAACCCGTGAAGAGATACTTGTTTTGTATTGAGCCCTTCAATTTTGAATAAATATGGCCAAGCAGAGTTGATGTATATTTTCAAGTGTAAAGATTCTCGTGTTATTAATTTGCATTCTATATTTTCCCTTTCCTCATGTGATTTGTTATTTTTAGTAATTATCTTTCCATTATGTTTTCTTTCAGTCTTTGATGAGAGCTTGTTTTAAATCAGAATTCATGTAACTATGCTCTGGTTTAATTGGATCAAAGTATTCACATATTTTCCACTAAAGTCAATGTTAGATTCATCCTTGATTGATGCCTGATGTTTATGGACTTTCATTCTTTCTTCAAATACCACCTGCCAAACAAGAATTTGAGTGTAAAAAGATAACTTATACCTTTCCTTTGCAAAAAATTTCATTGTTAAAACTCTGTTGATTTTTAAATTTTATTGTTTTTGACTCCATGCCCAATGGTATCTATATTTTTCAGCCTCTCACAATTTAAAATAAAATCAGTTTGAAATATGTCTAGCCATTATATCCATTTTTGAGAGAGTCCTCTCTGGTAGGAAAAAGGCTAGTTTTCCTCCTAAAGATTGTTTTGAAAGAGTTACCTTAGGATTATCCTTCTACAACCAAAGGAAAAATTCTTAGTGCTAAATAAACCCATGGAATTAGAAAACAATTTTTAGCTCCAAGGACTCCTCAGCATAATGGCGTTGTGGAAAGAAAGAATAGGACAGTCCAAGAAGTAGCTAGAACTATGCTTAATGAAGCAAAATGTTGACACGGTTCTGTCGACAGGGTTCACTTCACACTAATGTCAACAAAAACCAACCAAAAACCCTTAAGCATCAACCCATAAATGTTTTACCCTTTCCAACAACACTCGTTGAGCGAGTGAAGTCTCACCCGAGATGATTAAGGGGGCTGCAGGAACCAAGTTTCCGCAATGGGGGGAGGACATGCATCTATTCTCACTCTATCTCTACAAAAAATAGATATTTATATTTTCAGATCATGCTTAACATTTTAAACATACATTCATCATTCGCATTATAATTGTGTACTCGACATTCATGCTAACATTGTATAACTTGCGGTCGCATCAACAGAAATCACAGAGCAACAAAACTTAAGCAGAACAACATATGTAGATCGCATTCAACATTTAACATAAGCATAACACAAGGAAGAGTGTAACACCCCCTGGCCCAGGTTAGAGTTGTTATTGTAATTGAACATTGTGGCTATGAGTATGTACATAGCTTGATTATATTTTAAAACAAATACCAGCTGGCTGCATGAGGAGAAAAACGCTAAAGAGGAGATCCATATATTAACTGAGGGTTGTGAGCGGGTAAGGTTGACTTATGTACCTTGTTCCCTAAACCCTTCTTCTAAAACCTTATGATAAACCCAAAACCCATAACCCTAAGCCATATAATTAGTGGGGTATTAATTAGTAATTAATTATTAATTAATCCATAGATTTAGTGGCTAATCGTGGTTATGGATAGGAGGACATGTTCCTTTAGGATGGCCACGTGGGATCCCAAAGGGGGACACGGGTTTTCCTCGTTGATCCAGAGGAAGTGGGAGGATGCTTCTACGCACAATTGAGGGTGGTGGGATGTCAGGGAAGGAGGATACATGCAGAGCATGGGGGGTTTGTCTGCAGAGTGCGAGAAGAAGTGGGAGAATCTGAGAGTAATTTCAAACACGAACAGTGAAGAGGATCACTGTGTGTTTTGAGTTTGTAGAGAGTGAAGGAATCTTGGGGAAGAATCCCTATGATGAACCTGAACCCGAATTGTTGAGTTAAACCATTTTGGACATGATTTCCCTTGGTTGCACACACCAGTCAATTGGAAATTAAGCATGAGACCCAGAGAGAATCCTAACGTTTTTAGTGAAATGTGTCACTGTGCGTTTTGGGAAGGAACTCAGGTGGTTCAATTGCAGTATTGACAATGTTTTGAGTTCGCAGAGAGTGAAGAAAGATTGGGGAAGAATCCCTGTGATGAACCTGCACCCGAATTGTCGAGTTAAACCGTTTTGGCCATGATTTCCCTTGGTTGCACACACCAGTCAATTGGAAATTAAGCATGAGACCCAGAGGGAATCCCGGCGTTTTCAATGAAATGTGTCGTTGTGCATTTTGGGAAGGAACTCGGGTGGGTCAATTGTGGTATTGACAATGTTTTGAGTTCACAGAGAGTGAAGAAAGCTTGGGGAAGAATCCATGTGATGAACTTGAACCTGAATTGTCGAGTTAAACCGTTTTGGCCACGATTTCCCTTGGTTGCACACACCAGTCAATTGGAAATCAAGCATGAGACCCAGAGGGAATACCGATGTTTGCAGTGAAATTTGTCACTGTGCGTTTTGGGAAGGAACCCAGGTGGGTCAATTGCGGTATTGAAAAGGAATTGGTTACCAAACTGTTGTTTGTTGAACCCTGTGTATGTATTTTACCTCTATTAATTCCTCCTTATGATCTGAGAGTGAGTTGGGTAAAAATTGGTGAGATATCTCTGGTTAATGTATGGATATCGGCTGGGGGGTGAACTTGGGAGCTGAAATAGTACAGGCTGGACAAGTTCTAAAGTTGGGTGGAGCGTGGCTCACATGCAGTCAGTTGCCACTCTCATGTGAATTTCAGATAAGTTTATATGTGGATGAATTTTATTGTTCATTTGAATTATTATGCTTGTTATGCTCAGTTGTTGAATGAAGGTGTAATTATATGTAAGCCATGGTTAAGCTATCTTTAATCCTGTATAGAATGATGTGCTATGAATGAGCTATTTTCCATTGCATAAGCTATCTGCAGCATGAATTTTTATATGTGAATGATGAATGGCTAAACTTACTTTGTGTAAAACTTGTTTCTTATGTTGTCACAACCTCATTGATGGATGGATGGATCCTTTTTGTTCTTAGAATGATAGGCATAAACCTAGTTATGAATTTTAAATGCCTGATGCGGAGTATTTTGTATGAATAATACAGTTCATGCGATTTTCCAAGGGCATATTACCAAGGGAAGATTGCCACTTGCCCTTTTGGAAGGATACCTTTTACACTTCCAATACTTAATTTTGAAATTTTAAAATAGATTTTAGTAATTTCAAACTCTGATTTTGCATTTTCCGAAACCAAACTCGCCACTTTACAAGAATTATAATCACAATGAAATTGAACATACTAGTACAAACAAACATTCAAGTGTATTATTTAACAACATACTTTCCTTTTCATTTTATTGACAATTGGCCTCACATCACTCACGCCATTCAGGTGCAGCAAGCAAGGCCATAATCGATCTAACAAGAATGTGTCATTGACATCTTGGCAGCATACTAGTACAAACAAACATTCAAGTGTATTATTTAACAAAATACTTTCATTTTCATTTTATTCACAATTGGCCTCACATCGCTCATGCCATTCAGGTGCAGCAAGAAAGCACATAATCGATCTAACAAGAAGGTGTCATTGACATCTTCACAACTATAAGTTTTTGTTATAATACAGTTCCCTTCCTCATTACAAACATGTTTTTCTTTCGAGTCATCTACAATCACTGTATTTGTCGGATCCCAACCATGGATCAAAATGTATCAAACTTTATGTAAAGGCTTGCGAAATACATAAGGATTTCCATCACCTTGAAAACCCTCTCTGGCTACGGAAGAACAATCTTCTAGTGTTCAAATTAATCTAAATGGTTCCCTTTGCAATCTCGTTCTTTGTAATAATGTTGGCAAAAAGTCGTCAATGTTTTTTCGTTGTGCAGATGTCCATACCCCAACTTCAAATATACTAAAGCATTTTTCAAAAAATTCCCTTACGCCTGGACGTAAAAAATAATACTTTGTTGTTGATTCGATATCTGGTGTTCGTGGCAATCCGAGTTTCATTTTTTTATGAAATGCATGTAACAAAACTCCACTGAAATCGAAAATAATCAATGGTTTACTAGAAACAAATCTTCTAGTACTATCTGCAAACAAAAAACACACACACACAACCGAGTCAATAAAATATTATGGTTCAATGTTTCTAAGTATATTGCTTTCATGTTCAACAATTTTTGAAACACATTACCAGATACATGGTACGATGTCCATAAATAATATGAGAACTGTGCAATAAAACTTACATCAATTAAATGTAGAATTTGTAAAAAATATACAAATCACTAAATGATTTTTTTTTGTATAATATGATGGTCATTTGAAATTGAATGTCTTTAACCAACGCCCAATTTTTTAACGAGGCTCGAGATAATTCAACAGAGAACACAACATTGTTTTTATAGTTATTTATCTCTCTTGTGATCCGTCAAATGTCCAACTAGTTGGCATTTTAAAGTAGTTTTCCTTACTATTATCTGCTGATTGATATTGCCCTTCATCTATAAACAAATTTTCCATTTGTTTATATATATATATCCATATTGGATAAGTACATCCTTGAACGACTTTTTGTATATGTTTTGTACTTCACCAACATTATAATATGGAGACATTGAGTAATTATAAATAGTACTAAGTTTACATTGCTCTCGACCCCAGATAAATACAAAGTCTTCATTCTTCAACCATTCAAATATACCAAGGAAAATTTTAATTTCCATGTGGTCGAGCGAGGAAAACCACAGAGCAACGTCGAAATGTTCTCTGGAAACACTGATAATTTTGGGGCTAAACATCCTGTGAAAATCCTCACAACAGATCTAAGAGATGATGTGTACCTCACAAGAGTAATTATGATTAAGCAAGAAAATAGAAGAAGAGTGAACAATACAGTATAATGAGCAACAGAATAATATGGTACAGTAGAACTCAGATAGAAGCAATAATACTTCACACACACTAGTTAATTAATCACAATATGGACAAATAAATAGTACAACACATGATGAATTTGAATGCCTAAGGTGGAAATTCGAATTAGCCTTCATGGGGTGATCAAAGGATCACTGGAGTGTCATCGAAGCACAACTAGAAGTCTTCATCATCATCAGTGGAGTCATCAATGCTCAAGTAAATGTCAACCATCAGTCAAACTGAGTCTGGTAGGTGTAACTGAGTGTAACTAAATGTAACTGAGTATAAACTAAAGACAACTGGACTGGTAGGTGAAGAAGGGCGAGTTGCTTCCTAAAATCAAGGAATAAGGGCACATTAAGCAAATGGAGGGCTAGAACTGATCAATGAGAAGCTCTCGGGGGTTGGATAACTGAGGGCTAGGTGCTAGACTGATGACTGGAATGCATGCAAATGCATGCAAACCCTAATGATGCATGCAAACCCTAAAAGTGCATGCATGACTGAAAATGTAAATGACCAAAATACTGGTGGGACTAGGATGGAGTATAGGAATATCCTAACACCCCCCCTTAATCCATCCTGGGCCCTGGTAACTAAAACCAAAGGTCACCCAATACAATGAATAATAACAGTCAATAAACCAAGGAAGTGGGAAAATTTCATGGGAAACATACCCCCTCCTCAAAAAATAGACTGTAAGGCACACATAAAAATAAATGCTCCAAACTCAAGCAGGTGTGATGCTTGGTCATATGTCTGGAGGTATCTTCTTCTTGGGAAGAAGTGGATCATGCTCAAAAAGCATGTGCTTGTACTTGCTCTTCAAATCGAATGTGATGAGAACAAATCCAACAGTATAAGAATGATCCTTGAACTTGTGATTCGAATCAGCTGAGGTAGGATCAAATCTGTGAAAGTGCATATAGTATTTTGTCTTCTCCTTCAAACCACCATGGGTGAGATTATGCCAAAAATAACTATTACATGTTTGCTTGAAATCAAAATCAGATTTAAGACTTAAAAAACAGTTTCTTGAGATCTCCTTTGAACCAACAGGGGTGAGATCAAAACTATCATACGCATGAGAAATTATCCCAAGCAATAATTTCTTAGAACCCAATTTAGATACAAGACTTGAATCATGGTTTCTTGAGATCTCCTTTGAACCATGAGAGGTGAGATCAAAACCAGTATATGCATGAGAAATTATCCCAAGCGAATGGCAATGGCCATGTTCTTCAATGACCTTCTGAAAGCATGAATTAATGATCATATCGTAGTATAAAAGAGATGATTGCTTGAGAGGAGCGAATGCATTATCTCCAATAGTTGTTTTGACCTCCGAAATAATCATGTGATCATGATGCAAACCAACAGACTTTGGTACAAGAGAGGATTTAGGACCTTCTGCAATATCTAGAGTGTCAGCTGGCATAGAAAGAGAAGAAAGTTTGAGCATGAGTGGAGAATATGCAAGTTCTTTGTCAACAACTTCAATATGAGATGATATTGGTTCATGATTTGAGAGACCATCAAGAGGAGCGAATGCATCACTTTGCTTGCTTTCGAATGGGTTAGGACCAAGTCCTTCATTATTTCTGCCAAATTTTTCATCCAGGTGAGCCCATAACTCTTTTGGAGTCCCAATATCAATAATGATTGGGAGCAATATGTAATCTGGCATAGTAAGCTTCATTCTTCCAATGTGCATGTCACCTTTATTCAACCAATCAATCTTCTCTTCAGAGGATTCGAACTCTCTTTCAAAATAACAATCAAAGAGATCATGGCTCTTCAAATATGCTATTATTTTTGGTTTCCATTCATCATAGTTGAATAGAGAAAGAGGAGTGATTTCTTCTAATTCTGGATACATTGAAGCTATAGAAGACCTGCAAAAGCAATAGAGAATATTGCTACAAAGATGCAGAAACTGCTGCACTCGAAATCTTGCTAATAACCTGCAAAAAACTCTTAGGAATGAAGATAAACAATACTCTCAACATGCTCGGATACCATGTGAAAATCCTCACAACAGATATAAGAGATGATGTGTACCTCACAAGAGTAATTATGATTAAGCAGGAAAATAGAAGAAGAGTGAACAATACAGTATAATGAGCAACGGAATAATAAGGTATAGTAGAACTCAAATAGAAGCAATAATACTTCACACACACTAGTTAATTAATCACAATATGGACAAATAAATAGTACAATGCATGAGGAATTCGAATGCCTAAGGTGGCAATTCGAATTAGCCTTTATGGAGTGATCAAAGGATCACTGGAGTGTCATCGGAGCACAACTAGTATCATCGGAGAACAACTGGAAGTCTTCATCATCATTAGTGGAGTCATCAATGCTCAAGTAACTGTCAATCATCAATCAAACTGAGTCTGGTAGGTGTAACTGCGTGTAACTGAGTGTAACTAAGTGTAACTGAGTGTAACTAAATGTAACTGAGTATAAACTGAAGACAACTGGACTGGTATGTGGAGAAGGACGAGTTGCTTCCTAAAATCAAGGAATAAGGGCGCATTAAGCAACTGGAGGGCTAGAACTGATCAGTGAGAAGCTCTCGGGGGCTGGATAACTGAGGGCTAGGTGCTGGACTGATGACTGGAATGCATGCAAACCCTAAAATTGCATGCATGACTAAAAATGTAAATGATCAAAATACTGGTGGGACTAGGATGGAGTATAGGAATATCCTAACACATCCGTGCATAATAACGATAGCAATTATGGACAAAATGAGGTTGTTTGGAATAATCTTCAATGTTGGATAACATCCGAACTCCAAAGAGAAATCCCTCTACTCCCAGGACCAATAATTTCTTTTGTGGTGATATCTGGACTGCATACAAGAACCATGACTATATATATAACAACAACAACAACACTTTGTTCATGAAGTTAATGATCACAAACATGCAACTGTACATGAAGATGTTGATTTCCAAAGATTAATACAAAAATCACCCAAAATTTCACAGATTCAAATGATTTAATAAAAGCATCACACTGGACTAATAATATGTTACATTCAGACAAAAATAGAAACGTCTCCGAGAAAAACAGAAAACACATTGAATTATTTAAAATAGGCAATGATAGGTTACATTTGATGGCTACCACTCAACCATGATTCAACCAGGAGAAGGCATTGAAGGTTCTGATATCAGCTGATTCATGCATTTTACTAAAACCCTGCCAAAGTTGATGTACCAATTTAGTATCTGTCCTAGCGGACGATGCAATAAAGGGCTTACTCAAAATACAGTTTTTGTATGGATGTGCTTTCACACCATCACCCTCCAAAACAATCATTGATGTATTACTTTCTGAAGTTTTCATTGGGAAATCCTCCCACACACTCTCCATGTTTTTTTGTGTATTTCCCTCTTTATCGTAGGTACATCTCTCTCGAAACCAAAAAAATAAAATTTTTTGCTCATATGATTTATCTCCACTGCCTGCCATTAAAAGTTTTGTAAAGAGTAACTTCCCCTCATTGACACCACATTTAGATGACCAAATCCCAACATTGAATTTGGAACGAAGTAATTCTAAAAATTGAATGGCATGTGTTCGTGACTCATATTAAGTTTTTTTGTGTTTAAATTCAAATTCACCATTAGTAGTCTCTCCCCCCTATTTTACTCTTTCCCATCCAACAATATTTATTTTATTTTATTTTTTTTCTCTTTTGGAGTCAGTTTCTGTGACTTTCTTGCGAAATAGAAAACCTTCCATTTCTAATATCAATAACATTTTTGTATGGGGAGCTGCACAAAAATATTGCTTGTCATTATATATTTCGGAATAAATTTGTTTTATCAATTTAAGTAGAAAATATTCTGTCTTTTACCTGTCAATGGCAGCCCAACATTTGAGTGGTGAGTAACATCGCTACAGACACCGCGTTTTGACACCAAGCCCTCTCCAAGTTCAATATTGTCCAAACCCTCTTCTAGTTCTTTATTGTCCAAGCTCTCGCCTTGCTCATTATTGTCCAAGCTCCCGCCTGGTCCATTATTCTCCAATATGATTTGTTGGCTAATATCCACGGACATCGTCGATGCCAGCTCTGGTTGTGGATGATCCACATGTTGAATATCAATACAATCATTTTGACCTGGAAATTTGAAGGTATACATTTTATATAATTTTTTGCAAGTATTCAAGGTCACTATCCCCTTTCATAATTTAGTTAATTTAACCACGATCTTTGAAAAATAATTTTTTACCTTCTTGTCCATCTTGTTCTCCAGTTTGGTAGTTCTTTGTGGATTCTGTATCACATTCAATGTCATCATATGATAGTATAATTTGATTGGATGATACCTGAGTGTGCTCTTTATTTGAAGTTGTAGTAGAATAGGAATTTGAAGAAGTTATTGAACATAACCAACCGATAAAAGTAAAAGACAATCAAAGAAGACATCTAAAAATGTTAATAGAAATACCTTGTTTTATACCCAATTCATGATAGAAACTATTCATAAACATCTCTTGTTATACTGTCTCCATAATAGAAATAAATATTCTTTCTGGAGACCTGATCAATGAATGAAGAAGTCTACCTCCTGTGTACAACGAAAGAACTATGCCTCGAGAAGAGACCTGTCTGGAAACTATGTGATCCCAGAATTATTGTGTCCTTTCTTTTGCAAAAACATGGCTTCTCGAACTATCATTGTTAACATTAGGAAAAGGTAAATCAATCATTGGTAGGCCCTCATCCTTCCAATCCATATCAATTTGAGAAGTAGACAAAATATCCTTATCCCTTCCAATGCTCCGACACTGTATAATAGAGAATCCTATAAACAAGTCCTTGGAGAATTCTCTATAAACTCCCTTGGTAGGATTCTGTGTTACATTTTTTTTTTATTTCTTGCTGAAAATTGTGAACGCTTTAGAAATCATACAAGAGCTTTCCATATCAGCTAAAAAAAATACAAAGTACATGTCGCTTCATTTGATTCTAAGTAGTACAAAAACACAAGCATATCTTCTTCTATCCAGGAACTATCAAAATTGCACATATCAACAACAACAAATTCACAGTTGACTGCCGCACCAGAAAATGAAATGGATCTGAGTGTGTTGACCAAAGATGCAGGATAACAACATTGACAAGAAAACTGTGAACTGTTTTTTACGTCTTCAATGGACATACCCATCCCCTCTTTATGGATATATAGATTCAATATTTTCTGAGCATCATTTGGTATTTTGGTACCATTATCCACTTCAAATTCTTTCTCTCTTTTTACTCGCATATTTTGCTTGCTTTCCGGAGCATAAAATATTGCACAGTTGCTGGAGATGGTTTGTTGCAATTTTATAGATTTCAATGACGTTATAGTCAATGACAATATGTGATCGATCAGTTTCAACATCATGAACTTTGAAATATTCAACGATCGAATGCTCGATTGACGATTGAATGCTTGGTTGACCTCTCGTCCTTGATTCGTTTGCAATATTGATATAAAGTCTTTGCGCAAACGTTTTTATCGACTAATGTGCTCATCCAAACTGATCCGTTGATTATATTGTCTACCACAGTAGTCAATTCATCTTCATCAAGATCACACAATGGTCTAAAAAAATTAGAGCCATGATTCTTTATTTTATTTTGAACAAAATCATCCTGAGTGATGTTCTTGGGTGAGCATGGCAAGGAACCACTTTTATAAAGCTCGAATACAGACATCCATTTTTTCCACAGTCGATCCGATGTCAAAACAGGAGTTAGCTTGTGTTTAATGCTATCCTTTGTTTGAACAACAAATATATCCATACATTCAGCTTGGAAAGACTGCAAACATATAAAATTGAAGATAATATTTAATTTGCTAATTTCATAACACAGGAAGCAATCTAAAGACTTTGATTGATAAGAAGAAAAATTCTATACCTTCCAAGCATCACTGGAAATGTTGCCCTTTCCCGGCCAGGATGGGGTACTGCAGGATATTCATTTCTCCCTTGCTTTTACAACTTGAGAAATGAATGGTGTCTGCAAATTCCTTGTTTGATCAATTTTGTTGTTTGCATAATTTGTTGATAATGTGTTGAGGAACATCTTTATGTAGAATACAAGTTGTTCGATGCTGATACCTTGAATGGCCTTGTTTATATTCATCATCTACAATGATTCTTTTCTCCGCAAAAATAGTATGCTTCCCATCCAATATATAAAAATTTACTGATGGAAAATTAATTTCTTCTTCATTTCCAGGAATAAATCCCAATGTGGTCTCTTATCGAAAGGCAATAGAATAACATCTCTCAATGTTGTTGTAAATGTATGGAGAAGATATACAACCATCTTTTGCATGACCTCCTCATCAAATATTCGATATTGTAACTGTCAAGGCGCAACAACACATCTTGTTACGTCAATAGAACAAAATTTCTCATTGAACAAAAAGTATTTGATTTTCTCTTGTTGAACTTCTTTTGAACTTTCGAAGCTCTTAGTCGCTTTCCGCATCATCACTTTAGAAGGACTTGATTTGAGTTTTTTGAAGGAATATTTGTCCACATCTTTTACAATATATTGGAGAAATGCTCTTCTAAGGTAGATAAGAATCTTTTCATGGCCTACTTTTATCAACTTCTTTTCATAATTCATGTGATGCAATACAGATGAATTTTTCGCAGCCAAGATTCTTTTCTTCCATATCGACAAAATTCCTTTCTTCAAAGATGACGCGATATTAATTGTGGAACGATTAGATACATCATACGAGGGAAAAATCCACCCTTGCTTCGCACAAGAAACCGGATCTGGATCAGGACCACTTTTCATTAGATCTGGTCGATAATTACAAACCATAAGATCAACCTGTAGAATGAAACATAGGTCTCTATCGACCACTTCAATTTGAACTCGCAATAATTTGTCAGAAATGGGATCCGCAGATGTCAATATTCCAACTCTAGTTTGGGCTCCATCCTCATCCATGGAGAATAGATATAAATCTGGGTACAAATTATTTGGTTCATCCATCTCAACATACCATTCATTCTTGAATAAACCAAGGTCGTGATCTTTTAACAATTCAAGGAACGGTTTTTCCTGGTATTTACTAAGGCTCAACAACGCAAACATGCTTTATCTGCAAAACAGTAAATATTAAGTAGCTAATATAAGAATGCATACAATGTTTATAATTATAAATTAGTGTTTTAATACTAGATGTATACTTGAAAATGTTCATGCTAATGATCGATGGTTAAGGAACGACCCCTTATTTTCAAAATCAATTGATTGATTAAGAATAAATCTATTAGCATTATCCATGAGAGATCGGATGCAAATTTTATAGAGTCATTTGAGATAGGATCGATCATAGAAGGAGCGATCATCATAGAAGGGGCGGCCGATCCATCTTGTTGGAAGTCGGAAGTTGGGAATTGCTGGCCCAACCTTCGTAGATTAATTAGTTTTACATTTCTCTCCAAACTGAAGGTGCGGCCGACCCTTCTTTTGCCCAGTATTATTTACTTAATAGTTCTAGACTGCAAGAAGGTTCGTCCGAATCTTCTCTGATTTTAGAGAATAATCTGCAACTGATTTCTTAGACTGGTACTATTACCCTTCCAATATAATAAAAGAACAGTTTTTGTGGACGTTGCTCTTGTATGGGGTGAACCACATAAATCAGTGTGTTTATGTGTATGAGTTTATGACATGTTTTGTATTTGAGTTTATGTGAGTTTATGTATTACCATTCATATGTATGTGAATGGTAATCACACATTGATTAAATGGAATACAAGTGCGTGATTGTGAATAAGAAACACATAGTTTTATGAATTTGTAGCTAACTGGTGAATACAGTAGAGATTTAGCGTAGTTCTGTATACTGCGATAACTGCGAAGTGCAAAGTCATTTGTTATTCTATCCCATTAGTAGATGTTAAATAGAACTTTAAGCGAAGATGTTAACCACATATGTGCATCGCCATGGTTACAGAAGCTTGATTTTGCAACCCCCCATATTTGCTTCGGGTGAGACTTCAACCTGTTTACAAGGTGATGCCGAAGGGGCCAGTGAAAGGGGTTTTTTGTGTATAAATTTATCTCGTGAATGAAGGGTCAGACAACCGTTATTGTGCTCAATATTCTTTCAGTGTTCACCATTATTCATATACATGAATTGACATCCTAGCCTTCGGAGGTTGAATATTTTTACAATGCCCTCATAAATGAAGGGTAGGCCGACACTTCTTGTGCCCACGATTATTTTCATAATATTTCTATACAGCATGAAGGGTAGGTCGATCCTTCTTATGTTCACCATTCTGGACACTCGTGAATTCACAATTCTCTACTAAATGAAGGGTCGACCGATCCTTCTTGTCAGATGTCGGAAGTCAGGATAATTTTTTTTATATGTTGTAACTTATCCAATCTCCTGATCGCCATGGTTACATAACCTTGATTATCTAAACCCCCATATTCGCTTCGGGTGAGACTTCAACCTATTTACTGGGAGATGTCGAAAAGGCCAATGAAATATTTCGCTCTGAAACTTGATCTTCCCGCAATCCGCCTTTCAGGTTGTGAGATAGCGGATTTGCTGGAACGTTTTAAGAAAATTAAGTATCTGCAATACGCAATATATTAGCAGGTTCAGAAAAGGCGATGAATTTTTTTTTTTAAGTTTGGTTTTTGCTTTCCTCAATCCACATTACGGAATGTGGAACCGAAAATATTGGTTTTTGATTGATCACATGCTTTCCAAATTCCACAATCCGCATGTGGGTTGTCGAAATGCGGAAGCAAGAAATTCATTCTCATAAAAAATGGTATTCCCGAGATACCGGAAACGATGTATTTCTTCCATGAAAAACAAGGCCTCCCGTAAATCATGAATATTCATAAAAACAAGAGTTATTTAAAAGTTGTTATTGAGATCAAAACATGCAAAGGTGATAATGAAAAACCTCAATCATAAAACCCCACTTCGAGATATTTGCACAATTCACTCATAAATGAAGGGGCGATCAACCCTTCTTCTGCCCATTATTCTTTTCATAATAGTTCTGGACTGCAAAAAGGGTCGGTCGATCCTTATTGTGTTCACCAATATGGATATAGGTGAATTGTAACATATAGGTGTTTACACTTCTCTACTAAACAAAGGGGCGACCAATCCTTCTTGTAGCAATTCGAGATAAATATTGTTGATATGTTATAACTTAGCCAATGTACTGATCCCTACTATTTATTGCGAAAGTTGGAAGTATGGAATTGTCGTCCCAGCCTTCGTAGGTTGAATATTTTTACAATTCACTCATAAATGAAGGTTTTCCCAACCTTTCTTGTGCCCAGTATTCTGTTCAAAATAGTTCTAAACTGCAAGAAGGGTGGGGCGATCCTTCTTTTGTTCACCATTCTAGATACAGGTGAATGGTTGGATATAGGTGTTCACAATTTTCTACTAAACGAAGGGGCGGTTGATCCTTCTTGTCGGTAGTCGGGGTAAATATTGTTTATATGTTATAACTTAGACAATATCTCGGTCCCTACTATTTACTGTGAAAGTCGGGAGTCTGGAATTTTCGTCCCATCCTTCATAGATTAAATATTTTTACATTTATCTCTTAAACGAAGGGTCAGATGACCCTTCTTGTGCTCAATATTTTTCTAGTGTTCACCATTCTAGATATACATGAATTGTTGTCCCAGCCTTCGTAGGTTGAATATTTATACTACTCCCTCATAAGTGAAGGGTTGACTGACCTTTCTTGCGCCCAGTATTCTATTCAAAATAGTTCTAGACTGCAAGAAAGCTCGATCGATCCTTCTTGTGTTCACCATTCTGGATGCAGGTGAATGGTTGGATATAGGTGTTCACAATTTTATACTAAACGAAGGGGCGGTTGATCCTTCTTGTTAGAGGTCGGAAGTCGGGATAAATATTTTTTATATGTTATAACTTAGACAATCTTTGTTCCCTACTATTTATTGCGGAAGTCGGGAGTCAGGAATTGTCATCCCATCCTTCGTAGATTAAATATTTTTACATTTATCTCTTAAATGAAGGGTCATCCGACCCTTCTTGTGCTCAGTATTTTTCTAGTGTTCACCATTCTAGATATACATGAATTGACGGCCTAGCCTTCGTAGGTTGAATATTGTTACAATTCCCTCATAAATAAAGGGATAACCGACCCTTCTTCTACCCAGTATTATTTTCATAATAGTTCTAGACTGCGAGAAAGGTCAGACAGTCTTTCTTATGTTGACCATTCTGGATACACGTGAATTGTTGGATATAGGTGTTCACAAATATCTACTAAACGAAGGGGCAACCGATACTTCTTGTCTGAAGTCGGACGTTGGGAAATCTTACTAGGGAATAGTGGCCATTTGAGAGACAATTATGTTTCACATGTAACAAATGATTATCATGATCATTGACTTTTATGGACAAGAATATGTGTAGTTTCTTTGATTCATAATATGAATAAAAAGAGGCTTTTTTTCTTTTGGGAAAACAAAAAGAGCATCTAACTAGGATGAATTCTACATTAATTTGGAAGAAAGAACATTGACAATATTTAAAGGTGTGGATCAAAGCATATAAAATGAATTCTAACTCACATATTACAGTCAAATATGAGGCAAAGTGATAAGAGGGTGTAACACAAAATAAATTCACAAAAGAGAAATTAAAAGACTAAAGAAAGTGACAACATATGAATCTATGTTTCCGATAGACTTGTACTTCTGCTCTTCATTAAAGTCTTCAAAAAAATTACATCACTGTATTTTTTTCTCTCGGATCCAACCCCTATTACTTTGCAAAATCAAAATTTATACAAAACGTTCTTTGAATTCTTCGCTAAAAAAATAAATTTCAAAGAAATCTCTCTGTTGTAACACTCGCGTAGTTAACAAAGGAACCGCAATGTCATTTAAAATCAAGACACCTGAATATTCATTCTTGATATAACATGTATTTTGTTTTCCCAAAATTTTCAACAACTTTCCATTGCTCTTGAGTTGGGATTTCATAATCCATCATTTCTTTCACCATCACCTCCAATTTTATGCATTCTATGTAACAAAAATCTAGCAGATCCTTCTTAATCATTATAAATTGTTCAAGTATTTCAAAATCATCGGTCAATTTATCAATTATTGTATTTCCAGTCAATCCTTTGACCAAACCTTCAAATTTCGAGTGATCCATACGAGCCTGTACTATCAATCTATGATAATTTTCTTGTGTCATTAATTTTCCATCGTCACTCCAAAAAGAAGGTAGACCACATTCAAAGGGATTAAGAAATAATTTCTTGAAATTTTGAACTTCAAGGACCATCCGTTGCGCCATGTCTTCTACTTCTTTAACACGAACATGCTTGCCAATAATGCTTCTTGCCGAAATGATGATTGATGGTCTGTCTTTGATTCCAAATCTCTGCATATCTAATTGGGTTAGAGTTTTTAAAACTCTGACTGTATTTTGAGCTGTTTCTAAAGGCCTTTTTCATAATGTCTTGTTTTCCACTTTACACCTCTGGGGAGCTATGTTTTCTATAGCATCTTTATCTGCTATAAAATTCAAATAAGACCAGAATTTGGTGACTTCCACTGATATCGCATCCCATATAAGGTGTTTAGCTCCTTGTAATGGAAGTCGACCTATCAATCCATCTTTTAATTCATCAACTTTATTTTGCAGTTGATTTTTATCACTCAAAGCCTTTTTCTTTTCTCTAGAATTTTGAATTACTTCCTGTTTCAACTTATGGTTTTCCGCTTTCAACTCTTCTATCTCTACATCTTTTAGACTAGTTTGTGACATAGCACTGGTCAGTTCCTCAGTGGAGGAATTTTCCATTTGTCCTTCATCCGTACATAGATATTGATCCCTTGGCTTCTCTGTAACTTGCACAGTTTCAACCTGATTGGTATTCAACACTGAAATTTGTGACAACAATTCAATCCTTTCTTTTTCCCAAGCATGATTTTCATCTTGTAACTTTAACATTTTACCTTTGTGAACCATCATTTCTTGATATGTGGATTCCTTTTCTTGTTGTAATGTTGTCAACTATGTATATTGCACATGTTGATTATTTGGCACCTTCAATTTTTTCTTGAGCATTTGAATGGTATTTTCTTTTTCATCAAGGATCCTTTTGGTACACTGGCTGTTCCCTGGCTCGGCTCCCATGGTCACAAGGTTCATTTGTAGTCTTTTAATATGCATCGGATTTGCTTTGTTTTCTTCCTTCTCTTGTCTCAATTGACTCTCCAGCTTTGCTATCACACACTGCAATTTAGAAAATTTCTAAGTGGATTGTAATAAATTAGAATACAGGACCTCTCCTGTTTGTTTATGCAATTGAATCTTATCGGGTATATTAATCACATCAAGCTTAACTTCCATTTTAGAAAATTTCTCCTCGTTAACCACTGCAAACCTTATAGTGTTTCTTCCTGGATCCGCAACTGTAAGAAGGGAAACTTCTTGTTCTACCAACTTTCTAACTTGAGGGTACAATTTTTGAGTTTCTTCCAAAGATTGCTTATTCTTTTATGTATATTGTAAAAGGACATCAAATCTGGACTTATAATAAGAGTTACTTCCAGGTTCCTTTATTTTTTAAAAAGAATATTGCTTCATATTTGTAGGTGGCTGCAAAATCAAAGTATTTTTTTCTGGAACAATTAAATCTCGTTCCTCCATACTAATAATTGCCTTATGGCGTTCCACTTTTAATTTCTTGCTTGAAACTTATTCATCGACTTCCATACTATCAACTTATGAAATAATTCTCTTACTGGTGATATCATATCTAGCTGGTCCCTGAACCAGCATTGCCAAATTTCATGTTTGTTCCATATTCAGTTCTTTCTTATCTTGTTCAAATTTGAATAAATTTGCCATTTCTTTTAATCCTTCTACTGTTTCATGATCAAAAGCCTTGTTTCTATTTTGATGTCTTCATTGTGATATAATTTGATGAGGATCATAATTAATCCTTTCAGCCTCTTGGAAATCCATTAGCTTCAATAATTTTTTTACTACAGATAGGGTTGCCTTTGTCTTAATGATGAATGGACCAACTTTAAGAGGGAATTTCACATCTAATGATTTTTTGAAAGCACCGAGATGTTCTTCTTCTATATGCAACCTTTGTCTAATAAATTCTAAGTAAAAAATCCTTGGTGTTAAAAAGGATGACAACAGATATGGTGCTCCAGTAAAACCATACACTCTAATTATAGTATGTTCTTTATACAAGAACCAATCACCTGTTCGGCCTTCTGGTGTAGGCTGCAAAGTCTGTTTCATTTATTCCAACACTCGGGGCAATTCAACATTAAAAATAATTTTGTAAACTTCTACCATGATTGTATTGGTGAATTCAAACATATTGAATTGTTTAGGAAAGTCATGAGAAAAGATGGTACCAAGAAACTTCGATTCCAAAATATTTGAATGCAAGAACAGGTTTAGGAGATATGACTGATATCTAAAATGCTTCAACTCATGGAAATTTACCAATTAGACATGAATCGCTTCAGCTAGGAATTCATCAAAATTAAAACAACACACCTAACTCGACTGTGACTCAGGTGAAATTACTTGCAGAAGGAAACCTAACATAACTTTCGTGATTGACTTATCACTATCTAGACACAAAATTTGACTCAACAAGGAAAAAATTAACTGGGTATCTCCCTGAAAGACATCAATACTCAAAGGGAACGATAGGTTTTCATTCGACTGACCATCTTTCAAGATTTGTAATAAAAACTTGTATTTTTCTGCCGGACTACAGTTTCTATAAAACTTTACCAAATTTTATTCGTTAAACAACTTAGGGTTTTGGGGAAATGTTTCAGGTAAACACAGAACCTCACGGAAATTTTGCGCATTTACTCGGCATAGAATTTTGGTCGTATTTACATTAATGATTACCCTTTCGGCCTGCGAATAATTCATCGCACACCAACCAACAAATTCGGGGAAGTGTAGGGTTTGTTCGACACAAAAATAATACAGAAAAGAACCAAAAACATTAAATACATCCTTTCTCTATGACTTAAACTCCATTAATTTCTTTTTAGACTGTGAAATGCTCCACACAGACAAAACGGGGTCGAAAATATCCCTTTCCCTGTCAACTTCAAGCTCCTTGTTTTCATGTGAACTTTCATTGAAGGAAATAAGGTCTTGGGTTTTCTCCATTTGGGAAAAAAAATATAAACACTGAGGGTTTCTAGCTACATGTGAAGTGATATTGATGACTGTTGTTCTAGTTGACGAAGACAACAACGTCTTTCCCATGGCTTCTTTTCCTCTAGGAAATAAGCAACAAAAGCATTGTTTAAAACTTCGAAAAAACCTTTTATATAACATATGCTTAGGTTTTTTCGGAACTTGCGATGAACGGTTTAAATTTAACCGCTTTTCATAGCAGACTCCACCAACGCTTGCCACGTGGTAAACGGTTTAATTTCCGCTCCACCTTCCCTAGTTTAACCACCGTGCACTTTCTAATGCCGAAACCCATTTCCACCGTCGATTTGCTTCTGGGTGGGTCTGCAGCATAATTATTCTGCCACGTTTTTACACGTTTGCAAATTTTGGTGTGATTCGTTCAATTGTTTAGCGCCTTTTCCATCTCCTCTCTTTGTCATTTGAAGCCCTCCGTGCATTAGAAGACCCTGCGCGCAATCATGAAGGCCATGAAGTTGACTAGAACACTATCGATCTCGGAGGAATCAAATCCAACGGATCACACACATTTCACTGGTTTAACATGCACGAAGTTCACGCGTAGGATAAAAGACAACCAAAACGCCTCGATATGGTGACATTACGAGTCAGAGACCTTAATATAGTGACAATATTTGCATTGTTCCTCTCTATATGTTATATTAATATGGGCTAGTTAAATAACCCAATAATCCATGTAGAATAAATTTAAAAAACATAAAGACACAAAATCTAACAATATGAATAAATCACTTGTTTGATCTCTTATAACAATTCTATACATTGTTTGTAGATGGGTTTGTAGAAGATCTAGTGTAACATGGGAAAAAGTTGATGAAGAAGAGGGAGAGATGGCCATAAGAGATAAGAGAAGTCTAAACAACAAGATCAATATTCCAAGATGGCATTGAGATGAAACATTAAATTAGGAAAAGAAAGAGAGATCACATGCCGTAGCAATAACATCTAAGGTTGGTGTTATTTTTGTACACAACCCATTTCATATTATCTGCATAATTCTAACATCCAAGGTTTGGAAATTGTGAAAAATGGTAGTGACATTGTACAATCTAGGAAGTGTGATTTTTTGTCGGTTCATTAGTGTGGGTCATTCGAGACTTTGCCTCCATAGACTAGTCACATAATGCATTACAAATTTCAAACAATTTGGTTGTGGAAATTTAAGAACATACATCTAAGTCTGTTCTCCACATAGAAAATGCTACACATATTTGAAACTCTGAAGATATGACCTTAGAAAGTTAGGGTTTTTGAATAACCTTCAAACATGTCAACTTGGCATTTTACTTAGAAGTTTTGAAGCAGCATAATGTTTTAGATAGTTCCCTTTGGAGGAGATGCAAAATATATCTTAAAGAACACATGGTTAAAATTCCAGATCTTGGTTCGCTATATTTTTCAAATTTATGAACTTGGGAACACTGGGCTTTTAAATGACTCAAAAATCATCTTTGAACAAGTTAGTTTGGAATTTTCACTATAAATTTTGATACATGGCATTCCAGAGAATGACCCTCAGAGGAATTCCATAGATATATTGAATAATATGTGGTAAAATGCAGTGTCCCTTTTAATGAATTTATAAAAATTAGGAAAATTTGCACTTTTTGGCCAATTCGACACTTAGAATAGTAATTACTCAAATGCTTCCAAATGGCTCCAAATGATTTTGAATTGGGTATGAATGCGTTTGAAAGGTATTAAGACATAAAAATGGGGATATTGGATGCTTGGAAACTCTCCAAATACTTCTGCAACATTCATTTACAATCAGGAGAAAATAGAGAAATTTACTAGTAAATTCGATGTTCAAACCCCCAAGGGTAGGGAACAAAAATAGCTTCCCAAATGTAGTACGGACCTCCCAAATTTCAGAACAGAGACATGTAATTGTTAAAGGAATTCAATGGGATCCCAAATGAATCATTAATCAGTTCCTAAAGGCTGCTGAAACTCCCATAAATTAGAGATTTGTAAACATGCTTTAACATAGGGGGGGAATGTTAGTAAAACTCCACAACTTGCTATGAAATTTGAGATAATTGTTCCAATGACTTGTATAATGCTCATGATACTTCATCAATACATTAATGGCTCTCCATAAAGCAATAAAATCACAGATATTGACTGAGATAAATAGAAACTAAGAAACGTCAAGCTCTCACAACAAGATATAGGGGAAAATGACACCATTCATACATAGTTCGGCATTTTTACATAGTTTCACTTGGAATTTCGACCCGAGGTTCTTCTGAGAAGAAAATACAGAGTAAATACATAAAATTAAAAATAAATGGGTCCACAAGATCTTTCCCAAAGAGATCAACATCTCACCAAGTGCGCCCTTCCTCCAAGAGCCAAAATATGAAGAGAAATGTGAGAAAGGTGTGGAAACAAGTTGAAGAAGAGAGTATCACAAGAAACCCTGTAGCTTCAACCTGCAAAAAATGACTCTATTTTAACTCCAAATGAAAGGTCTGAATGGCCTCTCCAATTTCCAATCAGGATGGGAATCTTGCACCCTCAAAATTGGTACTAAGGCAAGTAGAGTAAACACTCCACTAGCATGGACAAGCTATGCTCTCCAATATGCAAAATGAGAAATGATAAAAGCTCTTCTCCTTATTTGTTCTTGTATTTTATAAACTTCCCAATCCTTCCATGGTTCTAATTCCTTCCAAAATCCTCATGCCAACTCGAATTGGGAAGAGATTCCAAGGTGTGCCACTTGTCCAACAATTTTTAGTCTTCATCTTCTACCAATTCGAATGAGGAGGCTCTTTGGATTCCCTTAGTATGTTGTGCTCCTTCTTGGAGGATATTTTTAGCCCTGACATATCATATTCGTCAGATGTCAGCAATGAGGTCTGATTTTTGTCATAAGTGTCATAGCATCTTCATCATTGTTGTCATAGAAGCTAGGGAATCTAGCCCAAGTGTTTCAATATCTCTAAAATGCCTCTTCCTCTTCCATGGGAGTTACTCTTCCACTCCAATTCGACCTTCATCGAGTGATTCCAAGTATAATGACCTTCCAACTCCCCCAAGAACATTAGGCTCCACCTTGGATTTGAATGGGTGAGAATAGGATGCCATGTGGCATGAGGAATCTAGCTTTGTGTGGGTCCCACACCACCAATGTGCCTCCTGGCATGACCAAGTGCCACCTTATTTTCCTATTATAAATATTTATTTATCCCCTTTTAATATATTTATGTCAATGTAATGTCCAATTTGGGTTTATTATCTCCCTTATTCAAAATCCCAATGTTTCTACCCCAACCTAGGGAACTAGTAGACTGGTGGAATTTTACCTTATAGTATTTATTTGGATGGGGACATTACATAAAAGTTTCATATATTTATGCATTACATGTTAAGAGTTACACTTGTTGAATGTTAGGGTTTGTGACAATGAATATTCAAGAGAATAAGGTTGACAAAATATTGCATAACATTCTCATATGGTATCAGAATCACAAACTTGTTTCCACATTAGATCCGCATTCTTAATGATGATCTTGGTGATTATCTTGGCACATTCTATGGTGATCTTGGCATATATATTATTGGTGAATGTATTGAAATATTCCATGGTAAGGTTATTGGCATGAGATCCCTCTAAGCTTTTGGAATGTACTATGAGGTCTATGATGTAAGGGTTTGAAGGTGCAAATAGATGAAATCTATTGGTGATTATTTCTGGGATTTGATTACACTATTTGGAGGCATATTTATGGTCTTACTACACATCTGAAGTATATCTTGGAAGAATTTGTTGTCATTCTTGGAGGACAGATTTGAGGCATGTACAGGTTGACAATGTGACAGAGATATTTTTTGTGGCATTGTGACAGAGACAATGATTGTGTCATTGTGACAAACATGGATTGTGATAGTGAAAACAATACAATGATTGTGGCAATGATAGATATAGGTATAGGGACAATGATACAGGTACAAGGACATAGATACAGGTATACTAGGTTGATGGAAACCGTGATACAATGGTAGTGGAATATTGTTCTTCTTATTCATATCAGGGTGGCAGGATCGAGCAAGTATAGGAGATTGAAGTCTCCTTTGGGTTGATTCCTGTGATCTCAGGGAGTTGGGGATTCCTTCCAGTTGGTGCTAGTAAAACTATTGAGTTGGAATTTACTGAGAACTGGAGTCCTATCTATAGGTTGAAAATTATGAAAACCAAGGGGTTGTAGCCTCCTTCTAGATGGAGCTAGTAAACCTAGGAGTTGGAGATTCCTTAAGGTTGGAGACTATAAATTACGGGGTTGTAGCCTCATTCTATATGGAGCTAGTAAATCAAGGAGTTGGATCTTCCTTCAATTTCGAGCCTATAAATTAGGGTGTTGGAGCCTCCTTCCAGTTGGTGCAGGTAAATCAGGGAGTCAATTCCTTCAAGAGAGTCTGATAGCTGGATCGAAGATCTCTAGAGCACATGGATGAACATGAAAGTCTCTACTCCGCAAATGGGGTTCGATTGTTCTATGGATAAAATTTTGATCTGATTGGATTATAAGAATGAGACTCCATTTACATGCAATGGAGGAGCTAAGAAATAATAATGCAATGGAAATGGATATCATCTTGCATGGAATATATGATCATGTGAAAGATAAAGTTGGAAGGTGTGCATTAACTAAAGTGCTCTGGGACAAGGTACAAAATATCTGCACACAGGACCCCACTCTTAGCATTATTTTTGTCCCAAGTACCTACAAAGATGGGTAAATAGTTCATGAGGTTTGGAGTCCAAAGAACTTAATCTCCTAGATTCTTCTGCCACTACATAAAGGATGCACCTACACCCCTGGTTTTCTACCTTCTCAACAGACAAGGATACCCCACCACCCTAATTCTCCATCCACGACTAGAAGGAGGCAACAATTCTCTTAGAAGGCCTCAACCTGCCCCAAGCACTGCCCAACAACCCTCTAATTTATAATAGTTGTAAATTCAGTTTTCCAGATCTTTAGTGGCAGATCGAACTTTTCTAATGCTTCATCTATCTCACTGGCCTCTTTCTTGCTTCTAATATGCAATTACCAAAACTTCAGAGACACTTGTGATCCTCTTCATACATTTGGCTTGTATGGTTATATATATCTTTTCAAAGAAATTTATTATTTGAAACATTGTGTTTTTTAGGAAAATCATGCCTCTTCATAAAAAATATTGTATCCTTATAATGGCATTGATTCATCATTGATCTTCATAGTCTTTCAATCTTGTTTAAATTAGTAAGGAATTACTATTTTGGAGAGTTAACCAATTTTGGCAATTCTCCAAAGTTGGCTATTTGGCCAAATTGTTCTCCAAATATAGCATTGCCAAACGTATCTTCAACAGAGTGGACATCAAACCGGCGATCAACTAAGATTTACAAATATTTTGCATTCGATCCTTTTAATTAATCCTTGAGCATCTCTCAACAGTGAAATGATTCAAAACCGTTGGATCTTCGTCAATCCAGATTGACGGTGGACTTCAACATGCGCTTAGCTAGATTTCTTAAGAATTCGCATCACATCCTAAGCTTTAAAGGATGCAAAACTTAACCCAGCAAAATGTCATGTACCGTTGGATTGCCCCATCCAATATTGATAGTGGACTTGAAAATTTTATGAGCCCGATTATGACCCCTAGCCTCCAATCTGTCCCATCATTTAAATCAAAGTTCGGTCACGGTAAGGTCTGCCAGTTCTCGAGTAACGTCTTTGAATCTTAATGACATATAAAACTCTTTAAAGTACTTTGATCTTTAATTCTGACGGTTGTAGAGATTTCTTCTGATCCGTTTTCTAGTTTTAAATCGCATCTACCCCTGTTCCCTCATGTTTTCCCAAAATGTTGTATAACTTAGCTCTATCTTCGACTGTTTCTCCCTCCATTGGCCCTCCTCAACATCTAGTTGTTAAAGTCAAAGAACAGGGAAGTCTCTAGATTCCACCCAGAGCTCTTCTTAGTGGCTGGGAGCTCCTGCACAGGAAGCTTTGTTACAACAGTTCTTCAGGCCTACCTCCTAGTTTTATAATGGCGGAAGGGAGCAGTCGCGGAAGGACTAGCATCGTTGATGCAAACAGCCGCAAAATCGATAAGTTATAAAAGGAGATATAAGAGTTTCGACAGAAGCTGGACCTGAATGTTGGGATATTCCTATACTCCATCCTAGTCTTCCAGCATTTCCATTATTTTCATTTTCAGCCATGCATGCAACATGCATTTTGCATGCATGCATGCATTTTGCATGCATGCATCCCAGTCATCAGTCCCAATACATAGCCCTCAGTTAGCTAGTCCCGGGAGCTTCTCACTGATCAATTTTAGCCCTCCTAGTGCTTAGTGCGCCCTTCCTCCTTGATTTAAGGAAGCCACTCGCCCTCTCTCACCTACCACTCAGTTGTACTTCAGTTAGTTGAGTTATCTTTAGTTATTTCCTTGATTTAAGGATATATTGACTCTCAACTGACTGTATCACTTCGATGGACCTCCAGTGAGACTAGACTGCCCATTCTGACTCCAGTTAGCTCCTCATGCGCCCTCCACTGAGCCTCCTTCATTCAGTTAGTGCCTCCATGTGCTAGTTACACCTACCACACTCAGTTTGACTCAGTTTGAATGATGGTTGATAGTTACTTGTGCATTGATGACTCCACTGATGATGATGAAGACTTCTAGTTGTGCTTTGATGACACTCTAGTGATCTTTTGATCACTCCAAGAAGGCTAATTCGAATTGCCACATTGGAATTCGAATCCTCATACATTGTATTATTTATTTTTCCATATTGTGATTAATGAATTAGTGTGTGTGAAGTTATTTTGCTTCTATCCGAGTTCTACTATATTATTATTTTGTTGCTCATTTACACTACATTGGCCACTCTTCTTCTATCTTCCTGCTTAATCATAATATTTCTTGTGAGGTATACATCAGCTCTTAGATCTACTGTGAGGATTTTCACATGGTATCAGAGCATGTTGAGAGTATTGTCTATCTCCATTCCTGAGAGTTTTTTGTAGGTTATTATCAAGATTTCGAGTGCAGCAGTTGCAGTAGTTTCTGCACTTTTGCAGCAGTTGCAGTAGTTTCTGCACTTTTGCAGCAGTTGCAGTAGTTTCTGCACTTTTGCAGCAGTAGCAATTGCATACTTTTTCTATTGTTTTTGTAGGTCTTCTACAGCTTCCATGTATTCAGAAGAAATCCCTCCTCTTTCTCCATTCAACTATGATGAATGGAAACCAAAAATGATAGCATATTTGAAGAGCCATGATCTCTTTGATTATTTTTTTGAAAGAGAGTTCGAATCCTCTGAAGAAGAGAATGACCGGTTAAATAAAGGTGACAGTGTCTCTGGAGAAATGATGCTTGCAATGTCTCGTTGTATGTTTACCCACTTCATTGATTATGTTGAATCTCCAAAAGAGCTATGGGCCCATCTAGATGAAAGATTTGGCAAATAGAATGAAGGGATTGGTCCAAACCCTTTCGAGAGCAAACCCAGTGATGCATTCACCCTCCTTGATGATCTCATTGATCATGCATCAGTATCAAACATATCTCATATTGAAGTTGTCCACAAAGAAGAAGGACTTGCAGATTCTACACTCATGCTCTCAAATTATTCTATTTTGAATTATGTGCCAGCTCACACTCTAGAAATTGTAGAGGTTCCTAAATCCTCTCTTGCACCAGAGTCTGTTGGTTTGCATCATGATTTACTGAATGTTTTAGAGGTCAAATCAGCCATTAGAGGTAATGCATTCACTCTCCTTGATCAATCACCTCTTATTTACTACTGTAAGATCATTATTTCATGCTCTCAGAAGGTTATTGAAGATGATGGCCATTTCCATTCGCTTGGGATAATTTCTCATGCATTCAATAGTTTAGATCTCACCTCAAATGGTTCAAAGGAGATCTTAAGAAACCATTTTTCAAGTCTTGGATCTGATTTGGATTCCAAGCAATCACTGACATTTGATGGTTCTTTTGAGCATAATCTCACCCATGATGGTTCGAAGGAGAAAACAAAAGACTATCTACACATTCATGGTTTTGATCCAACCTCAGCTGATTCGAATCACAGGTTCAAGGATCATCATCATACTTTTGGATTTGTTCTCATCACATTCGATCTGAAGAGAGAGTACAAGCACATGCTTTTTGAGCATGAACCACTTCTTCCCAAGAATAAGATACCTCCATACATATGAACAAGCATCACACATGCTTGAGTTTGGAGCATTTATTTTTTATGTGTGCCTTACAGTCTATTTTGAGGGGGGTATTTTTTCCATGAGGTTTTCCCCATTTCCTCGGTTTATTGACTGTTATTATTATTCATTGTATTGGGTGACCTTTGGTCTCAGTTACCAGGGCCCAGGATGGATTAAGGGAGGGTGTTGGGATATTCCTATACTCCATCCTAGTCCTACCATCATTTCCATCATTTGCATTTTCAGCCATGCATGCATCCCAGTCATCAGTCCCAACACCTAGCCCTTAGTTAGCTAGCCCCGGGAGCTTCTCACTGATCAGTTTTAGCCCTTCTAGTTCTTAGTGCACCCTTCCTCCTTAATTTAAGGAAGCCACTCGCCCTCTCTCACCTACCACTCAGTTGTACTTCAGTTAGTTGAGTTATCTTTAGTTCTTTCCTTGATTTAAGGATAGACTGACTCTCAACTGACTGTATCACTCCGATGGACCTCCAGTGAGACTAGACTGCCCATTTTGACTCTATTTAGCTCCTCATGTGCCCTCCACTGAGCCTCCTTCATTCAGTTAGTGCCTCCATGTGCCAGTTACACCTACCACACTCAGTTAGACTCAGTTTGACTGATGGTTGACAGTTACTTGTGCATTGATGACTCCACTGATGATGATGAAGACTTCTAGTTGTGCTTTGATGACACTCCAGTGATCTTTTGATCACTCCATGAAGGCTAATTCGAATTTCCACCTTGGCATTCGAATCCTCATGCATTGTATTATTTATTTGTCCATATTGTGATTAATGAATTAGTGTGTGTGAAGTTATTTTGCTTCTATCCGAGTTCTACTGTATTATTATTCTATTGCTCATTTACACTACATTTACCACTCTTCTTCTATCTTCCTGTTTAATCATAATCTTTCTTGTGAGGTATACATCAGCTCTTAGATCTGCTGTGAGGATTTTCACACTGAAATGCAACAAAGAGGACTTGCAGTCCTTGAAGAAGACAATCGAGGATACGATTCAGCACACGCTCGAAGATAACAAAAATGAAATGATCAAACAAATTCGAGCGCTCCTTCTTCAACAAGAAAAAGCCATTCAATTTCAAGCTGTTGGAGTTCAAAATGACCCTAGACGAGCCCAACGACTTCGGAAGGTTCTGGACAGACCCCTTCAGCTACCGAAACTCCAGGGGAAAGATCATTAGGGTTCAAATCAATCGATATTGAATACTAAGGGAACCACGCGGCCCAGCCACCACAGTCGCTTTTTATTTTCATCATAGCTTTAATATTTTAGGTTTACATTTTTGTTTTTAGATATTCATTTATTGTTAGTTTAGGGGAGGGATTTTGTCCTATTTTCCAAGGCCCTTCTCTTCAGTTTGTATCGACAGGTGTATTGAAGGGTTGTACTTTTGGTTCTCTATATTTGGAAAGGATTTAAACTTTCCATTTTGAAGAATTTAACTCTGTATTTGGAAAGGATTTAAACTTTCTGTTTTGAAGAATTTAACTCTATATTTGAAAGAATTTAAGCTTTACGTTTTAAAGAATTTAAATTGGGTATTTTGGATACCTACTATTTGAATAAAATATATGCAATTTTATTAATATTATTTTTAATTAATTTTCTTAATTCTTTGTTCTTATCTAACTTCTTAAACTCTCTTATTTATCGATTATGTTTGGATTTATGGATTCTGTTTCAATTTAGATAAAGTTTTGAATTTCTTTTGGTTGATAGTTTAAATAATGGAAAACAAAAAATCCATGCCATCAATTCAACATAGAGATTACTTACTGGAGAAAAACTCTTTGAATGTAAAAAAACTCCAGGAGATACACTAATGAAGATAAACTAATTTAAAGATACTGGCAACAAGAATTACATTATTTCATTTTACAGATTGAGTGAGGAACCATATTTTTCTTGGAAGTGCATTTTAGCTATTTTGTGTAGGTTTGCAAATGGAGTTAATTGATTTTCCAAGTAATGTTTGTAAATTAAGTTACTTTACATTGAATAATATACATGGTTTCTAAATATGCCTTAATTTTCAAGTTTGAAAACAAAATTTTTTAATAAAACATTATCAATAGGATTATTATAAAAAGAGTATTATTGAAGGTCATGTATTTATTGGTTTTTCCCTTGATGTTTCTCCTCTTGCATTGGATTTACTATAACTTAAATCCATAGATTTATATTTAAATGGTACCTTTAATATCCGCAATATTCTTTTAAACAATAGCTAAACTAATTGTAAAAGTCAAATATCCCACGTGTCACAGTCTGAGCATTCCACATATCACCCCAGGAAACTAGATATCGACATTTTAACAACAAAATTTATAGAAGTTTTGCTACAAAGAGTTTGTTCGCAAGTCGAAATTTTTTCAGAGAAAGAGAGGTCGCTCTATCATCAGGTTGTTCTATTTTGTGGTGTTGGAAGTAGACACTGAGGACAAAGAGCATTTGCTCCTTCCTCCAGGGATTTTTTGTTAGGAGTGGCAAATGTAGATATCGGTACTATGAACACAAACTTCATATGAACATTGCGTCACACATTTTGCTAGCAAGTGGAAATATACACTGATAAATAGTGGTTGCTCTTTCTCCAAGTTCTATTTTTACAATTCCCTCGTAAATGAAGGGGCGGTCGACCCTTCTTCTTCCAAATATTATTTTCATTATAGTTCGAGACTCCAAAAAGGGTCGGTCGATCCCTCTTTTGTTCTCCATCCTGGTTATCATTGAATTGCTAGATAAAGGTTTTCACAATTATCTACTAAACGAAGGGGTGTCCAATCTTTCTTGATGGAAAATGAAATACGGGACAAACAATTTGTATATGTTATAACTTAGTTGATGTTCAGTCCCTACTATTGACTGCGAAAGTCGGGAATTGTCGACCTACCCTTCAAAGATCAAATAGTTTTACGTTTCTGTCGTAAATGAAGGGTCGACCGACCCTTCTTGCGCTCAATATTCTTTCGGTGTTCACCATTTTAGATATAGATTAATTGACCTCTTACCCTTCATAGGTTGAATATTTTTATAATTCCCTCATAAATGAAGGGGTGTCTGACCCTTCTTCTGCCTAGTATTCTATTCATAATAGTTCTAGAATGCAAGAAGGGTCGGTCGATCGTTCTTTCTTTCACCATTCTCGATATAGGTGAATTGTTGGATATAGTTATTCACAATTATCTACTAAATGAAGGGGCATTCGATCCTTCTCGTCAGAAAATGGAATTTGGGACAAACATGTTTATATGTTAGAACTTAGATGATGTCCGGGTCCCTAATATTTACAGCCGAAGTCGGAAGTTAGGAATTGTCGACATAGCATTCAAAGATCAAATAGTTTTACATTTCTCTCATAAATGAAGGGTCGGCCGACCCTTCTTGTGCTCAGTATTCTTCCGGTGTTCACCATTTTAGATATAGATGAATTGACGTCTTAGCCTTCATAAGTTAAATATTTTTATAATTCCCTCATAAATGAAGGGGCGGTTGACCCTTCTTCTACCCATTATTCTATTCATAATAGTTCTAGAATGCAAGAAGGGTCGGTCGATCCTTCTTGTGTTCTCCATTATGGGTATAGGGAATTTCCACATGAAAGTGTTCACAATTATCCACTAAATGAAGGTGCAACCGATCCTTCTTGTCCGGAAATGGAAGTCGAGACAAACATTTTTTATATATTAGAAGTTAGCTTATGCCCGGATCCTTACTATTAATAAAATGGGATCCCCAGTTGCTAATTTGTGGAGGTAATATCCAATTCTTTGATATTGATTATGGGGTTGATTGATTGGTGTCTTCATTCTCACTTTTCAATGATTTGGATCCAATAAACTTTGTTGAATAACTTTAGTTTTTTTGCATTTTGTGAGTTGCGGAAAGCTTGGTTTTTTCCTTTGAAATACATCATTTATGCAATCCGCAATGCGGAAGTTAAAATTTTTCTTGTTTCGAATTTTTCCTTTTCCACAACCCGTAAAGCGTATTGTGGATGTCTAAAAGCATCTATTCAAATAAATCGAATTTTCAGTTCCACATTTCCACAACCCGCAAATTGTGGATTGTGGAATGTAGAAAGTATTTGGTAAATAAATAACCGCTCACATCGGCCACAAGGACCCATAAATGCACAACATTGGGCGAATCAACCAGAGATCTAGTGAGTTAGTGGAAGATTTGGTCATTATTGCCCAGAATTGATTTGATTTCTGTGAACTAAAAGAAAGCAAGTTAACGAAAACACAGCAAGTTAACGAAAAGATAGCAAGTTAACGAAAATACAACAAGTTATAAAAGTAGGGTGCAATTCATTGTTCAGCTCATTGAGAATTCGCAGAAGTTATAGGAGAGAGTTAAGAAGATAAGCAGAAAGAGAAAGATTACAATGGAACAAGTAATTTCCAGTTCAAGTATGCCAGAGGAACCAACAACAAAGGCCGAAGTAGTCTATGAAGAACTGGAGATTGCATCAGTCCTTGAGAAGATAGGAAGGAAGAAGACAAGGGCCAACCATCCAGTCGGCTCGCAAAGGAGAACAAAGGTGGGTCGTTGGAGCACCGCAGTAGCAGAAGGGGCAGGCACATCGGTCTCCATGGAGGAAGAAACGGTATTATGCAGAAGGCTGACAGAACCGACCATAGAAAACATCCCATGGTATGTGCCCCCATGGAAGACATCCCATGGTATGTTCCCCCATGGAGAACGGGAGCACCAGAGGTCCGGATTGGGAAGAACGTTAGATATACTATTAAGGAACCTGCGGTCCCAAAGGGGGTCGGCAGAATAGGCAATATCATTTTGCAGCTGCAAAAACTACAGTACAGTGACCACGACGTCCTATTAAAACCAGAATGCATGACTAATACATACAAGGAGGTAAAGCATGGTGAAAAGGGTCTGATTACGTGAGTGATTGAACAATGGGCGCTGTAATATCCTGAATTTTGGACTAACTATTTTTGTTGATATATTGGGCCACGGCCCCAACACATATGTTTTATTTTGAGTATTGGGCATGAGCCCTAGCACCTATGATTTATTCTTTTATATATTGACATATCGGGCATGGACCCTGACTGACTTCTTTATTAAGTGTATACTAGGTGAGGAGGCCCTAATGTTTTGATGATGTTCTTCAGCTTTGATATGGGTATGAACCCTAATATACTGAGATGATCTTTTGTTATTTACTTTGCAGAACTATGATCTTTACATGAATGACTTATGTGGTGTGTTGACCGTGGAATCAGAAACACACAAATGACCTACGTACTGGGCATAAGCCCAATGTACCTAGAGGAATGGTTATGTACTGGGAGTAAGACCTGAGGTACATTGAGTGTTGGGCATAAGCCCTGGAGCACTCCAAGATTGATAAATGAATACCGGATCCGAGGCCACTTGAATATTCTAGATGTACCTCACAACCACATTCTAGCACTAGTGTTGAGCAGTAAGCTCTGGAATTGCACTAGCGTAATGCCCATGTCAAAGTGTTGAGTTAAAAGGCTCCGAAGAGCACTCGGGGTTACTAAATATCAAAGTGTTGAGTATGAAAGACTCTGAATAGCAGTTTTACTTTCATCACATTTATTTAATTTGATTAAATGATTCATCTTTCATCTATCATCAAATACTGCGGGAACTACCATGTTAAATGAGGGAATCCGACATGCAAGAGAGAGACTAGAGGTGGCTATCCAAGCTTACCGAAAGACCGTCCAAAGAAGTGGACCTTACCCTTAAATTGTTAAACAAAGTATCATGTGAAGATACAAGATTAAATATTATTATTAAGAATTTTAATAAATAATGAGGTGACTATTTATTTATAAAAGACATTTATTGCATATAGTTTATGCATAGTGGGATGCCACATTATTTAATAGTATTAATATTTAGTGGGAAGCCACATTTGTAAACAGTATTAATAATGTATTAATACCTAGGTGAGAAATATTATTATTATAATTAGTGTTATTATTATTATGAAAAGTTTAAATTAAAATCACTCAGAGTTTAAACAAAGGAAAAGTCCTGGTTCAAGAGGACTAGATATTTGAGTAAATAATATATTTTAAAATATTAATTATCTTAATTTAAAGAAACTAAATATTCAACAATCATAATTCAAGACTCCCCTACATAAAGAGGGTAGATCCCAAGGTTGGGGATCATCTATCTTTTTCATTATCATTCTCTTATGGTAATCAAAGAGAATTTTCTGCTCCAAGAACTTAAGCAGTCCACATAAGTTTCCAGATCTGAACCAACAGTAAACCTAGGACCTCTATCTCTTTTGCATGTTGAAATCTAGCTCGGGGGGATCCATACAGAACCAGGAACGGTTGTAGGATCATGGTTGGGAGGAACATGGTAGTCCCAAAGTTATCCAATTAAGGAATCATTCTAATAGGTCAGCTAAGCATAGCAGTTTTTCCACTAATTATTGTTTGAGTGTGTAGGTTACTACAGGAGTGGATCAAGCCACAAGACAACCAGGTATGAATTATTAAACCAACTATTTCCTGTTATGTTGGTAGCTAGGCATTTAATTAGGCTTGTTATTAAAGTATTGATCTCCCTAAATATTTACAGCATTACTTCTCTTTTGGAGCAAGGGCCTTCAGGGCATAGGCTCCCGGGTTAATTTCATTTTAAAGTTAGAACTGCATGCACAAAAATTTTATTAACCTCGGAAAATTATAACTTAGAAACCAGCAGAATGACTAGCAGGTCTAGTCAAACTAGCGTGTGCTAGACATCCATGCAAACCTTAAAACCTAGAAGTCCTTGCCCTATCAATTTTAAAACATCAGAATGCTTTTTCCTTCTGACAACATTATTTATGTAGGATGCTGCCAATACCATATTCATGTCTGGTAGTTCTGTTAGTTCTTTTACATAACCTAGGAAGCTGATAATCATAGTCTTAGTAGAGATCTGTTCTTTAAAAGAAAAAGGAATTCTCATTTACATTTATCTTTCATCAGAAGCCTTATCAATCACATTGTACAGTAGTAGAAAGAAAACATATTACAGTAGTCAAAGATTTTTCAAGCATTAACGAATTCACCAAAACCCTTAGTTACGATTCCAGCCATTAATTAATTCACTATACAAACATGCAATAGGCACTTCAAGGGATCAAGATTTCATTCATAGACTCAGACCATTTTCTATTTCATCACACGATGAGCTTGTTCTTTATTTCATGGATTGAATCTCATCACATAGTGAAGTATTGTGTTTCATTTCTTTTAGCACATCGAATCAACAGTCAACGGATCGAATCCCACTAACTTCCCTAGGATTATTCTTACCCACAGACAAATTGCCGATAGCAAAATTTTAGCATACATAATCCCTTTTCTTTCAAACAATCAAATCAACCGACTGCTAGGGTTATGACTCCACTCAAAATGCAGGAGTATTCCACCAAGTCTAAATCTCAACCAGAAGCCTGGCGAGCGATGCAAAGCCATAATCCACAACCAACTAAACAAACATTATCATTTAGCAACAATACAATCATTCATTAAAAACAAATACATAACAAGGATCGAATCTCCTGATAGTCTCTTCATTAAACCCTTTCTAATTATTACAACTACCAGGAAATGCAGCAGTAAACCAGAGACTAAATTTCTCAGACATATAGTTGATCCAACTGAAGAGTTACGATTTTTCCTATCAAGTCATCCTTTAATACAGAGTTAAACATTTCGGAGAAATAGCAAACTATGATACTCAACCGAAGGTCTCCAACCTAATTAAAAATGATATCCAAACATCAGGGACAGAGAAATTATTAAACCTTTTAACCTTCATAAAGCAAACGCAGAGTTTCCACATTGCTCATTACATTTCATAACTACATGTTCGAGGATTCATAGAAAAAGCAGGTCACTGTAATGACTCCAAAACCCCAAATTTATACAACAATAGATCATAACACATTTGAAAGAGGTTTACAATATAAATAGAATGGTCAAAGCCATTACATATAGTACACAAACCCTCCAGGGTTATCCTCCTTTATCAAACTAGCAACATAACCTTTAACTGGTCCAGCCAACGGAGACCCCGTCAAGACTTCTTAAATACATTACAGTGAGCCAAAGGGGAACACGAAATCCCAAATCATAAAACGATACACCCTCCAGAGAGGCGAGAAGCAGGAGCAAGGGTTCGGAAAACCTGAACTTACCCCTTTTGTTCAAGCCATCCAAACGCCAAAGGTAATGACCACCTGGTAGCAATCCACGCAGAGAGGCAACATAAATTACCTACCATCAACCGTATCATTACAAGGTTAAAATCCAGGAATAGGAACTTTCATGCTAGATAAAACAGTAGGAATAGAGCGTAAACGAAGTGCATGACATTACCTGGTGCATTCATCCTCCTCTACGACTTCAAGCAAGCAATACACAGGTGCTCCAACCTCGAGCAAAGCTCGGATCAGAGCACAGACCCCTCAAACGCATCAAGCAGTGACCAAATCCAAATGAACTAAGAATACGATTTCGTTGCTGGTGTAAAGACCAAGTAAACCCTTATGCAAGCTGGCAGCAAACCATTTGGTTTCGTATTACTGCATTTAATGTCACTACCAACCCCAAATTATTTCGATATCAACCCTATTCTCTATAGTATGAGAGCCATCTATTTCCATGGTGATGCTCAACAAGTATAGTAAGGATCACAAGTATTACATGACCAACAAGTATTGCAAACCCATAAGTATTATTTCAGGGCTCAAGTGATTGTTAGGAATATGATTTAGAACCCAAGGGAGATGCCTTCAAAATCACACCTGCAAAACAGAGTTTACGATAAAAAGCATTAGCGAAATTCACTAAGTAAGTCAAAAGTTCCAACACTTGCACCTTACCTCTCGGAAACTCTGTCGGGGGGGTTATCTCTTCTTTCTGAAACATCAATGTTCCCTCTTGGGCCTCACACTTCTTCATCGAAGGTCCATCTCGCCTGAAGATAATATTCAGACATTTATAAATATGCACTTAAGTTCTTGAATAGTAAGTAAGAGGTGATTTTATAATTACTCTAGCATGTGCACACTTGGAACAGAATTATATAAATCTACCCTACACATCGCTTCCGCAGATCCAAAAGATTGTTAGCTAGTGAGACTTGATTATAAAATTAAATTCTTGATTTTCATAAAACAAGTATCGATGCATATATTATTTTATTCAATGCTGAACTTAATTTACAAATCATCACCCTTAAAATAGAATTTACTACATTAACAGAAAAATTTTAAATTTCTACTACTTTAGGGACATTACAGGTGCTAGGAGTGAAGAGGTCCGACCTGTTGAACCTGAACGAAATGCCCCATTTTGGAAGGGAGACCGAGGTAAATGCATGTGTGAAGAAACTCCTTGCCTGCTTTCACGGAGGTTATTTATGGCTCGAAGAAAAGGTACCAATAACGGTTGACTTAATAGCGCAAATAACAGGGTTACCCAAAAATGGGGAAGACCCTTCGCAGCATTTTAAGGGAAAAGACAACGACAAGCGCTTAGCATCCAAACTGAAGGAAATGTATGGGGTGGAAAAGGACTCACACAGATACAAGATAGAAACTATCAATGACAAGGCAGTAAGAGTCGCATCCAGACTATTAGCCATCAAGATGGTTCGAAATAATCTCCCAAACCAGTGCACTGCAGGGGTCCAATTGAATTGGTCGTTGTTCCTAGTGAATGAGCTTACAGAGGACGCAATCCTTATGCAGGAACAAGGGAAATCATTCACATATTCATGGTTGTTGATACTCATTGCGATAGTTGGTTGGAAGGAACCAATAGACTACCAAGGGATGACCATACCAGTAGTCGGGGTCTACCAAGGAGCGAGGTACAAAAATCTATGGGCGCTAAATGACAAGGAGCGCATAAAAACAACAACATCATCTTCTATATCTACTTAGAAATGTTGAAAAACGGTGTGGAGGAGGTCCCACGAATAACATAGGAAGCAGTGAAAAAGCATCGATGAGTCGCAAGACTGACAGTCGAGTCACGGGTAATACAAATACAAGCACACGTCGACCCAGGAAAACAGAGGCTAAAAACAAAGTTCAAGTTCATGAATGAGGATTTAGATGCAATAATCGATGACTGGCCTCAAGAATGGAAAAATCCGGTAGCATAGGAGGAACTATCGTATCCTAAAAAGGGGAAGCCAGAAAACATAATAGAACCATCCAAAGACAGTGCACATGAGGATACAGGAGAAGGAAACAACGCGGAAGAAGACCAACAGTCGTGCACCGCTACTAAGGATGGAGCATCCACCGCGATGGAAATAGACTCCAATGTAGAGGTCCAAGTAGAGGAGGTATGAACGAAGTTACGGTTCGAAAAGGTCTAGGGGAGTGCACCTATCGACATTCCCCAAGAATAGATAGACACTCTCGTACAGAAGATGACAAAAGTGGTAGAAGAAAACTGGGGAAAATCCACTCAGCATGCGACCGAATTCTTCAACCACGTGTCACAACTGTTGGAAGTGTTAGTAGACATGACCACGACAGTAATTCAAAAAGACAAGGCGCGACCAAGTGCTTCAGTACCCAGAACTTAAGTGGACATCGGCACAAACCCAAGGTTAGTGCGTATCCTGCCACAGGCTATGACGACAAGGACAGAAGAGTTGGACGCGGAGTTATGAAACCGTGACCAAGTCATGGTAGACTTCAACATTCTACCAATACTGTCACTACAACAAATTCAGATAGCGACAAGTGAGGAAATTGTGGAACGCGAAGCAACAACGCATAATCAAATGATCCAGTACAAACGACAGGTGCGAAACATTGAGGCGTAAATTCAGTGCCTTCAAGAAGAAAAAGAAGTAAGATTGCAAGATGCCGCAAAGGCCGTAGAAGATAGGCGAAGGATGGAGCATGTGATTTCCATTGCATGTGGAGAAGCACTAGAAATATATAAAGATGATTTACCCGAAGCATAAGCAATACAACTGGGAGTAGTCATCATAGACCTGCGAAAGGAGAACAAGACACTATAGGAGAAGGTGATACCCAGCACACCACTAGAATAGATCCAGTGTCACCAGAATGCGATAGAAGAGGCCACGATTGAGATCGTAGAGATGGAAAAGGATCCCAGAAAATTGTTGAAGAGGTTACGGATTTTTGGGGAAGTTTAGTACAAGATGAGTAGTTGCACCAACTGAACACGCAACTCGCCCAGGTAGAAGCACAGCTGGAATCGCTGAAGGGATCGCTTAAAGTGATGCCCCTACTCACGAAGATGAAAAAGGCCATGGAGCTGAAGGAACTCCATCATCGAGTAACAAAGGCATGAGAAAGGCAGCAAAGGAGGACTACGCACCTAGATGAATTACAAACAAAGGTAGAACAGTTGGCCATGCAAGAAATGGAAGGAATGGCATAGGTCAAGAAGGATCTAGAAAAGGAACAACGGATGAATAATGAGCACCCAATGGAAAAACAGGTAGAAGACTATGCATCACTCAAAGTATCGACAAAAGAAGTTGTCCACCAGATTAGAGCTACATACAATGATTTCAAGTCCCAAGTGAATGCACCAGAGGTGTCCAACTGAGGTGGCTCGAGGGAGAGACACAAGTTCATGTTGGTGGACAAAAGAAGTTGTCCACCAGATTAGAGTTGTGTAATGTTTTTCTCTACCTTTGGAAATTTTTGTATGGATCCGCGATAAGTTGTTTGGAATTGTCCCTGCGAAGGTTGTACCACAAGTTTTTGATGAGTTAATGCATGAAGATGTTCGGTTATGTCTCTTCCTTGTTTTTCTTCTTATGTTGAGTGATGAATGCGACCTAAATAATGTGTTATGATTAAGTTATGTTGCTTTGTAATTTTCATTGATACGACCGCCAGTTATACAATGTTAGTGCGAATATTGATTACACATTGATAATGCGAATGATGAATGTATGTTTGAAATATTAAGCATGATGAATGTATGTTTGAAATTTCTATCCCTATCATCCTACCAGAGGTTATTGTAGTAATCATAGATATCACTCGTGTGAATAAAATAATCTCATCATGATCCAGTCGACATTATGTCTTGTCACGAAAAAAATATACACCATGACAAGACATAATGTCATGAACTTCTATATAATTGTTTTCTTCACGCACGTGATACAATCCATCAAAATATACAGTCGGTACAATTACTCCAGCAAAATATAAGGCATGATGAGATTGTTTTCTTCACACACATGATACAAGCCATCATTCACCATTAGCACCGTCAGGATAACCGCCATTTTAGAATTTCATCGTATAAACCATCGCCTTGTCAGCATACAATCCTTTCTCAAGGCATCGATTGGAGTGATACGTGTACAATTACACCAGCAAAATCTACGGTGAATATTATTCACCCTGCTGCAGGCTATTTAATGTGGCGGCAGCAGGCCGGTTGGGCGTTGGATCTCAACCTAGTTGAGATCCAACAGCCAACTATGTTGGGAATTTCTTATACTCCATCCTAGTCCTAACAGCATTCTCCATTTTTGCATTTTCATTCATGCATGCATTTTTGCATGCATGCATCCCAGTCATCATTCCCAGCACCTATTCCTCAGTCAGCTAGCCCCGAGAGCTTCTTTCTGATCAGTTTTATCCCTCCTAGTGCTTAGTGCACCCTCCTTTCACCTACCACTTATGAAAGGTGCCCTCTCTCACCTACCACTCGGTTGCACTTCAGTTAGTTGAGTTATCTTTAGATATTTCCTTGATTTAAGGCTATATTGACTCCTCAACTAACTTTATCACTTTGATGGACCTACAGTGAGACTAGAATTCCTATTCTGACTCCATTTAGCTCCTCATGTGCCCTCCACTAAGCCTCCTTCAGTCAGTTAGTGCCTCCATGTGCCAGTTACACCTACCACACTCAGTTAGACTCAGTTTCACATCTAGTTGACAGTTACTTGTGCATTGATGACTCCATTGATGATGATCAGGACTTCTAGTTGTGCTTTGATGACACTCTACTGATCTTTTGATCTATCCATGCAGGCTAATTCAAATTACACCTCTGGTACTCAAATCCTGTGTATTGTATCATTATTGTTTATTATTCAGATTAATGAAACATGTGTGATTATTCTGCTTGTATCTGAGTTCCATTGGATCTATGTTCTATTGATCCATTCTTCTTCTATTTTCCTAAATTCTTTCATTGTGAGGTTTACATCATCTCTTGGATCTACTGTGAGGATTTTCACAAACTGGCCTGTTGCCGCCGCATTAAATGGCCTGCAACAGGTTGGATATTGATCACCAAAATCTATAGTCGGTATAGATGATATCTATGACCACCATCCCACCATACTGTAATAATTATCGTTACCCATCTGTAACATCCAAGTCAATTCACCAATTCACTAGCCACACACTATATAACGGCTAAACCATACCCCATATCACAGCAAAAGGAAATCTTCAGGAAGTCATGGCACTCTTCTTTACCGCCTTTGTTTTGTTTCCTTTGTTGTTTTATCAGAAATACTTGAGCCTTATGGTCACTCCCCAGTTCTCTTCGTGATATATGAGAATTTCGATAGCAATTCCCTGACAAATCCTCACTACACCATGATATATGGGCATTTTGAGCACTGTTGAAGCCCCAAGACCAGGATTTGTCTCTAATGTGACTCATAGCTTCTAGTTGAAGCAAAAATAAAGTTTTTGTATATGTAGGAGAAGATCATGTGTATATGTAGGAGAAGATTCTATGTTTGTAAGCTCAAGCTCATAGTCATGAAATGTATTAAGATCCCAAGCTCTGTAAATGGTGAAAGATCGAAGTAAATTCCATCTCTGTGTAATGCGGCGAAGTTGCACTGTTTTAACCCGGAATAACTTCAACTGATTTTTATGTCTTAGTAAGAAAATTTTTAATATAAATCCTGTAGTAGAAGAGTCTTTGTTTGTGAGCTCAATCTTGTAGTTGTGAAATGTATTAAGATCCCAAGCTCTGTAAAGTTTGAAAGATCGAAGTAAATTCCATCTCTGTGTAATGCAGCGAAGTTGCCCTATTTTAACCCGGAATAACTTCTAGTGATTTTTATGTCTTAATAAGAAATATTTAAATATAAAGCATGTTTAATAGTAGTGAGCTTGAGTCGAATTTGAATCTGGATAAAGTTAAGAGGTCTGATAAAGAGACTGATAACAAGCACTACTGTTGACATGAAAACGACCAACACAAATACTACCTATTATTCCTACCTATTCATAATCCCTCTTAATCTTCTTCTTTTTTTAAATCCTTTTGCTCTATTCCTAGTCTTGAATCCCATTAATCCTTTATTTATAATGCATCATTTATTTTTTCTCTGTTGTTGGATACATTACCAGAAACGTGATGGATGAGTGCCTTTTTTAGAAAAATGGAGTAGAAACGGGGATGGAATGAAAACGACCGTTTTCTACGCCCGTTCCCGTTTCTAGAATGAAGAAACCTTTTTTAAGGAAACAAATCGTTTTGTCAATTTGAGGTATTAATTGCTGGTGGGTAGCGATTCAATATCAAGTAAATGCAAAATTTGTCAATTTTAGGTATTAATTGCTGGTGGGTAACGAGTCAATATCAAGTAAATGCAAAATTTATTCTTGAAAATGGAGTGTTGTGTAAGGAAGTTGGATTACTGTCGTGGGCCACCTAACGCCTGCATTGATATGGGATACCTACCGCCCACTTCCTACATTGAAACTAAAAGTTCAAACTCTCTGTGTTTTCCAGTTTGGAGCTTTGTTTTCCCCAAGGACTGAGGTACTCTGTGTTTGCTAGTTTGGAGATATGTTTTCTCTGAGGACCGAGGTACTCTGTGTTTTCCAGTTTGGAGCTCTATTTTCCCTGAGGACTGAAGTTTGCTTTAGCTAAGGTGGAACCGAGAAGAGTGTTGGGAGGCTAGAGTAGTAAGATTGGTTTGAAGAATCGACTACTAGTTTTTCAATTGCCAGGTATTTATATTATTCAAACCATAAATCTAAATCTATAATAGAGCATGCTTATTCCGCCATCGGGCTCAAAATCCATATCTTCCATGGTTGTCAAAAATCAATCCAATGACAGTTTCAATTTCACATTATTTTAAAGTCTCTAAACGTTTTGGATTCTCCTTATCCTTAATCAGATCATCTCCTTTGCAGGAGTAAGAAAAGACTATACTTTTATTGGAGCTTCAACTTGTAGACATAGAAGCAGTAGACTCATCCTCTGCAACTGCAAAAATAATCAGATATTATTCCTCAAACATGTAAGCTTTGCATCGGACTGTTCCATCATTCCATGTATAATTTCAAAAAAAAAAACACATGCATGCCTTCCCAGACACACCATAATGCTAATTAAAATTCAAGCAGGATACTATGTTGGAAAAGGAATTTAATAGTAACAACAATGCAGATAGTGATGCCATTAGTTGGAATGATTCTAAATGCGATAACTGTAAGCTAATACAGGTAAAAGTAAAACCTATTTGTAGGATTATAGAAATGGCTTAAAATGGCCAAAATGGGTTCAA
Organism: Larix kaempferi; assembly: GCA_027924585.1. Taxonomy (NCBI): domain Eukaryota; kingdom Viridiplantae; phylum Streptophyta; class Pinopsida; order Pinales; family Pinaceae; genus Larix; species Larix kaempferi. The sequence continues at coordinate 228,379 of BSBM01000474.1, forward strand.
TATCACATGTTCAAAATGGCCAAAATCATTCTCTATGAAGCCTTTAATACTAAGGAATCTAGCTATTAGTTTCAATTATAAATCAACAGCAATACAAATGAAGTATTGAGTTGTATATTATCAATTCTGGAATAATCAAAGTCACTTGGCACAATATGAGCTTTCCATGTGTCACCCTGGGAAACTAGATTTCAACATTTTAACAACAAAATTTATAGACGTTTTGCTACAAAGAGTTTGCTGGTAAGTATAAATTTTGTCAGAGAAAGAGAGGTCGCTCTTTCATCAGGTTGTTCTATTTCAGGGTGTTGGAAGTATATGCTGAGGAGAAAGAGAATCCACTCCTTCCTCCAGGGATGGTTTTTTAGGAGTGGCGAAAGTAGATATCAGCACTCTAAACACAAATTTCATAGGAACATTGCTTCACACATTTTGCTGGAAAGTGGAAATATCCACAGAGAAAGAGCGACCGCTCTTTCTCCAAGTTCTATTTTTACAATTCCCTCGCAAAAGAAGGGGCGGTCGAACCTTCTTCTTTCCAATATTCTTTTTGTTATAGTTCGAGACTGCAAGAAGGGTCGGTCGATCCTTCTTGTGTTCTCCATTCTGGATATCGTTCAATTGCTATATAAAGGGTTTCACAATTATATATTGAACGAAGGGGTTTCTGATCCTTCTAGTCGGAAAATGGAAGTAGGGACAAACAATTTTTATATGTTCTAACTTAGTTGATGAACGGTTTTTACATTTCTCTCGTAAATGAAGGTTCGGCCGACCCTTCTTGTGCTCAGTATTCTTCCAGTGTTTACCATTTTATATATAGATAAATTGACGTCTTAGCCTTCATAGGTGAATATGTTTACAATTCTATCATAAATTAAGGGGCGGCCAACCCTTCTTCTACCCAGTACTGTATTCATAATAGTTCTAGAATGCAAGAAGGGTCGGTCAATCCTTATTTCTTTCGCCATTCTAGATATAGGTGATATGCTGGATATAGTTGTTCACAATTATCTACTAAACGAAGGGGCCGCCAATACTTCTCGTCGGAAAATGGAATTCGGGACAAAAAAATTTAGATGTTAGAACTTAGATGATGTCTAGGTCCCTACTATTTACAGTGGAAGTCGAAAGTCGGGAATTGTCGACATAGCCTTAGTAGATTAAATATTTTTAAATTTATCTCATAAATGAAGGGTCAGACGACCCTTGTTTTTCTCATTATTCTTCCCATATTCACCATTTTGGAAATACATGAATTGACGACCTAGCATTCGTAGGTTGAATATTTTTAAAATTCCCCCATAAATGAACGGGTGGGAGACGCTTCTTCTACCCAGTATTATTTTCGTAATCTTTCTAGACTGCAAGAAGGGTTGTTCGATCCTTCTTGTGTTCAACATTCTAGATATATATAAATGTTGGATAGAGGTGTTCACAATTATCCATTAAACGAAGGGGCGGCCGATCCTTCCATTCGAAAAATTTGAAGGCCGAACATACATTTTTTTATATATTATAACTTGGTTTATATCCGGATTCCTCCTATTTACATCGGAATTCGAAAGGCGGTAATTGTCGGCCTAGACATCATAGATTAAATATTTTCTCAACTCCGCAAAATATCACTTCCACAATCCGCAATGCAGAACTCGGAAATGCAGAACGCCAATTTTCCCAACTTCGGAAAATATCACTTCCGCAATCTGCAATCCGCAATGTGGAACTCGGAAATGCAGAATGCCAATTTTCCCAACTCCGGAAAATATCATTTCCGCAATCCGCAATCCACAATGCGTAAGTCGAAAATTCGCAATGCCAATTTTCCCGACTCTGGAAAATATCACTTCCGCAATCCGCAATGCGGGTTCGAAAAGTAGGAAACTCAACTGCATAACTTCTCAGGCCGCTAACTTTCTCATCCAAAGTTCAGTTTGGGAAAACTCTATGTTAGCACTCAGAATTTACCCTTTTGTTGTGGTCACATGAATTATGGATTAAATAAAACTTTCACCATAAAGCATGAAAGAACAACATAATGAAAGAGTTTCACTGGAAAATTACAAATCACATAAAGTAGAGGAAAATACAGACTGTAACATGAACAACATAGGAATCTTGGCTCCTCGAAAATGCGCTTCAACTTTGCATGGTAATATTTATTAAAACTGAAGCAATCTCAATACAAAGTGTATATCTTCACGGGTTCCAACCCTTACAATATGGCAAAAATAGTCTTTTATACAAAATCTCTTTGAGGCAAACCCTAACTGCCTCATAACCAAAACAGTAAATATTAAATTAACTATTACATTTTACTTTGGTCAAAATTTATACACATGTCAAAGATTCTCAAAACATAGACTCTTGATGTATTTTTGTTGGCTGGCGGTTGTCTGGAAAATTCGAACATAAGTCTTCAGGAGTGCAAGCTATACTTCATCTTTCCATACTTTTCTACCATCTTCCATTGATCTGCAATGGGTATTTCATAGCTCGTCATCTCTTTGATCAAAACCTTCATCTCTATGTGATCTGTAATGGAAATATGGGTTATTCTCCCACCAATCATGGTCAACTGATTTAAAATCTCAAAATCATCTGAAAGCTTTTCCAATAAAATTTTCCATGTTAAAACATGAGTTAAACCTTCAAACTTTTCTTGATTTGTTTTGACCCTGAATAGTAATTCCTTGTAATTTTTCTAAGGGATCAACTCATTGTTTTCTTCCCAAAATGTGGGCAATCCTTTCTCAATTAACTTTTCAAATTCCTTCTTAAATTCTGCGACCTGTTTTTTCATTTGTTCAGCTCTGACTTGAACATTTTCAATGTGTGCATGTTTCGCAAGTAGTCTCCTTTCCCAAGTTATGACTGACACCCTGTTTTTTATTTGCATAGCTTTCAGATCGTCTTCTGTCAGAGTATTCAGAAAATTTACAGTGTTTTGGGATGCGTCTTTTGGTTTTCTGTTCAAACCTTCCCTCATGGCTGTGCAACTTTGTAAACTTTCATCTACTACTTTTTCTATTTACTTCATGAAATTTAAGTAGGGTCTAAACTTTGTAGCTTCGTTTATAATTGAATCCCATATCAAATGCTTTTCACCTTGCATTGGGATCTTCCCTGTCACTCAGGTTATGAATCTTTGGCTCTTGTCTATCAAGTCTTTATTCTTATCTTCTAATTATTTTATCTCTTTATCTTTCTTTTTTTTTTTTTCTGATTTTCTTCTTCTAATTTTTTTTTCTTCCTTTAATTCCTTTATCTCCACCTCTTTCAAGCTAACCTGGGACATAGCTTGGATGAGATCATATGTATTTGCTTCTCTTCATGTTTGACTCGTTCCCTATTGCTCTTGTGCTATGGTTGTCAATTTTCCTTTAAGATCTTCCACTTTATTTTTCAGACTTATTCTATCTTTTTCCCATTCAACTTCTTTCTATGTAAACTTCAGCAATTTTGCTTTGTTGTCATCTAATTCCTGAGATAAGATTTTTTTTTTTTGTTCCAACACAGTCAATTCAGAAGCCTGAATTAATTGTGTTGCTAGGATTTTAAGCTTCTTTTTTAGCAACTGAATAGTGTTCTCTTTTTCCATCAATATCTTCTTACTTGCCTCACCTTTGTTTGCCCCATCATTATTTTCAATTAAATCTATCTACAGCCTTTTGATTTGTTGTTGATGGGCTTTGTTTTCAGTTTTCTCTTGTCTTAGTTGAATTTCAACCTGTTAACTGTGTTTTGCAACCTTGAAACTTTGAAAGTAGCCTTCATTAATTCTGTATAAATAACCTCCCCAGTTTTCTTTAGGATCCCTGATGTCCATCAAGGTAACTTCTGATTGCATTAGGCTTCAAACTTTTGGGAATAAATTATAAGTTTTTTTTTTTTTTTTTGAATTTGCTTGCTTATACTGTCCATATTTGACATACATCTCTGCCCTTGATTGAAATCTGCTGGTGTCATCAGCTTCCTTGGCTTCTTGAAATTTGTAATCAAGCACTTGAACTTATGGAGCTTGATATTTCTCTTTGTTCTTCTCTTTTCCACCCGTAAATATAACCAAATCACTTTGGGGATATTCTTTAGGTCTCTTTCATCTTTCCTTTTCTTCAATTTCTGCATCAATAATTTCTTCAAAACTCCTTTTACTAACTATCACCACCTTTCCTGGAGTAGGTATCACTTCTATTGAGGATATTTCTGGAACAACATGATTTGACTGTGAACATGCTGAGACCTTCTTATATGATTCATACTGCAGACGATTAGCCATTTTTTATAATCCCTCAAATTCTTGATGGTCAAATCCCTTATTCTTATTTTGTTGTCTCCTTTGAGAAATAATATGGTAGGGATCATAGTTCACAGCATCTGCCTTTTTAAAATCCATTTCTTCTAAATGTTTTTCCACAAAAGACAATGCATACTTATTCTTTACAATGAAAGGTCCCACTTTCAAAGGAAACTTTATATCAGATTCCTTTTTAAAAACCAGAAAAATGATCATTTTCAACAATTAACTTTTGTCTGATAAACTCCAAGGAAAATATTCTCGAGGTTAGGAAAGATGGTAAGATATAAGGTTGTTTGATGAATCCATACAGTCTGACTACTGTATGTTCTTTTAATAGAAACCAATCTCCTACTTCCATGTCTTGTTTCAGATACATCAATGTCTTCATCTCCGGAAGTACTCTTGGCAATTCTTCCCCAAAAATCAATTTATATATGTCTGACACAATATGATTCATGTAATTAAACGAATTATCCTCCAAAGTGTTTAAAAAAACCACCTGTGAAAAATTTAAGTCTTTCTGAATTGAAAACAGAAGCATTTTCATCAAATAACACTGGAATCTGAAATGCCTGGTATTGTGGAAATGCACTAGTTGAGAGTGAACACTTTCAGCTAGGGATTCATCATATTTAAGACAAGGTATTTGACTGTACTCTACTCCTGGTATTCCAAAACGTATTCTAAAAAGCAGACACAATTGCACTTGTGTTACCATTGCATCACTGTCTAACCCTATAAACTGAGCAATTAGGGATAACACCAACTGTGTATTCTCATTGAAAAATTTCATATCTAATGGGTAAGGAGTATCTTGAATTTCAAGGACGAGTTTAAGAAAACTAGTTAAAAAATCTTGTTTAGTTTTCGGAGACGACTGACGGTACTGGGTGACAATAGCTTCTTCGATAAGGTTTTCTTGTTCATGGGATTGAGACAGAGGTGCTTCAAGGGAGATTCTAACGGCGATAGACTCAATAGGACAAATCATTTTGGATTTTGGGGCATTCATGATTACTTTCTCATTTTGCAAGTAGTTCATTACACACCGGGAAACAAACTCGAGAAACCCTATAATTTGGTATGGGAAAAAATATATGAAAGAAGATTGAAAAACTCTGTGTATGTTTGTGCCTTCCTTATACAACCTATCCAATCTGGACTTTATCTCTGTAATTGACAATTTAACCACAGGGTCAAAAATATATTTATCCCTGTCTTCTAGGGCATCATCTATCCTGGTATGTTCGACAGCTACAGTCTCTTCCATTCCTTCCATTATAAAAATAACTTAACTGACTGACAGCATGAGTTTTGAAACCTACCTGACATTAACGAGTCTGTAAACAGGGCGTGCTTTGTTACTTTCCCAGCTCTCACGCATTTTGAACTTTCTGGAGCTCCATGACACAAATTTCAAATGTCAAACCTCATGTGACGTCTTCCCCTTTTATAACCCTCGAATGTGGTTTTGCATGACGTCTGGGCGGTTTTCCTTACCACTCTTTCAATTTGCGAAATGCCTGTGTATCGACATGTGGATAGCGGTTTCATATTTTGCAACCGCTTATCCTTTCAATTTACCGCACATATCCACAACGCAAAATGTCTCTGAGCCGTCGATACATCCATTCATGTTCAATCAATGGTGATACTTTCCCACTTTTTAACCTTTTCGCTTTTAATTCTTCCCACGGAATCTCAGCTATCTCCCCTGCTTTTTTCCCAGTGGAAGAGTATTCCACCCATCGATCTTCCCTGGCGTGATCTAGATCGTTGGATCATCCATCATTTTACCTTCATTTCTTGTGAATATTCCGGAGAATCATCTCCACCACCGGATTCCTTTCCGCTTTGATTCTAACCATTGATTTATCATTAACTTTGGACTTTTAATGTTACAACCCATGAGAGTGGTTTCACACGGTGCCTAGGAGGTTTCCCTTACCACGTGGCACAATCTGAGCATTCCATACATCCCCCTGGGAAACTAGATATTGACATTTTAACAACAAAATTTATAGACATTTTGCTACAAAGAGTTTGCTGGCAAGTCGAACATTTGTCAGAGAAAGAGAGGTCTCTCTTTTGCCAAGTTGTTCTATTTTCGGGTGTTGGAAGTATATGTTGAGGAGAAAGAGTGTCTGCTCCTTCCTCCAGGGATGAGTTTTTAGGAGTCGCGAAAGTAGATATTGGCACTCTAAACACAAATTTAATAGGAACATTGCTTCGTACATTTTGATGGAAATTGGAAATATCCACAGAGAAAGAGCGACTGCTCTTTCTCCAAGTTCTATTTTTACAATTCTCTCATAAAAGAAGGGACGACCAACCCTTCTTCTTCCCAATATTATTTTCGTTATAGTTCGAGACTGCAAGAAGGGTCGATCAATCCTTCTTGTGTTATCCATTCTGGATATCGTTCAATTACTAGATAAAGGTTTTCACAATTATATACTAAACGAAGAGGCGTCCGATCCTTCTTGTCGGAAAATGGAGGTCAGGACAAACAATTTGTATATGTTATAACTTAGTTGATGTCCTATTTTTATACTTCTCTCGTTAATGAAGGGTCGGTCGACCCTTCTTTTTCTCAGTATTCTTTTGGTGTTCACCATTTTAGATATAAATGAATTGACGTCTTAGCCTTCGTAGGTTGAATATTTTTACAATTCCCTCATAAATGAAGGGGCGGCTGACACTTCTTCTGCCCAATATTCTATTCATAATAGCTCTAGAATGCAAGAAGGGTCGGTCGATCCTTGTTTCTTTCGCCATTCTGGATATAGGTGAATTGTTGGATATAGTTGTTCACAATTATCTACTAAACGAAGGGGCGGTCGATCGTTCTCGTCGAAAAATGGAAGTCAGGACAAATATTTTTATATGTTAGAAATTAGATGATGTCTAGGCCCCTACTATTTACAGTGGAGGTCGGAAGTCAGGAATTGTCGACATAGCCTTTGTAGATTAAATATTTTTAAATTTATCTCGTAAATGAAGGGTTGGCCAATAGTGGTTAATCCCACCCAATCTGAAAGCGATCACTCATTAAGGAATGACAGAGGTGACTCAGTCAGACCAATCTGGAAACAAGAAATCATTCAGGGGCAACCTGACCCCGCACCTCTCATATTCCATGATATAAGATTTAACAGTTAAACTTCTTTCTTTTTAAAATATTAAACATAAAAACTGGAATAATTGGATCATGTTCCCTTCCTTGCATCGGATCGACAAGAGTGGACGTGACACAACCCTTCTAATTGACTTATTTGATAATATATACTAGTGGAAAAAGTATTCTTTGTTTAAAATAAATATGATTTTTAATGTGCTTCTGTTATTTTATATTTCATAAATTGCTTATGAACTGGATTTTTGGTTCTAAACAATGTGTCCTGTTATTTTATATTTCAGATATCGTTTGTGAAATGGATTTTGGTACTCAACAATGCGTGGACCCGATTTTGAATGGATTGAAAGTTTCCGAAGGAATCTCTTTTCCAAAAAGAAAAATATTGCATAATATCAGCATTCATGATGGATGTATCATTGTAAATGTTACCAATACTTTAAATGCAAGTCTTTCATTTCCCTATCCATCAGAATGTGCAGATACATTGTGAGAGGTTGTTGGTGGTTATATTCAATGGCATGTATATGAGATCGTTAACCACATTGGGTCTTCTCTTCGCGAGAATGAGGTGATTAATATAGAAGCTTCTACTTCACTGAGTGTAGCACATATCACAACAACTGAGAATAAATCTTCTTTTACTATGAGAAAAGTTAAGTTGTTACATAAGTGTTCAGAAAGCAAGGATTGAATTTCCATAGATTTTGTAACAAATGTGAGTGGGACTGATTTTGTTGGGGGAACATTTTTGGGTGACTTCTCCTTTGGTATTCTGGTGGATAAAGTGGTGTTTTCTTGTATGGCATGTTCTCCAGGGTTGAGCAGTGGAGATTTTGTTGTATGGACGATTAAAATAATCATAGATTTTAATACAGAAACATTGCTTTCTATTGAAAGCAATTTCAACAATAATCAATCTGAAACTACTTTGAAAGTATTAAGAGAAAATCACAATGTTAGGTTTGTGGGAGAGAAAGTTAATTTTATACATCAATTTTCTTTAAAGCCACAGTTTGTTGCTTGGGCAATAGTGTCAATTGTTTTTTAGGGAGACATTGTACAATTCAAAGCACTAGATGATGGTGAGTTTGGTATTTTAGTCCATAAAGTATTCTGCAATTGTGAGGATTGTGGTGTATTTGAAGGCTCTCTTATAACATGGCCTGCAAACAATTTTCTTGACCTCTATGATGTTCATTTGGAGGTTATACTAAAAAATAAAACAGACGAAGATTTTGTCAACTTTTCGAATATTTTTGAAGAATGTCCTTTACAGATGGTCCTTCCAGGTACTCCCCATTGTGAATATACATATTTTAAAGGTAATGGAACAAGGCCATACAATTTCGTAAATCAGCAAGCTGGACCTAAAATTTTTGAAAGAAATTCAAGATTGGTACCTTACAGGCTTGGAATTGATCAGGGTGCATTCCTTTCAAAAAATTGTCACTAAACATTGTTGCTCAAATATTTGTATATCAAAAACTTCACTTCAATCAATAGTTTAATGTGTGAATAAATTTGATAGTATGAATGGAAATTCAAGAAGACAATATGTTATAAATTCTATGGGATCAAACGCACCTGTGGCCAAAGAAGGAGATGACATAAAAAGAAGCATGTTTACAATGAGATTAGACACAATAGACGTCTATCAAAATGAATGGTATAAATGCCATGGGATAAAAATGAGCGCTTTCTACAATTATAAAAGCATGTTCTTGAATGGTGATGTGAGAGCTATGCATGGTAACAGTAGCTTGGAAAAATCTAGGATGAACACTGCTGGAATGGTAGCTACTATTAATAAAATTGTACAAGAGAATTCAGACAAATCTCCACATCTTACATGATTAATCAGTGAATATGGAACAAGGACAACCTTGAAATTATTTCCATCTAATATGTCCCATGGTTTGCTGTGAAAAATGGCTAATGATGAAATCGAAAGAATTGGTTTGCCTCTAGTATCACAATCCTCCTTTAGCAAGGTGATGAGAGAAGATTTTCGAGATGTTAAAATTTCTAAATCAAACTCCTTTGCAAGGTGTAATGAGTGCATTACAATACAGGATAGGCTTAAGGGGACCATTTATCCAGCTGAGGTGGAAAGGTTGCGAGGAAATCAAGAAGCTCATAATAAATATATCGCAAGTTGTCGCTAAGTATATTATTCTCACAGATTAGCTTCACAAAAAAAGCCAAATACTTTTCTAAGTATTGTTCATGACAAAATGGATAAGTCAAAGACTTCCATTCCAAGGATGGGTAAGAAGGCAAAATCTTTTAGTAATGTTATGAATCTTCCCATATCGTTGACTGGAATGTTGACTCATGGGCACAAGACTGGGGGTTTTGGCCATTTCAGCCTCTCATTTTTAGAGATGGGATCGAATTTCACTATGACGTCCCTAGATAAATGCTTGAAGTGTCTTGAAGAACCAGTGGTTGATAAATATGGTGATTTTCTCTATTGCAATCAAACTCATATGAAACGTGTTTGATATACAGACAAGATGTAATGCAAGATGATGTATTGTGTGTTGATGGTACTAATCAATGCATGCCAAATAGAAAACTACCACCCATATTGTTGTTGCAAATGGATAATTGTTCAAGTGATAACAAAAACAGCTTTGTATTTGCATTTTTATCTCTTTTAACAGCAAGGAGAGTGTTCGAGATAGTTGAAGTTGGATTCCTCCCGATCGAACACACACATGAAGACATAGATGGAACTTATGGCGGTTATCAGTAAAGCTAATGCGCAAGGATATATTTTCACTCTCGTAAATTATGGATATGTATAGGACATGTGAAGATCAAAATTTCTATGTCCCTTATCTAATTTATGAACTTTATGATTTTAAGAGTTTTGTGAAACCCCACCTTTTGGATGGAAATGCCAAGATCATCGATATCGAAAAATGTCCGTTTTTTAAATTTCAGCTCATAGATGATATTCCAGTCATACAATGGAGGGCATCACTTCAGGATGAAGCTTGGTCATCTCCTATTCATCTCTGGCGGTCATTGACAGATGGTAGCGTAGACTTGTCGGTGGGACATCCTAGGTTATTATATCTGCAATCAAAAAGACTTTCGGACATTGAAGAAATAAAAAAAAAGGATTAGAAACATATATTTCATTTTGGAATTGAGGGATTGAAAAGGGCGGTGAACAATTTTGGCGTCTTAAGTTAAATTATTGGGAGGCTATATATAAAGATTTGGACATTCCCTTCGAGAGTGTTGAACAGTCATCAACTAACTTTTGGCCATCGACAAGCCATGATATTCATAGTAGTGAACCTACAAGATCTGAACATGAAATTATGGATTCATATTTGAAGGAAAATTTTCCTTCTTTGTAGGATTGCTATGTTGGACCAGTATGCAACAATCCTAGAGATGAATTCATTCCAAGAGTGGATGTTGAAAAGGGCCAAATGATCATTGTGCAATCACCAGAGCCAGAATGTGCAATCTGGTTGGGTATGGCGATTGGTAATATTTATCAGGATTCAGGTGCTAGTATTATTGGGTCTTACAAAGTAGAGGTGCAATGGTGGAAGCCAAGAGGAGCATCGCAGGATCTGAAGGTATTGTACAAAAACTTCTTAGATAGAAACAAACAATGGGTTGTTGGTGCAAAAGAAAATATGATGATTGATGTAAATAGCATCATATGGGCATGGTCACCAAGGAAAGGATGGACAAGAGAAAAAATTAGAATAAACGAGAAGTGCCTTGCAGTAGTTAAGGCACAACGAGAGCATATGGGGCATAGTGTTCAGAGTGGGATGGATGTTACTTCGGATATCGTTTGATGTGATCTTAGCCCAAACAATTCATATTTTGTTGCAATCCTTCTAGTATGTCTATCAACCAAGCTGGGTTTTTTTTGTGCCGACTGTTTTGATGTCAAACAGTAAGGATTTATGTTCAGTCTCCAAGGTTGATAGTAGACATGGGAATTTCTCTATATGGTATTTTTTGTCTCATAAGTGCAATGTGAAAAGAAGACGGATGTAATCTTTTTTACCGGTATATAATACAAAGTTTCTCTTTTTTTGCTTAAAAAAAAAGCAATCCTTTCAATAAACAAGAAAACTAGTGGCACACAGGGATCAAATTTGAAGGGCTGAACTTAATTTCAGGTTGAAGGTTATATATTTATACCGCCCTTCTAACATGAAGGGATTTAATTAAAAAAATATAATAACTAAAAACACTTTTCATTCTTTTTATGATATTTCATTATATTTAAAAAATAAATGAAAAAAATATGCTTCTATTTAAAAAAAACAAAAGGAAAGAATGTTTCTATTTTAAAAAAACGAAAAGAAAGAATGTTTCTATTTAAAAAAAACAAAAAGAAAGAATTATTCTATTTAAAAAAAAATAGAATAGTATTTGTATAATGCTACTATAATGATACTAATGTAAATGTGTAAAGTTACTTATTTACAATTACTTCGACAAGTAAACTTCAGTTCAACGAGCATTATGGACCACCATCGTCATGAGGAAGAGGAGAACATAACCTATGGTCATCGCAGAGTCTCCCGTGCTCATAAGACAGTTTGGAGGCAATCTAGGGATCATACGATTGGTGGATTAAACAACTATTTCATTTACCTAAATAATATTTTGAGATCGCAAGCTACAATTGAAACTATTGGTGGATCAAAGTTTCATTTCAAAATATGAGCAGATCCAAGGTTTAATTGAAACCTTGAGCATATCTCATTGATTCGACCCCTTCACTGACCTCTTCTCTCAATTCAATGGAGGTCCTTGCAGACGGAATGAAGTTCCTAAGGTCTAGTGTGGAAGACTTCAAACAACAACCGTGAAAGGTTTATGAGGCAGTCTGCTTGGGCATCAAAGCACACAGAGACTCAGCTGACGACATGAGGTATATCTCTCAGCAATTAACATGTCAGGACTCGAAAATTGATGATTTGGAAGGCAATTTGATTGAACTTATGGGGAGAGTGGATATTATAAAAGATGAAATTTTGAAGATGGCCAGGATGTCATAGTGCAGCCATTGCCAAGAATCCCCCTCTGTGGACATGAGAATCGCTGAGGAAACCTCTGTTCAGCAGAAGAATTATTTGTAGAAGAGATCCCCACTAGGATGAGTTGTTACATCCATTTTGGAAAATTTGAATGCTTTTTTTGCATCTTGTTAAATTTACAGAGGCATATTGGGAAAGTTATTTATGCTCCCAGGCTCTCCTTTTTGTAATGAATGGTTGTGCACATCCTTTTGAATAAATCCATCTATATGCTTCAATATAATTACAGAGAAGTATTTTATAGAGAAATATTGTCAAATGATGAATATATATTTCTGACTATAACTCATTGTAGACAAAAATATTGTCAATGGCAGAAGGAAACTTCCTCAACATAACTACAAAAAAGTAATATAGATGGAAATATGGACAATGGAAGAAGATTATTGAATATATACTTCTAAATATAACTCATTGTGGACATAAATCTTGTCAATGGCAGAAGACCAGCTCCTCAATATAATTACACAGAGTTAATCTAGATATAAAATCTTGTCGAGTACGAATTCGAATGCGATACAGAAAAAGTATTTGACATAAATCTTGTTGAGTACGAATTTGAATTCGAATAATATGTCTATTACCGTATTTAGACATAAATATTTTTGAGTACGAATTCGAATACGATTCGGATATGATACATAAAAAATCAAGTACGGTTAAAATACGGTAGTAGACATCTTATAAATACAAAAAACATGCAATTTTAATTTTAAAAAATAAGATTATACATAAATGATTCCAAATTTTAACATATCATTCATTATTCATTGAAAACAATTTGAAACATATCTCAAATTCAAAGTCAATACATGGCATATAATATAATATAACAATGTTTATGATGTCATCATCCCCATTCCCTCACCAATCCTAATAGAATTACTAAATAAAAGTAAAATCATAAAATTTAAATTTAAAATGACAACTACATAGTAAATATAAAATGACTTGAAACTTTAAAAATAAAAGTTAAAAATATACATAAATCTACTTTTATACAAATGACTTAAAAAAATGAAGAACAAAGGAACTACCTAAATACTAAAAGGTAAAACATAAAAGAAAAAATTAAAATAACAATTATATATAAAATAAAACTTAAATAAAAAAAACTACATGTAGTCATGTACTAGTAAGTTAGTATACTAGTAAGTTATTATTAGTAACACAGATGATATAAAATCCTTACTAATAAATTATAATAACTCTAACAATATAACACTACGTATTAATAAATTATAATAACTACTGGACTATACCAAACTCGTGTCATCTTGAATGTTCGTCGTATTTTTAACTTTGTTCGAATTTTTGTACATCAACTGCAAATACGGCTGTATTTTGCTACTATGATATAAACCAAAAAAACACACCAACTACATGGGAGAAAGAACCCCCAATCACTAAAGAGCATAACAGCATTATGGTAAAATATAACACAAGTCCAGGAAACGGCCTTGAGGATTTTCTTCCAGCGCAGTCGTGGTAGCATCTGGAATACGGAGGCCCATGGATTGCAGCAAGAAATTCATCTTCTAGTTCAACTCCCTGGTTTCGTCTTGAAGCGAGTTCTGCACCAGATCCTCTTTTTGCATACGGTCCGTAAGAGCATACCCCACCAAGTTTTTCATTACCCAGTAAAGGGAAACAGTTCGCTCGTACAGGGTTAAACGACAAGCAGTGTTCCCCGGGTCCATGACCGAATTTTCCACCTCCCGTCTTTCCTCCTGGATGGTATCTTTAACAATACTTTCTTCCAGCGCAATCGTGGTATCATCAAGAATACAAAGGCCCATGGATTGCAGCAAGAATTTCATCTCCTTGGTTTCATCTTGAAGCGAGTTCTGCAGCGGATTCTCTTTTTGCGTACGATCCATAAGAGCATACCCCACCAAGTTTTTCATTACCCAGTAAAGGGAAGCAATTCGCTCGTACAAGGTTAAACGGCCAACAGTGTTCCCCGGGTCCATGACCCAATTTTCCAGCTTCTGGATTTCCTCCTGCAGGGTATCTTTACCAATATTCTTCCAGAGCTCCTCCTCCACACCTTGTATTTCCTTCTGCACTTCAAACGATAGGTCCAGTTCAAAAATCCTCGATTGCCTCCAAACTGTCCTATGAGCAAAAGAGACTCTGCAACTATCCTCCTAAAGGATATCTTCCCTGTTACGCCTCTTCCTCTTCACCTCTTCCTCATGACGATGGTCGTCCATAATGCTCGTCGAAGTGAAGTTTACTTATACAATTACTATTCCAGTTCCCCGTTAATGTCACGAAAAGGCCTGGAATTTCAAATTTTATGTACCTGCCAATTCAAAATTTGATGACGGTAACATGTTTTTAGTGCCTGTCATTTTATGTTTTATGTAACAATAGTCAAACAATTCGTTTATGCGAATGATCATTCCAGGAAATGCTAAATATTTGATAATGACACAGCAGTCAAATAATTTGGGGCTTGGGATGGAACCATGGTGGGATCTCCAATCTCCTTGACATTATAATGAATATGTAGCATCAAGGTATGGCATTATGGATCAATTCCTTCCATAGGAAGGTATCCCGATCCCCTCTTCCTAGCAAACAAGAAAATACAATAAGCAATAACTAGCAATTTGAGCATGCGCTGGCAAATATATCTTCTTTCTAAAAGCAATGAAATTACATAAATTAATGTATGGAGAATTCTCATGAAAACAAGCCTTCCTTTCAAAAATCAACGAAGGCACAATAATCAATAAACAATATGAAAAATAGATTTCATCCCATCCCTATTGAATGCAACATGCAAAGTCATAGAATATTGCAGCAATTAAACACAATGGTCGATCCCACAGGTGGTCACCATATATATATATATATATAATTAAACAATGATAAAAATGGGTATATCAGCCTCGAGAGCCTCTGTCTTTGATGTCGTCATGGTAATTTCAGTTCAAGCTAGAAGTAAAATAGATGTATAGTAACAAGCAATAATCCCATACTTTTCTGGGTAAATAAATAAAATATATGGAGGATTTCCAGTCCACGCTAAAAGAAAGTGAATCTATGGTAACAAGCAATGATCCCCTACTTTCCTTGGTAAATAAATAAAATATACAGTGGCTTTCCACCCCATTCCAAAAGCAAAAAAAATCAAAATCCAAAACAAATATGAGGGCCACACTCTCTTTATTTACAGACATCAATTTTTTTATATTTACAATTACTAGTAAGCATATTGATGTTCTCTTATTCAATGTCTTGTTTATTCACAAAATATTACACAAAATTAAAAGTCAAAAGGATGTAAAAAAACTAAAAACCAACCATAAAACATAGCTTCCATAAAAATTTAAAAAAGCAGGAATTGCATCGAAAAACTACCATCGAAAAAGTTTAAAAAAACAGGAATTCCATCGAAAAATACCAATTACTACTTTTCAAAATCATCAAAATAGAACCCCTAAGCCATACGAAACTTGAAAAAAATCGACATACCTTAAGCAAGCCGGTATTTTTTATTTACATCAAAGTTGGCACAGAACTCCATTTCGTCTCCTCTGAAAAATGCCACACTACACTCAGGTCACAAGTACATCTAAGAAGCACACTACACTCAGGTCACAAGCACATCAAACAAGCATAAATCTAATGAAAATTTTTAGTTCATTAAACCATGTAAATCTTCCCAATTTTAATTACTAAACTGTTGAATTGCAACAAGTACCAAACTGGTAATTTTACTAGTATTTCTTTATGATGGATAAGTGAATTTGGTGGATGTCGATTTGACAGGTTTAAATTATGCATGTCTGTAGACACTCACGGGTAAATTCCAAGCAGACCTATCAAAAATGTTCCAGTGAAGAAAATACGTTCTACACGCCGTCAATTTCCAGGCATGACTCACAAACTGCTAGATAATTGTACAATCACTCCAGCAAAATATAAAGAGATGATATCTTACTCGAGCAAAATCTGCAGAGATGATATCCTGCCATACTATGATAATTACCGTTCCCCATCTGTCCCATCCGTCTTCTTCATTACTAATTTTGGAAAAATAAATATTTATAAGTTTTAAATCCGTAATAAAAAATTAGTAACCTTGCTATACTCAATGTGCCAAATCAAATAAAAATTAGTAACCTCGCTATACTTAATATGCCAAATCAAATAAAAATTAGTAACCTCGCTATACTCAATGTGCCAAATCAAATATGCCATGTGTCACAATATGATCGTTCCATGTGCCACCCTGGGATACTAGATATCAACATTTTAAGAACAAAATTTATAGACGTTTTTCTTCAAATACTTTGCTAGCAAGTGGAAATATTCTCAGAGAAAGAGCGGTCGCTCTTTTTCCAAGGTGTTCTGTTGTTACAATTCCCTCATAAATGAAGGGTCGGCCGACCCTTCTCATTCCCAATATTCTTCTCATAATAGTTCGACATTGCAAGAAGGGTTAGTCGATCATTCTTGTGTTCTCCATTATGGAAATAGTTGAATTGCTGGATAAATGTTTTCACAATTAACTACTAAAATAAGGGGCGGACGACCCTTCTTGTCGGAAAACAGAAGTCGGGACAAACCATTTTTATATGTTATAACTTCCAAGGTGTTCTATTTTTACAATTCCCTCGTAATTGAAGGGTTGGCCCTTCTTATTCCCAATATTCTTTTCATAATAGTTTGACACTGCAAGAAGGGTCGGTCGATCCTTCTTGTGTTCTCCATTATGGATATAGTTGAATTGTTGGATAAAGGTTTTCACAATTAACTATGAAAGAAGGGGCGACCGATCCTTCTTGTCCGAAAACGGAAGTCGGGACAAACCATTTTGTATATGTTATAACTTCCAAGGCGTTCTATTTTTACAATTCCCTCGTAATTGAAGGGTCGTCTGACCCTTTGTATTCCCAATATTATTTTCATAATAGTTCGACACTACAAGAAGGGTCGGTCGACCCTTCTTGTGTTCTCCATTATGGATATAGCTGAATTATTGGATCAAGGTTTTCACAATTAACTACGAAAAGAAGGGGCGGCCGATCCTTCTTGTTGTAAAACGGAAATCGGGACAAACCATTTTTATATGTTATAACTTAGCCGATTGACTGGTTATTCAGACAATGACTCAATATTTTAGGCATTGAACTTTTCACCTTAAAATTTTGAACATTTAAAAATGAAAATTGCATTTTTTTATTTGAAATTCACACTTTTCAAATCAGAAATTGCATTTTTTTATTTGAAATTCACGCTTTTCAAATGAAAATTTGCATTATTTTATTTGAAATTCACACTTTTCAAATCAAAATTTGCATTTTTTTATTTGAAATTCACACTTTCAAATGAAAATTTGCATTTTTTTATTTGAAATTCACACTTTTGAAATCAAAATTTGCATTTTTTTATTTGAAATTCACACTTTTGAAATCAAAATTTGCATTTTTTGATTTGAAATTCACACTTTTAAAGTTCATAAGTAGTAAAAAAACAAGCTATTTGAATAGAAAAACACACTTTTCAAAGCCAATATTGCCACTTTCATAACCTGATTTTGCACATTAGAAAGGTTGATATTGACACTTTCAAAGTCGAGATTCACACTTTCTTAGTCCAAAATGTGCCTAATATGTCCAAATTTAATGAAATGGGTGTTTTATTGTCGTATTGTTACAATTAATGTAAAAAAATTTGTGAACCTATACTATAAAATAAAATGGGAAATATTTGACGTCTAATATCTTAATATTATTTAAATTAATTATTTTTAAAAATTATTTTAATAATACAATGTGTTTCAATCCCCTATAACAAATGTGTGTTTATACTAATTTATCACGGACTTCTAATTTACATTTGCATCTAAATTTTACATGTAATTAAGAAAAAATCATAGTTAATTATGAAAATGAATTGTTATTATTACAACCTTGAAATATTAATAAAATTATTATTAATAATAATGTCATTTCTATAGCAATAAAACAACAGAACAAAATGCTATTACAATGCAAAATGAAAATAAATGATGTAAGGTCAACTAAGACAATGATAAACACGATATACACTAGCTTCATAATTGCTATAAACCATATAGCCCTTACATATAAAATGTATAACCCAAAACAATTAATAACTCTTAATCCCTCTCCATATAACCCTTACGTATAAAATGTCCAATTCCATGCCAATATCTCTAGTTTAGATGACATTGTTAAATATGTTGCACATATTCATCTCTTATGAAATTGTGGGTGTTTACGAATTTGATTTGTAGATTTTATATAGACTTTGCAGATTGTGTGGGCATTTCCTTCTTTTTTGCGACATATAATATTATTAAAAAATAAAAATGTTTATTTTTATTGCTATAATTTTTATTTCATCAACCATATTTACAAATGGAATTATATGTTGCACTAATACAAACTGAGATCTACACACTATTATTTACTATAAAAAATGTCTTCATTACGTTAAACCCCTCAAATGTTTCATTCACACATGATGTAATTAAAACCTCTCAAATGTTTCAATAACATTTGATGTAATCAAAATAACTTATCTAACTTTAGTAATTTAAATAGCCTTAAAAATATCTTATAGAAATTTATAAAAATGAGTTTGAACCATTAAAAAACATTCTCTCCACTTGTACATTTTTTATTTGAAAATTTCCAACATTTAGGTTCTAAATTGATGTACTTATATGAAAATATAATTTATATTTTGTAAGAGAAAAGAAGAAGATTTCTTTATAAAAATACATTATTTGTGTATACGTGTACAACACTTCATAAATAAAAAGTATATATTCCTAAATATAATTATAATTGTCTATTCCCAAATATAATTAGATTTTTTATATTTTATATTGTTACAATATGTTTAATTTTAAATTTTAAATATCTTTTTTAAATAGTAAGAATCATTTATCACTTATGTGCTATTGATATTGAAAAAAAAATCACACAAAAAAAACATGCTACTTGTTATTCATTATAATCAAAGTAAGCATATATGCTTTTACATAGCTACTCCATCAAAAATTGAAAGATAGTTCTACTCAAAGAATAGTCACTATCCAATATTAACTCTAAAATCGTTTGACACTGTAATATGCCTTTAAACATAGAATATTACAAAAATACCAAATAGGTTTTACCATTCCCAATGGGCCAGAAGATTATACGGTCATCCATAAAAGAAATAATAGAAATTTTCAATACATGGAATAAGAACCCTTTGCACAAACAACATTTTCCTTTTGTTCCTCAAAATAAAGAAGACCATTAACCTAACCAATACCCTTCTTGTATAAACCATCTTCTATTGTATTCAATTCCTAGTAAATGTGATTGAAGGTCACCTCAGAAAAGGATGCAATAAGTGATTTTGTTCTTCTCACCATGGTTCTAGTTTAATAACCTACAACTCGGAAACACCAGATGCCCAATCCAGTATCACTTTTGAGTCACCAAGAACCTAGAGAGAAACAAGACCAATATTAGAAGCAAAACTTAATCAACCCCAAAGTGCCAAAATTTTAGCTCTATTATTGGTACCAACCCCACAACCCATCCAAATATGAAATTTATGAGAACTGTTAATATTTAAAAGCATTCCTCCTCCACATTGACCCTTATGTCCAGCCCATCAAAATATCCTACAACCATCTCATCTGACAAGGAAGGCTCTATGATAAACCTCTGTTTTTTTATGTTTTTCTTCCCTGAAATACTCTTTGAAGAAACCTAAAATTTTGTAATAGACCAATGAAAGATTCGGTGTCTTATTATCAAACATTGCAGAGTTCCTAGATCGCCAAATCCCCCAACAAATAAACACAGGAAGTTCTTTATATTTCCCCACATATTTATACTAGAGATCCAAATTTTCCTCTAAGGAAGAGGATCCCCAATCAATTGAGATCTACAACATATATGTTATCTCCCTCCACACCTTCTTACAAAAAGGGCAATGAACAAAAATATGATTTACAGATTCAGCATCACAGAAGCAAACAATATAGAGAATTGGGACACTTCTTCCTCCATTTATTAATTTATCCCATGTTAAAATTCTATTTTCTAAGACAAGACAGATAAAAAAAATTAATTTCAAAGGTAAATTTCATTTCCATATTCTCTTATACCACCAGTTGACTACAAGCTCAAAACAAATAGAAGAAACAGAATCATATGCAGATTTGGCACTGAATTGACCATTTGTTTTATTCCAAGACCACACTAGTTCATCATCAGCTTCAAATAGTATGATACCTGCTTGATTTAATCCATCTATGTATATATTCCATTCCACATCCATATTTTCCTGAAGACCGAGATCTTCTACTAATAACCAATGGGAAGAAGAGATTCCTAACCATAAATGTGTCCTCACCTATTCAAGGAATATGAAACCATATTCTTAAAGAAAGGAAATAAGAGAAAGGGAAATATTATAAGTTTATTCCCCCCCAATGTAAGTATCAACCCCCCTAAGACTCTTTTTCCATTTCCAACCCTCCATGATAAACAACTTCCCATCCATGGAAAACATTTGATAAATCCTCTCCAAAAATTTGACACAATGGATACATATTTCTTTAGCAGTCTGAACCAGTCCACCACAGAATATTTTTTCAAATATTTTTCCCTAAGGATGACACTCCAAAGTCCTGTACCAAATAAACCTCTCCAAAAAATTTTGAGGCTCAGATCTAGGCTAAAGCAATGAAGGTTTTTTATGCCCCACCCTCCCAAATTCTTAGTAATTGAAATTTTCTCCCAGTTAACCAAATACATATTCTTTCTATTTGCAATCCCCGACCATAATAAATTCATCATCCTCTTCCTCAAGGTATAAATAGATATATGAACCTTAGCCATAGAAATCCAATACGCAGGTATTCTAACCAATACAGATTTAACTAAAATAATTCTTCCACCTAGAGAAAGCCATCTAAAGAACCAATAACCAATTTTTTTTCCCACTTTTATAACTAACCACAACTGGTCTACTATCAAGTAATTATTTGGGTTAATAAAATACCCAAGATATTTAAATCCATTCTCAATGGGTTCAGATCTAAAAGGAAACAAAGTTTTTATTTCCACAAAATTATCCTCTTCCACGCCATTCCTCAGAAAGCTAGATTTATTTATGCTCACCTCCATTTCTGAAGCTTCACAAAATAGCTTTATAATGTCTGAGAAATAATTCTAGTCTTCTATTGAACCATTACCAAACAACAATACATCATCAACAAAGAGAAGATGTGTAATAAAATGTGAAGTGGAGATTTTAGCCCCAATGATGTTACCTTCTATCTTTGCATTCCAATTAGTGATCTGCCCAATCACCAGGAGAAAAAGTAAAGGTGATAAATGACATCCTTGTCGAAGTCCCCTCAAGCTCTTAAAGAAGTTTGAAGAGGATCCATTAACAAGAATTGTGAAGATAACCGCAAGGACACACAATCTGTAATCTAGTCAGTGACCTCAAATGGGAGACCAATCTAAAGCAGAATCAATCTCAGAAAAAAACAATTCTCTCTGTCATAGGCCTTAAACAAATCCATCTTAAGAATCAATGCATTTAATTTATTTTTCTTAACAATATGCAAACACTCATGAGTGACCCCAACTGCATCTAGTACTATTTGCCTATTGGCAAGAAGCCCAAACTGTTTTTTTGACATCACTTTAGCTAATTTAGGCTTAATTTTGTTTGATATAATTTTTGTGATAATATTATAAATCAAGTTGCAAAGAGATATAGGCATGTAATCATTAAATGACTCAAGCTTGTCCCTTTTAGGAATTAGGGAATTGAAAGTAGAGCTTAAAGCATTTGAAAATTTACCCTGAATTCTTGTTTCTTCAACCACCTCCAAAATATCATGTCCCATTAAGTAAAAGAATTCAATAGTCTAGCCATCTGGCCTAGGAATTTTTCTTTGGAAGACTACTTTAAAACTTCTTCAATTTCCTTTAGGGAGACTTCTTTTCCAATTAGTTTCCCTTCATTAGAAGAGAAAAACTTGGGATAATGTCTAACCACTTGTAATTTAGAAATACTATTTGTTCCACCCTAGTCCTTGAAATTATTTGAGAAATATTCCGCAGTTGTCCTTTCCAGATCAGCTTGAGAATTGACCACCTTCCCCTAAACATCTTTAATATCCCATATAACATTTTGAATTCTCCCATGGTTAGAAAATTTAGGAAAACAATTAGTATTATTATCCTCCTGGGGTAACCAGATATCCCTTCTCTTCAATCTCTATGTTTCTTCCTCTATATTTAATATTTTTGTCTTTCTTGACTCCAAATCCATAAGAAGATGCTTTTCCTCTCTTGAAAAAATGTTTGACAAATTATAAGCATAAAGTATATCTAATTCCTCCTCAACCAAGACAAGTTCTTGTTTTAGGCTCATTTTTTTCTCCTTTTCCCAATGAATCACAACTCTTTTAAGCCCTCTTAAGTTCTCCACCAATCTAGACATAGTTGAATCGTCTTCTATTATTTCTAGTTTCTTCCAATTTTCTCTAACTAGATAAAGAAAATCTTCTTCCTCAAGCCAACTATGGTTAAATTTAAAGGGAAAACAAGTAAAACATGTTCCACCTCCATTTGTAAACATATCGACAAAAGATCTAAAATTCCCAAATTCATCGACCACAACCTAAATATGCCCACAGAATCAACTAGTTTCTCTGCAATCAAAAACATGTATAAACACTTTCCCACACTAGATACTTTTGACATCCCATTCCTCCAAGTTGGAGACGACTTAGAAGGCATAACATATAAAATATTTGATTTATGGAAGAGATGACTAAAATAATTTGACATAGGATCCAATCTAGGAAAATATTCTTAGACTTCACAGGTTGAAATTATCAAATTTAGATCCCCCCAATGCTAAGACCAGGGACTTTTAATATACCACTAGCATCCACACAGTCCCATAACTCCTAGCGACTAGAGTAGGTAACATAACAAATTAGTATCCTAACCGTCTGATCTATACCCCCACTAATATTCCCTTCAAGCAGAATCCCTACACGAGAAATGTAGGGCTTGAAATCATCCATCAAGGGATTCCAAATAGCAAGTAGTCCCCTGACAAAACAACATCATCAACAGAACAAACCTCCCATCAGGGAAATTTTTAGGGGCGAAATTTCACCAACTGGCTATTTTTGGGGATTTTTTTCAAAAAATAAATTTGCTATTTGGTCATTTTTAGTCTCTAATATTGCCTATATTTACATAAAATATGTTTTTTATCATAATATTCGCCAAAATTTACAAGTTTTAGTAGTAAATTGTATGTTTCATATTTAATATTCTCCTATCAATCTATATATATGTTTTTTTCAATCCAAAATAATTGCCTATAATATTATACTTAAGTATAGTATTATAATCCTTAAAAAATACCATGCCTCCCATCTAGGAAAATTATTTTTAAAAAAATCACAAGCTTTTGTCCCCACACACATAGTCTCTTGAATCAAAAAAATATCTGTCTTGATTAAGCCAATAGTTATTTTGAGGGATTAAGACTTGGGAGTACCCCCCAGTCCCCCAATGTTGAAAGAAGTCATAATCATAAGGAACCCAACACCAAGAGATCAGAAGCTCTAAGGGCCCTATGATCAGAAACTATTTTTGAAGGACCGGATAAACTAGCAGTATCCAATCTTTCAAATAGAGGGATATAATCATGACCAGTATGCCCATCTACCTCCGGATTCACTAACTTATTAAATCATTTATCCTTATTTTGTTTCTTCTTTCTTAAGGTCACATTTTGAAAACAAATGGAATTTATGGGAATAACATCAGGTTTCATTGATTGCTTATCAGAGAAAACAAGACTCATAGTTTTTTACCAGAATGTCTTTGTATGAGGGAACCGGGTCCATATTTAAAGAAATGGCCTTGTGGGATAAATTCGGATCCTTACCATCATCATAAACCATAATCACCTCATTAGCTCCTAATGAACTGTCAACCTAACCACTTCCCAAAGACCTAGGAGTACTAACCCGAGAGTCCATCAAACCAAGACACCAACTAGGTAAAGGTGTAGACAGCTGAATAGATTTGTCACCTTGCAAAACCAAATAATCCCAACTATCCCATCCATTAGAAAAACCCAACGATGGAGAATCTTTTTCCCTTCAAAAAGTAATGGTTGATTAGAAACCAAAGACCTCGAACTTTTCACATTTAGGGAACGATAATTATTGGAAATAACCCCCGATGGAGCCAAAATAAAATTGTTGGTAGATTCATAAGGAAACATCCCAACTGAAGGGATTTTAGGGTTGGAATAGTTCAAATAAGAAGAAGCGAAAATTCCCACATCCATATAAGTCCTCTTAAAGTGGGAGAACCCCGATTCCCCAATTCAATAGAGCGAGACAAAGCTTCATTTTCCACTTCTTTAATGATATTTAACTCTTCTTCATAAAGTTGACTGTAAAAAGATGGAAAGAGGTTCTCAAGCTTACTTATAAAAGACGGAGAGACAGCCTTTGGAGCATGGCTCGAATCCTCATCAAAAGGCTGAATAACCCCCAATTTAGATTTAGACCCACGATGATCTAACCCCGCTTTCCAATCTTCAACCTTCTTGACATGTGGAGCATCTACTTCGGAAAAACCCAGACAAGAGGACCTCAAATGTCCCGTTTGTTGACACAAATGACACCGAAAGGAATTTTCCATTAATCTATGCATTGGAGGATAGTCGCAACACTCCACTTTATCTCCAATTCAGTTGGTAGGCCACCCACAACATTAAATTCAACTAGAACAGAGGTCATCCTCTTATCTTTAGATATTAGCAGCTTTTTATCTAGAAATATGAATTTCCCCACCGAGTTTGTTACATCCACTAACACATTCTTTGTCCAAAGTTGAAAAGGGAAACCCGGAAGTAGTAACCACAATTTTCACTTCATAATGGGTTATTTTAACGGATTAAAGGTAGGATTCCAATTCCCGAGAACCAAAGAGCCCTTACCAATCATGTAAGATTGTTGAAGAAACAATTTTGCATGATCTTCTACTAGAATATGGAAACAAAAACAAGGAAATTTTTAGGGGCGAGATTTCGCCAATTGGCTTTTTTGGGGGATTTTTTTCAAAAAATAAATTCGCTATTTGGTCATTTTTAGTCTCTAATATCGCCTATATTTACATAAAATATGTT
This sequence comes from Larix kaempferi, assembly GCA_027924585.1. Taxonomy (NCBI): domain Eukaryota; kingdom Viridiplantae; phylum Streptophyta; class Pinopsida; order Pinales; family Pinaceae; genus Larix; species Larix kaempferi. The sequence goes on from BSBM01000474.1 coordinate 254,141, forward strand.
TTTATCATAATATTCACCAAAATTTACACGTTTTAGGAATAAATTGTATGTTTCATATTTAATATTCGCATATATATATATATAGATAGATAGATAGATAGATAGATAGATATTCCAATCCAAAATAATCGCCTGGAATACTACACTTAAGTATACTATTAGAATCCTTAAAAAATACACTGAGTTACAAAACCAAACTTTCAACAAAATATTGAACCTCGGACAATAACCCAACAAGGGTTTCATACTTCCAAAATCCACTTTTATAACTTGACTCTTGACATGGAGATACACTGAAGTCATCCCACTAGTGCCTTTAGCACCATACTTTCCACTTTGTATAAGTTCACATATTTTCCTGGATTCATAAACTCCTTCCCTTTCTTAACCTTAAATGCCTTCATAGCACATTTAGCCCTAGATTTCTGGCCAGTTAACTTACTACCATTTCCAGCCAAAAAACCAAATGATTCCTTAGTCTTCGTAAAATACCCTCCTGTAAAGTGATTTCTAGAAAAACCCCTGACCATCTAGGAGCAAGGGATTTAAACCACCCAAATCACCCTCCAAACTTGAAACATAAGGAAAATGGTTTTGCTTTCTTCTTGAGAGTTATGCATTTACTTCAGTCGTGGAAACAAAAGAGTGAGAATGATGTGGAAAAGACCTTTTATCCACATTTTTAAATTGACATGACCTACATTTTTCAAAGTTCCCCACCAAGGGCATAGAGGAAATTACCTTTCCACATCGAAATTCCTGATATGTCTTAAAAACACCTCCCACAATGGTCTCCATGTCATCATCTGACTAAGACAATACCTCTTCCTCCACCATGTGATTCCGCCCCACAAGACAATCCTCACCTCAATGACATGCAAAAGCCCACCTCATCACCCTGTAGAACCCTATCCCGCATTTTTATCCTCACATATTAACTCTACTCACTTCCTCTTCCATGTTTTGTACATGTTTATGTGTGTGTACTATTCCATATTGTGAGTTGGAGTGCACCATAACTTTTGAAAGAAGAGTTGCATTTAATATATCATCAACTTTTCTAGGATATGCCAATGGTTAAAGACCTGCTACATCAAATTTGGGAAAAACAAATGTTGCAATAGTTGAGTCACAAGACCTAAGGGTTTACCTTCCTTTTCACATCGCATGAATTTCAACCAACTACACATTGATATTGAAAACTTATGTATAATTATAATTTAATAATGGTGAAGTTGTAATTTTAAGTGCATATAATCTCAAAATAAATTATTTTTTATACCAATTTTTTTTTGTAAGCTAGCACCCACGGGAATTTGAACTTTGTGACCCTCCATTTACAACCTTTTCAGCTCAATAACTCATTACCAATTTCTCTACCCCTCGTGGACTATTTTGTTTTTACCAATATTAAGAACCATTTATTATTTGTATTTTTTTTGTATATAATACAAATTTTATTGGTATACTTTTATACTTATTAATGTTAATTGAATTGAAAATTTTCATTAATGATAAAATTATTTACATTTAATATTAAAATGAATTATTTATTTTTATTTAATATTAATAGTCGTTTGATTTGGAAACTTATAATAATCATAATTCGTCAATGATAAAGATGTCATTTTTAAGTGTAATGAGTTTGTAAATGAACTATACATTTCTAATTAATATTAAAATTAATTTATTATCTACTAGTAAATATTAAAATTAATCTATTACTTATACACTTTATTATTGTATATTTTAAGATTATTTACATATTTATGTGCATAGAATTTGTTATGCTAATTAATATGCATAGATCATTCAACTTTTAAAACTAGTCAATCTACATAATTATTATAAAATGACTATTTCATTATTATTAGAAATTCATATTAAATAACAACACACATGTGATGCACATTGACCTATATTTTTTCAATATCGACACACATATGATGCCACAATACCAAAATTTTATACTAAATATGCAACGAGATATAAATACCTTCAATTAAAATAAAATTGTTTTTCAATCAATCATTTAATACAATCACAAATTACTTGATAAACAAACACATTACAGATCAAATTGATTGTCAACCAACTAAAATTGTATAAAAATATCTAGTAATTAACTTTCTATTTCCACCATCATAATATGGAAACAAAAATCAGCGAATCAAAGATAACAATAATAAAATGATACATCAACACTGTAAATGATGAAATAAAACATGTACATATCACACACTATTGCCAGCACCCTAATTATATTCCTCGCTTGGCATGATATCATTGTTGTTCTCAAAAATATGTTTTGATCTAGGGTCATGTCTTAATACAAACCACCAATCCCTACCAACACATATGGGTAAAAAAAACTTGGTTGCAGTGTTTTGGGAAAACATCGAGCTCCTTAGTTTCATCCCACATATTTCTAGAGTTGATACATATCATCCCACTATCATGATATTCCTTTACATTATTCCAATCGAAGGTGTCCCACAACTTGCACCTAAAAATAACACATTGGAAAGATGAAAAGTCCACTTGAATGATCTCTTGTATCTTTCTGACGTATCCTAACTCCCCCTATTAGGTTTTGATCTCGGTGGCTAGCATGACTAGATTGGTCAAACTCTAATTCCACTCCATAGTTTGATGTGGCACGTCCATCATCGGCATCCTCGGTATGAAAATGACGTCCATATGCCCACATAGATGGGAACAAATGAACCTATAAAAAATTGAACAAATGATGGTGTCATATGTCTAGTAAATCTGACCATTAATATATAAAATATAGATGTTATAATTCAAAGTTTCATTATAAAGGTTAAAATGTACATAAAGAGATTATTACTAAGTTGTTACACCCAATCCCTATGTTTAGTACATCCTCTTCAGCAGGAGGGTAACGACCAGAAGCACCGTGTTTCTCTTAGACTTAGTCAACAACCCAATTATTGGCATAGATCATTGACATATTTTCTTTTAAATGATCAGGATAAGGCATGCTTCTGCCATTCAACCATTTGAATTCTCTCTTTTCAATATCTCATTTCCTCCTCTTCTCTTTATGCAATGCGACCCACAGTTGTGTTACCTCCGCGTTGTAAAGAATGAATTTATTGATGGTGTCAATATTTGAATTCGTTGTTGTATTCATGAAATCAAATCGACATATACTATATATGAGATCAAATATATATCATGGGGTTCAATGTGAATAGTTTCTCTATATAAATGTGACAAAAGATAAATGATTTAATCTTTATCATGCACCTTTTTCTATTCATTTGGAGTAGCTCCCATTCCCTTCTATCCTCATCCCTTTGATCATCCCAAATCACTATGTCTTGTGTGTGGTCAATTTGCTTGATGTACTCACTGGAATAATAGAATGACTCATATACTATGTATCCCTCTGCCATAGACCCCTTGGGGTTTTCCCTTTGTCGAACAAGTCCCTTCAGTTTTTTCATGTACCTCTCCAAGAAGAACGTACAACAACATGAGACCACCCCGACTAATTCAACCTCATCAACGAAGTGAATTAGAAGATGAACCTACAAATCCATGAAACTCATTGATAGTTCCTTCTCAAACATACAAACAATCTCAGCTATATATTTACGCCATCGTGGAATGCTAGCCATATGAATCTCCTTTGATGTGACCCACCATACAAATGCCAAAATTTTAGATAGGGCACGCCACAGGTCCTTGGGGAAGTCATGGTTCACAAACCCATCCACAATCAAAGGATAATGACACTACAAAGTAAACACACAAAAATTTAATTGTTTTTTAACTTGTGGGGTAAAAGATAAAAACAAAAAATAAAAACATTTGTTTGGCATATGTACCCTTGAATTTTTAGATGGTCATGTGATTTCAACCTTGAAAAATGCTCATCTACAATGAAGTAGCATCATAGAGTAGACCCAAATAAAGAAGTCACCTTCACATCCAATATAACTTCCTTTGACAAAGAAATATCATCTTTCTTCAAAACCCAATATGGGACATCACCTTCTTTAAAAGACCAAGAGGGGTCAACCTCTCTGCTATTTTCTTGGACAATGCTTCTTTTTAGTATTTGAATAAATAATATCTCCCCTAACATCCAATGTGTCACTTTTTTTCGATGATATGTTCCTCCACAAAGAAGATGCAACATTTTTAAATATATGCAGGGGATCTAGTAAGTGGACAATTTTAAGATGTTCCCAATTTGGGAGCTCATAAAATACGAATTTCCTTTTCATCCCAATGGACATTTTCTCAACATATATGTCGAAGAATTCAAGATCAATGAACATAGGTTCCCCATCTGAATCAAGCATTAATGCAATTTCCTTTTCCTTCTCTCTGTCATATGCTCTAAGTCAGTGAGTCATTGTCATTATTTTAGGCATTTGGGTTCTCTCTGGTTTACCATTGAAAGCATATGTTTCTCTTCAGTATAAGGGTGGTCTTCTGGGAGGAATACCTTAGAGCAGTCGTACATGGACTTTCGTAGGTGGCTAGACCATCTAGCCTTCATAGAAGGTCCACAAAATTTACATCCATGATACCCTTTTGTTACAAGACTGTTGATGCCTTGGTTGTGCAGGTTAGATGCAAAAGGTGCTGGAATGTTCCAAGACACTCAACAGAGGAAACAAACCCACGTTGAAAGGCTTTGAAAGACCCTGCGCAATGGCAATTCTATCCCCAACCTGTTTGGTATGGTAATCCCCCATGGATATTAGGCCTCCGCTGGCACTCAAGAGTTGGTGAGTTGATCTATTAGATCAGTTTTCCAGTCAAGGAAAACCAAGGTGTGAATATGGTAATGCAAATCTAACCTAACCTATTTCAAAAAAGTGAAACTAGTCTAAGTTAATCCTATTCTAAAATGAAAGCTTGTTTATTTGCAAATTGGTCTTGAGATATAATTAAACAAGTAATTGAACAACTTAAACAAAAATGTCTTTAGTTGTATTACTTGTTAATTAAGATTACTATCAGTTAATGAAAATTAAATGACAATCCTTCAAGTATTTAGGCTCATTCAAGATCCAATCTATAATCACTCTGCTAATTTAAAAATTAGAAATGATTATATAAATTTATATGCACCGAATCATTTGCAAAAATAAAACATGAAAGTACTTGTATTGAAAAAACTCAATGAAGTACTTTGAAACATAAACCAGTCATATAGAGAAATCAATACAACAGATTCATATATTAACAAATGTTTAGCAAAAGATCAAATACATAACAGATGACAATTTGAAGCATAAATCATAAATTCTCAAAGAAATTTGAGGAATAACAGAAGATAGATTAAAGGATAACTTTACTGTATGAAGAGGTCTTGTACAGAAATTACAAAAAGATCTGCTTAACAGAGTATCTCCGGTCCAGTCTTCTGTTGACTTAAAACTCCAAAATTACCAACCCCTAACTATGAGAGGTCTTCCTTCTTAAATAGGAAATTACAGCAGAATAAAAGAAATAAAGATTCCCCAAAAATAGGGATTACAAATCAGATCCAACTATAGATCCAAGAAATCCTGCCATTTCTCATATATGTCTAACAACTCATCTATATTTGAGAAACTGATAGATTCTAAAGCCAGCTGAACATTGCACACATTATTCTCCATGTCATGCTTTGCCAGCTTGTGCCAAGTGCGAAGATACATATGAATCTTTCCTTCCATGACGACCGGTTCTCTAACCAAATGATCCACATCTTGAATGCTAACTTGTTCAAGATCCTGAATCTTCTGTGCGAACTCCTCACACCTGCTCTCGAGCTCTTCAAGTCTGCATTTTGGCGGAAAAGCTTCTAGGATAGGGGTCATTAATGGTAATCCTAGAACATGCATAATGTTTTCAACTGCATACCATCGCCTGGTGCAGATATCTTTAGATTTATTAATGGTCTCTTAAGTTGTTTCGTTATAATCGAGCCAAGTATTTAGAGAAGCTTTGATCTTCTTAATCTGGAAACTGCTGAGGATTGGGATATCTTTTGGTGCATTCTTAACATACCCCTTCCATTCATCGATTTCCTCCTGAGCCTTAAAAGCTCGGAGTCTCTTCTCCTTTTGTTCTTCAAGGGTGGAGGACATCTTGAAAAAATTAATGAAATTTTCCCTGATTTCATCCAAAGCAATGTAAACCTTCTCCAACAGTTTATGATGATCCTGATTCACCTTGAGGGCCAGATTCTTAAGATCACAGGGTGTAAACTTGAGAAAACTTGAGGAGGCTACACTCGGAGTTGCATCCTCAACCTGCTTTTCCAAGGAATCTATTTTTTCAATGTCAATGGAATGCTGAGATTGTGATAGATTGAATTCAGTGAGAAGAGTGGCATTCTTTTTCTCTAGGTCTTGAAACTTACTTGCCCAAGTTTTCCTGAGGTCAGCCACATAAGTAGGATGTTGTTTTTTAGCTTCAGCCAATTCCTCTTTCAAGTTTTTTATCTCTTCATCCCTAAGGTCAACTTCCTTATCCAAAACCTGGACCGAATCCCAGTTAGAAGTGGCAAAGGCTCCTAAGGCTGTTGCTGTTTCAATTGCCTCAATTCTTGGATTATTGGTCCTGTGAGTCCATATTACTTGATCTGGTTCAGGTACCTCCAAACCACCTTGACCTTGACCCCTTTTCCTGGTCCTTCTCATCATTGTCTTATCATCCTTTCTATAGAATTAATTCCCAAGGGGAACTACATATTCATCTATGTATTCAACCATTGACTGTGTGGAAGTAGAAGTGACACGAACTGTTGAGATTAGTGAAGGTGTTTGGGTAATAACAGGGGTAGGAATAGGTATGGTGACTTGAGTAGTAACTGAAGATGTAGTGATAGCTTGAGGAATTGACAAAACTCTATCTGGGGAAGGAATTGAAACAAAGGCTTCAAATAATGGAACCTGAGTGTCATCATTAGCTTTTGGGAGTGGAAGTTGACTATGAACTTTGGTGGGTGAAGATGGCGAGGAAATCTTAGAAGATACATCAATAGTGGTTGTTGATAAATTGACTATGGGTGACTGCAGAGGGACATCCAAAGGCTGGACTTCTGCAACAATAGATAATGGAATTAATAAAGGGACTGAGTGTTTGGGAGATGGGATAGTAGTGTCATTGAGGGTGTTGAACAAGTGTGATAAGGAAAATGGAAGTGTTCCCCCTAAAGGAACAGTAGAGGCTGGTTGGACAGATGGCAGCGTAAATGTCGATGATGCAATGCGAGGAGCAGCATTAAATTCTAACACTGATTGCTCAGGGAAGGACTGATCCATATCAATACTATCCAACAATTCAGTGACAGTCTTAGGATCTTCAGTGACTTCTTCTGTTACTGGTACTGGAGGAGGTGGGACCACTTCTTCATCACAGTCTATTATGTCAATTTTAGGAACCTGTGATGAAGAAGGTAGGACTTTCTGCCTCTTAGCAGGGCTAGCCTGAGTTATGACCAGATCATCATCTTCTTGAGTTTCTTCAGTAGAGATTTGAACATTTGATGCAATTGGTGGCTGAATGTTGACTGCAGGCTTTGGAGGTTCCAGCAATTGAGTATTTAACATAGATGTCAATTGTGCCATCTGCTGCTTGGATTCACGAGCTGACTGCAGCATCGCTTTAACTTATTCACCAGCTTTCTCTTGAGAGGGTTCCCCTAGAGGAGTTTTACCTTTGTTTCCATCAGGGAATGCAATCATGAGAGGAGCATTAGCCTTCTAATCCTCTTTCTCTTTTGAGTCTCTTCTTACTTGTTCAATGAGATTTAGCAGCATGGCCCTGTAACTTAGAACTCCAACCTTAAGTTCATTCTGGTACTTTAAAATGTCCTGTTGTTCTTGTAAGTCTTTTTCCCTAGCTAGAACCTGTGAGAATGTGTCCACCCCTTGGTATATGAAGTCATCTGGAACTAACTCATGTGCATAATCTATTTTCATATGTATTTGCTTGAGGTGTGCATCCAGGAACTTCTTGGGGTCATATTTCCTTTTCGGGGCAGTACTTAATCTTAAGGCAGCTATCTGGTCACCAAGAACTACAGCCCAAGTTGAAGTTGGGATAACCAACTGACCAAGATTGAGAGAAAACTTATGCCAACCTTTCTTCCTGGGACTTGTGAGTTTCTTATACATGCCATCAGTGACAGTTTGAAAATAAACCTCTTGTATTACCATCCTGTCTGGGACAATCCTGGGAAGCAAGTGCACTGTGTCACTTCCCCAAATCCTGATGTATGAAAAATACTCACCTACATACCAATCACCCATGGTGTTGATGAAATTCTTAGCATCTTCTGAGAATGCAAGTGGTTGTTTCCTGAAGATCTTGAAATAGATGGTACCCATGAAGTGGTCGCAAATGTCATATAACAAGGGTGTAAAATTCTCTTCCCACAGTGCCGAATGATAAATGTGTACAGAAGGGTCTGAAGGGGTCCAATTCCAACCCAAGTTAGGGTACTGGAACTCTGAGCAAAAAACACCAAGGACATATGCATATAGGATAAAGGGTGGTTTCTTATGAGATGGAGCCTTTTGATATTCATGAATGGCATTCTTTAATTCAGCCGACAGGATAGAGGCCCATGGGAAAGACTCACCTGTGACTAGCACATGATGTGCTATAGGTGCCCATTCTGCTTTGAAAAGAGAACAATTTGGTAGACCAAAAATCCTGCAGAGCATGGCTGCTAGTAAATAGTAGGGTTCCTTAAACCAGATGATGGGATAAAGGTTGTCAGCCTTAGGAACAAAGGCATTCGGCTTAAGCATCCATGACCTAATCATCTCGTTAAAGTTGAACCGGGTTTTGGACGACTGTATAAAATCGGGGGAGAGGGTCTGCACATGTGGTTTCAGAGCAAAAGATCAGACAAAAGCCTCCGGGCAAAAATGTGTTAATTGGCACCCCGTGCTATCGTTAAAACAATGGTCTTTAACACTGGCATTCTCAATTATCCATTTTACACCATCCGTGTAAGGCAGGATAGTAGGGCGCGTAGCAATAGCATGAATTTGGGAAGCCCTAATTCTCTCGTACACTGGTCTATCGTTCTCAATATGAGAAAGGTCGTCATTATCAAAAATGGTGTATATTTTCGACCAATCCATCTGATATGTCTCAGTGACTCGCTCGCTGGTGTCGGAGAGCAAACCAAAATTAGGGTCTTTGGTCAGGGGATCTCTAAGTGGCGTTTTAGAATGTGTACCTCTCGACATGGCAAAAGAACTTGCAATTTCTGATCAATAAGAAAATTAAAATCAAAATCAATCCAAAAATAGCAAAATTGCAGACTAGTAGTGTAAGGATGACAATAAGCTTACCTAAAATAGAAAACAAACGGAAAAACGACACCTGACACAGAATCCACAGTAAAAACGACAGTGCGACAGAGTAATTCTTCAAAACTAAAATGGTAAAAATAAAATAGGAAAAAACCTATTTATTGAATTCATCGGATTAATGATAACCATGCGATCAGAACAAATGAACGGCCGAGATTAACCGAAGCGGGGTGCGGGATTGAGCTCATATCTTATTTTGTAAGTTTATTTAAGAATCCCAAAAGCCGAAACCTGAAAGTGTCGGGTTGCGGGTTTTGGGAATGTAAAAAGAAAATCGCAATCGAAAAACTTTTCCCGAAAGTGTCGGGTTGCGGGTTTCGGGAACACGCAACAATATGAAATTTAAAAAGAAATTCCTGAAAGCCGAAAGCCGCAGTTGCGGGTTTCGGGACAAAATTTCCCGAAATTATTTACAAAGGAAAAACCCGGAGCCCGCAACTGTTGGGTTGCGGGTTTCAGGATGATGAAAACCAAAAGCTCGAAAATTGAAATCCCGCAACCCGCAACTGTCGGGTTGCGGGCTTCGGGAAGCCTAAACTCAATAACAAAACAAATAAATCCTGCAACCCGCAACCGTCAGGTTGTGGGTTTCGGGTTGACCAAATTTCAAAACTGCAAAACAAACACCCCGTAACCCGAAATTGTCGGGTTGCGGGTTTCGGGTCTCCTAACTGTCGAGTTTCGGGTTGATTGAAGCAAAGACAAAATACTCAAAAATTGAGGATTTGAACAAACCAGACAGTTAGAGATCATCCAGAAAGACGGAAACACGTAGAACAAAAGTATGGGTGAGAGATCTAAACAAGTGAAAACCCAAATTCTCATATTTACAGAGTACACTCACCAAAATACCTTTGTGTTTATTCAACATGGGGTTCCCGTGCTTTCAGCTAAGCATGGGATCTATTGTGGCCACAACAAAGACATGGGGTGTTATTGTATATAGATCACGTTAGTGTTGAGCGTGAATACAGTCAAACCAAATTAACCATGCCAAAAAATATTGTTACGAATATAAACAAATTAATCAACATGTTTAGCAGAGAAAACTCCTTATCCGAGATAATCTTGTGTGGTGCATGCACATATGCCATACAATGTAAAACTCCTCTCCATTAGGATGCGCCTTGATACATTGTATACTTGTATCCCTTCCCATAATTCCTTCAATTCATCGATCAATGGTTGTAGGTAAACATTCATATTCTTCACTTGTCTTCTACCAGGGACTACAAGAGCTAGCATAATATGTTCATTCTTCACAGACAACCATGTGGGGATATTGTTATTGATCACTACTAGGCCAAACATAATAGTTGGTTTTTTGGAGGGAATATAGGTTGATGTCATCCGGGATCGCTATGCTCAATTGAAGGCTCTGTTCTTCATCCTTGAATTTATCAAGGCATGTATCCTCGGTATGCTTCATGGCTATTGAATATGTTTGGATTCACATAACTCCTAACTCACTTCGATGCAAGGCATGCCATCCCAGCAACATAACTAATTCTTTGCAATGAAAGAGCCTTTGAATCCTTGGGATTATAGGCATGTGCCTCAATCTCTTATGAGGAGTACCATGTGCTTTATCCTTGTTTCTTGATTTATGGTACCTGTCATGCCCACATTTTGGACATATCTCTTTGTCTACATATTCGCCTCTATATAACATATAATCATTCGGACACGCATTATATGATATGTACTCAACACCTAACATTTTCAACATTTGTTTTGCCTCTTCATAGCTTTCGAGCAAGACATTATCACTCGAAAGTACCTTATATTTTAATAACCTATAGTTAGTGGGAAATATAAATGTACAACATCATTTAACGTTCATAAAATCGATCATTTTCAATGTTGATTGTGAGACAAGATTCATCAAAATATAAGGGACTTAATGGTCAGTTACCTCAAAAGTGCCAGGAAACACGAGTTTGACATGCCATACATTACTTTCAAGTTGTTTCGTAACATTATTGTTCCCATATGGGTAGACTTTGACCGGTTCAAAGAGAGGGGCGGTGGAAGCCGATTTAAGGTTTCTGAAGACCTATAAGTGATATAAGCATCATCCCCTGGCTCATCATCCTAGAAATTATGCATCAAACAACATTGCATCCATGGCACCCGTATCTCATAAGAAGTCATACATACCAACCTCTATTTCATTGCCTCCATTGCCAATTTGCGATGAACTATTATTACTGTATGCATTCCTAATTGGTGAGTTTGGATGTAGTGGGAATTGAATAGGTGGTTAATTAAACCATGCTTGGCAGGCTTCCTCTCCAAGTTGTTCTCTTTTTGTAGCATTCTCTCAATTTGACATTGTAGTAAGGTGCAATAAAAGATGGTAGATAGGTTGCTCATCATCAAAATCCTGATTTCAAAAATATTGTTCACATTACACCGATGATATTAGTAAGCACAATGCAATTGGTTTGTTCAAACATTATACCAAACAATTATCATAGAAGCACGATAATTTTTTGAAATATTAAATGTCCAACCACAAGCAAGTTATTAAACAAAATTTCAAATTGAGCAATACATTTATATTAATCCCATTGAAAATAAAAAATGCAATTAAACAATGATTTTTTGTCGTATGCCCCAAGGGGACGTCTAAAGGTAGTCCCAATGCAAGGCATCTTTGACGAGCATTTGGTGGTCTACGAAAATTATGGTCTATTAACAACTCATTACCAGGATACAAACTATGTATTGCATGCACAACAAAAAATATAGATGCTTTCCTTTTCATAAAGAACTCCTAGTCATTGGAGTGTTCCTCAAATCAACAATTTGCAGAAAATAAAGAGCACTTAGAACTATTTGTGAACCCTGCAATGTTCCCATGACTGCGTGGACAACCCTCCATATACAACAGTTTCTTCATATTAAAGTTTCTAGAATCATAACCATTCATGCACATACTATACATGGAAATGCCATGTTTATATTTAACAATATTTGAGTAATCAAACCAATAATAAATAGGACCACAAAACAGGGAAAATTTTAGGGGCTAAATTTAGCCCATGGGATCATTTTTGACATGTTTCTCCAAAAAAAGGTTCGCAAATTTCTATCTTTTCTAAATTGATTCGCCCAAATTCCATGGGATAATTTTTTTCACTCTAAAACTCGCTAAAATTGGCCAAAAACTTTATAAAACACTTAGAAATTTGAATAATTTTATAAAAATATCGGCCAACATTTTATGGTTGGAAATTTAAGAATTAGTAAGATTTACCAAGGTTTTTACACTTTAAGAAAAATATGGATCCTTAACATTTTCCCTTTTTCAAAATGGCATAAGTGCTATAAATTGTTTGGGAGGAATGAGTACATGTGAAAGGATAAACAACCCAAGATTTGTAGCATCTATCTTAAACTTGAAAATCATAAAATTATTACCACAAAAGGAGAATTCAGTTCAAACATTAGGAATAGAAAGAGAACACGACCAAGCTCCATACAAAGTGTGGTTGTAACAAGTTTGGTGTTTACTTTGGAAATGCACGGGAAGAGAGAAGTCATCACTACCCTCCAACAATTGGACCGACCTTGGGGTGTACTTGGACATTTTTTCTCTCAACTCATACAACTTTTTGGATCTCCTAGTAGAGATTTTTTGGGTGGTATTGATATGATACTTTGGGTCACTAGAAATTTTAGTTGATTGAAAATATGCAGAGGGGTTGGTCAATTTAGGATGAAACATAGTTGCTTTGGCTTCCAACTTTTCCAAAAATGGGCATAGATAAGTGTTCCTACGTGTCTTTTCTATATCACCTATTGGATTTTTTTAGCAATAGGAGGTATTACACTATCAATATTGGGTAGTTGATCATTAGTATAATGGGTGAGTGTGACACACCCAAGGTTCTCCTTCAACCCTTGAAATTTTGAACAACCACATACTATTGGGGTGTCATAAAAGATATCCATCCCATGACAAATTACCATCAATGACCCAAGATTGTGGCTGGAAGATGGCATGTTACAATTGGTAGGGTAAAGCGGTTGTCCATTTTCATCACCAACTGAATGTGGTATCTTTCTCCAAACTCCATTCACTGGTGGAATATTTTTTGCATACAAACTCTATCCTTAATCGGGATCCTACAAAATTGAATACATTGTTATTCAAATTCACAAGGATAAATAACATAAATTCAATTAGATAATCAAAATATAAATAAAATTTGAACTTACTGGAGGTGGAAAGGGAGAACTTGATGAACTTTGAACAATATGGAATGACCTAGAATTTGAAGAATTTCCCATTTGATATTATAACATCTTCTCTCTGCATTTGAGCCAAATCAATAATCAATATGTGTCTATTGTCCTAAAATAAAATTTGAGAACCATATCACAATCTAACTTCCAATATATTTTTGAAACCATTTTTTAAGAATAAGGTAAGTTTAAGCAGCATATGTATACTATTAAGTATTGTAATTGATGTGGTTGAATCCTAAAAGAACATTTGAGATGAATATATCATTTTAAGTTCAAAAAGACATTCATATGGTCATTTTTTAATTACTCTGGTGCACCTTAAAATACAACCGCACCGATTCTTCCTAAGTAACTAATCGCACCGATGCATCTAAAACACGTCTGCACCATCTTGAAACATCTGCAAAAATGACCGCAAAATAAAACACCCACTATATTTGATAGCGAATATTTATCTATGCAATTTTCAATATTATTGACATCGGTGCTCTTAGTGTATATAAGTGCACTGGTGCAATCATATTTTTCATACGCACTAGTGAATGATAATTCTTATTTTTTTATTTTTCTATTGTATGCCATACGGTGCGTCATAAAAAATATAGTGCATCGGTGCATGCATAACTTTTTGGTGCACCAATTTTCCAGGAAAAAATTAAACAAAAGCATATGTTAACAGTGTGTTGTCTGTTACGTTGCACCGGTGTGCCTATATATATGAGCACAATGATATCTAGAAGAAAAAAATCCCATAAACTGAAAAATGAGCCAGAATTTATTTTTCAAACAACTAATTCCATAAAGTGTTTAAAATAACTAATAATTATTTCATTGTTTTGTCGAAATTTCGAGTGGAGAGTTTTGCAGGAGATACTTACTGGGGAGGAGTTTGGAGCAATCAGATTATTCTAAAGATTGGAATTTGTAAGGTATATTAAATCACACAAAACCCTGCATAGTAGAAATTTCAAGAATGTAAATTATTACTATTAATATCAATGCATGATTTATTTATTTTCCCATGTCTATATATAGATAGATAGATAGATAGATTTCATAGTTACGTTCACTAGAACCCTTATTTTCTTGTTGCTTCCTTTCGTTTTATGTGGCTAGAAAATTTTGCATTAGGTTTTAACTCCCTCTATTATTTCACAATTATGATTATTCTTTTTAGCTATTTTAGATTTAATGGGTTTGAGATTTTATATATAAGGTGTTGGGTGCTATGGAACCACTTATTGCGTTGGATCTAAAAATATGTCAGGCATATTAGCTTCTTCTTTTTTAAAACACTTTTGTAGTTTTCAGTGCGGTCGTTTTCGTATAACACATTGATGTGCTTGGAATAAAAATGCATCATTCATTACAAATGCTTTATATTAAATATATCACACCGAAAAAGGTGTGTATATTTTTGTTTATTTATTTTCGTTAACAGTGCGTTCAACTATGATGCACCCGTGTATTCCTGTCATAGACGCACCGAGGTGTTAGTATCATTGAAGCGAACAGGAATGATAGACTACTTTTTTATCTAGAAGTTATGTAATTTATTTGTCTAATATATTTAATAGCTTCTCTATTTAATGGTACAGGTTTTTTTATTGGTAGAAAATGCATGATGAGAGTTCATTGAGCAATAATTCTAATCGGCATGATGAAGGCACATCCAAAAATACAAAGAAGGAAAGTTCTTTTAAATTTATGTATTAAATTAATATGTTTGAATTATATGTAAGATTAACAAATATGTATTGGTTAATGTGTGTCATGTAGAGCCAAAAATGAGGAAGTTTGATAAGATTCTTTACAATCTAAGAGTAGAAGAGTGTAAAACCTTGATGGAAAACTTGTAGAGGGATGAATTAGGTGAATCAAAATATAATCAATATGAATTTTTTCTTGAATTTTCAGTAATATTGTACTTAAGAATATTCGTTAACATTTTTCAAACAATCTATTTTTCATATGTTGAATGTTATGAAGGGTCTAGTAGTGACAAAAGGAAATGTCATCATAAGAAAAAACAAATTATGGAAGATGTAAATGATGATGAATTTGCACGGGGTCTTCACTCGGTGAAACTATGCCATAGTGCCTTCGTTTGTGGGATATTAAATAATACCCCTAATTTCATTAGTTATTGATAAATACCTACTAAAATCATTTTGTTGATCCCCCCTCCAAATACATATTTCCAATTAAAAAAACCTTATTTGTACTAAATATCCCCTATTTTACCAGATACTTTTTTGTATACCCCCTAATACATATAGACCACTTATACCCTACATCCCCCCCTCAATACTTTCAATATATTGAACCTATTTTTCACAATTCAAAAACTCTCCTTTATGAATGAACGTGATAAGATATTGGTCAACAGTGTGAAGTCCCCATGTGAATTGGTCCTTAGCTCATCTAGACTGGTGCTAGAATTTAATGAAAGGGGAATGTTTTTTATAAAACTATGAGGGATATAGAGGAAAGAACGTATAGATGTACTTTCCACTTACGATATAAAAATCAATCCAATGATTCCAAAAATTATGTTATATCTAAAATATAGTAGGTGTTTCCATAGAAATGGTCAATGAGACCTGTCAGACTTGCAATAGAAAAAACATACAACAACAAAAAAATATTCAAAAAGTATATTCCTAAACATGTTTTTATAAAATATGTATCTACTACTACAAAGCATTCCTTTATTAATATTAATTATGCTATATTTAATTTTCATATCAGTATAAAAATACTTTAATGTCATTTTAAATTTTCAGTGTGATTATGAAAGTCCCAAAGGATAAATGAGGTGATATCCGAAATATGCCAGTAGGGATGCTCAAAAAAGTGTACAAGGAGATGCTTAAGGAAATAAACATAATTGCATCATAGGAGGAGTCATCTCAACAACAACATGCTTCAAATGTATGAAGTCATTGAATTTTTCTACTATGTACACATAATTAATTAATTTAGCATTAAATATTAATTTTCAATTGTTTTGTTGTAGAAAAGAAAAAAAAATGGAACTCATTTGGCACATAAGACAGGATGAAAAGGAAAAAAAGCATTGATTGCAAAGTTTGTGAATAGTTGTGATTTCCTTATAACAGCTTAAGATTGCATATTGGTTGTGATCTTTATATTTTAATTTTTTTTGCATTGTCCATCATTGGATGTCTTCAAACAGGTGTTAACATACAAAGAAGAGCCATCAGAAGAATTGATTGACATTGGGTTAAGTATGGGTTGTGAGTATATGTTGGCGTTTCAAAAAATAATTGTGGAATTTGTAAGTATCTATGTTGTTTTACTTCTCTCGTTTTATAATTAATAGAACAACAAAAATCATTTATATTAAATCTATGATTTTTTATGGGGTGTAAAACTTGCAAGAAATAAGTATGGAGTGGAGCCAATAGAAGAATTGTTGAGAGAAGGCATGTGATTCGTTTTTGAAAGAATGTCTCTCTATGGTTCGTCGCTTTTCAATGTATATTCATGTATATTATCTATTTTGATTTTCATTTTTCCCACCAATGTAGATACACTCATTACACTTTATTTTTATGTTTGTCGATGGAATTTGAAGATGAGGAAAATAATCGAGACAATCAACAAAACATTCAGCCAAATAACCCATTTCATACAAGTGGCTTGAGCTCTGACAGCAATTCCAATGAAGAATGATGATCAATATATTTGGATGTTAATGCAAGATGTTGTATATTTTGAAATAATTATCTATGGAAATCAGACATTTTGTATAATATATTGGACATAGTGTCGCAAAGACAATGGGTTACTGATAAGTGTAACAATTACATGCATGTTGAAATTTTTTTTATTGTGTACCTTTATGTTCTCCCATTTTGTATGCCAAATGGCCTCTTATTCATATATAATAAAATAAATTTCTTGTTATATTGTATTGTCCAATGTCATTGTGAAATGTTACATCATTGATTAAATATATGGATAATTATATATTACAGTAGATGCAAAATTTTATAATATAAAAAATTAATCCAAATATCATATCCAAACAAAATAAATTAAAATTAAAATTATATGAATACTATTATAAAAAATGTTTCAAAATTTCTCATGAATAATGGAATTAAAAAAATAAAAATAAAATATAGATATTCCAGTGCGATGTCATTGGTCACTGTTCACCAAAGAGAAAATAATACAGGTGTCTTTGATCATTTTAATCTCACTGGTGCATTTGAGTAAATGTAGCACCAGTGCGTTAAAACAAATTTGCACTGGTGCAACAAACTACTCGTTGCATGCCTCGATGCTTTGTTATTGTTATGTTCCCTAGTGTTTTCTATATAAGCGCATAGGTGCACCGTTGAATTTTAAAAATGCAGCGAAAGTCAACTTCCCAATCAACCTCACCAATGTGTTTTCCTTCCCTTATCGCATCGGCGCTTTATAATAGTTCATAAGCATCAGTGCTATTTTTAGTATAAAGCATCGATTCATATATTTTTATAAAACATCGGTGTCGTTAAAATATTTGGTGCGCATTGGTGCTATATTTATTATCAAGCACCAATGCATATATTGCTTTAAATTTTTGGTGCACAATGGTGCTTGTTTGTATTTAAAGGCACCAATGTGTTTTGTATTTATTAGCACCGGTGTGCTTATATCAACAAAGCACACCGATGAAAAAACCTATGTTAAAGCCTCCGACTGTCGAGTTTTTTTAGTTATAATAAATTTCCGTAAAAACCTCTACCAAAACATCTGATAGCATTGGCAGAGGTTGCAGCAGAGGTTTTTTTTACAATTTTGACCAATATTGTAACACTAAAAACCTCCACTATAACCTCTACTACATGGCATTTTCCTTATAATGGGCCTTCACCCTCTTTTCTCTTCATGAATAAATTCCTTTGTTGTCATTTTTTTCTTAGGCATAGGATTTTCATTCTCTTTTGTGGTTGTGTCCTACGTGGGCCCTTCTTTGGCTTCCTTGGTTTTTTTTTCATTACTTTTGACAATGTCCTTAGATTTTATTTCCACTATCTCTTTAGCCACTTCCCTAGTTGTATATTTAGATATAAGCATTGGATTAATGTGCATTTGTGCTTATTTGATCAACTCCTACTTCTCTTTTTCCCAAATTATCTCTTCTACCCCATCCTAATTTGGTCATAACATGGAATTTCTCAATTTGGAAACTAATTTTTCATTCCACTACTATACCTCGATTAAGCCAGACTTCTTGCAATCAATCGAGTTAACCATTATCTTCTTATATTTTCCCCCCTCATCATTTTTTTTAGTTGAGCTACATTGCTCACCTTCATCCACATCAATATCAATATGGTCAATCGATTTTATTTATATCTCATCTAAGTTAACAATTATATGATCATCGAGATCTTTTCATTGCCTTTAGAAGTCTTTCTTACATAGGGGGTCTCAATACCAACCAAACCCTTTTAGCAAAAAGAACCTAGTTAGTTTTTTCAAAGGGTCATAGTGCCCCATCCTAAGAATTATTATGTTAAGATCTTAAATATATGCTTCATCAACTTTTCCTCATAGTCACTTTAAATAAATACTCTCGTACCCAACATTGTGGCATACAATAAATCACCAATTTCTTGGTCATTAAAGTTATTATTTGTAAGGTAAACTTATTGGCATATTTCTCATATAGATAATTCACTTTTGAAAAAATATTAGAAAGCATGCACATCTATGAAATATCTTGAACAAATGTCTTCAATGCAACGTGGAAAAGAAAACTTTAGCCTTGAACCATAATAATTGGCAATCACTACAAGGAAAATGCCTTCTAGTGGAGGGTTTTTAAAGGCTTTTAGTGTTACAATATTTGACAAATTTTTCAAAAAAACATGCGCTAAAAACTTTGCCATTGGTAATAGAATCTTTGTCAAAGATTGTAATAGAGATTCATTATAACTTTTAAAAATATATGATATGAAAATGCATAATACATATCAACAATAATATCATAATTAATATATAAGTCAACTATACATCTCAAGTCAAATGTATATGTAAAGATACATCATAGCAATCAAATATATACATGTGATCAATAACTGCTATGACTTGGTTGGTCCACCACTGGAGCCAGGGGCATTAGTACCTTTTCCACTAGAGCTAGCGACATTAGTACTTATGCCATGACATCTAGCGACATCAGTACCTCTTCCAAATAAAAATACAGGATAAAGACGCTGGTATATCTCTCCACTAGAAGCTATCATTAGAGGAATTTTGACATACAAAATGGGCCTCAACAAAAATTGTACTATCAAAATCAATTTTATAAAACCAATAGGATTCAAGATGATGATTTCAACCATAAGGGTAAATAGTTTAGGAGGAAAAGGGAAAAGACTACTTTTGTCTATCGTATTTTCAACTTAACTCCTTGTAAGTTTACTCAAATTTTGAGTGCTCTATCGTATTTTCAACTTATCTCCTTGTAGAATTATGCTAATTTTGAGTGTGAGCACTCATTGGATTCGTAATTAAATTACGCATCCAATGGATACTCACTTAGCATGGTTTTAATAGACCCCCTATAGAAAAAACTTGAAATTCTTTGAAAAATGAATTTCATTAAAGGAAATGCATTTTTTTATGTATTTGATTTTTTTTCCTACCGAGGGTCTATCAAAATTATGCTGAGCGGGTATTTGTTGGGTGCGGAATTTAATTCCTCATTCAAAGAGCGTGCGCACTTGAAATTCGAGTAAATCTACAAGGAGATAAGTTAAAAATAGGATAGAGAAAGTAGTTTTTTTCCTTTCATTAAAAAATTAATAACTCTTAGTTTATTATTTTAACTATTATTTCATTATTTTCCTTAGGCCCATTTTAGACTTCAAAATTTCTCTAATGATCACATAATGAGACCATCTTGTATAAAGTATTGACAAGTGCAGTGGGCATAGCAGCTGGTCAATCAACTACTAGACGAGGTGTTAAGCAACAAATTTCCAAAAAGAGCATGAAAAGAGTAGAAATAGACTAGAAAGAGTACTCCACACGTTAATAATGAATAATAGAGATGAATAGAAAGCCTCTTCGAGCGGGAAACCTCCTTATACAGTGTACTAAGTACACAAGACAAGACAAGAGAATATGCTCCAAATGAAAAGGTCACATTCCTATATATAGGAGACTAAGAGGTACAATTCCAACTAATTGACCCAAGTTGACTTAGATGATATAACCATACTAATGATAATTACAACTAATGGACCAAGTCGGCGTCAAAAATTATGTAATGTGACCAATATAAGGGGAAATGTGCTCACATTTAGGGCTTAACATGTCCCTCCCCTTCAGACAAGTGTTGTCCTCAACACTTGGTTAGTTGTGGATTCTTTTGTATGAAGGACTCATCTTCCCATGTCGAATCTTCATTGGTAAGTTCGGCTTCCACTTGATGAGGTACTTCATAATAGCTTGATTTTGCAGCTGCTTGGTCCTTGTGTCAATGATTTGTTCAGGTTCCATTATGAATTTCCATTCTTCATCAAGCTCTAGTAGGATTGTTTTAATGGTAATCGTGTCTATGATTACCTTCTTTAAGCAAGAAACATGGAAAACTGGATGTACCCTTGAATATGAAGGGAGCTCCAATTTGTATGCCATACT
The DNA here is from genome assembly GCA_027924585.1 of Larix kaempferi. Classification (NCBI taxonomy): domain Eukaryota; kingdom Viridiplantae; phylum Streptophyta; class Pinopsida; order Pinales; family Pinaceae; genus Larix; species Larix kaempferi. The sequence continues at coordinate 275,437 of BSBM01000474.1, forward strand.
ACCAATCTTCTACAATACTTTATAATGATCATAGTACTTGGGTTCTAATTTATTGTCCTTATTTAGTTGCTTGAGGGACATTTGCTTGTAAGGCTGTAGTGTCAGAAATACCCAACCCCCTTCTTCGAAACTTCTTTCACTGCGATTTTGATTGGATTATTGTTTCATCCTATTTTTTGACATAGCCAGGTTGTCTTTCGGTATTTGGAGAACTTCTTGATGGTTCTCTATGTGATCTTCCACAACTTGCACTTTAGATTTTCCTTTTAAGGGAGAAGTGATAGATGGAGGTTGGTACCCATAAAGTGCCATAAATGGAGACATTTTTTATGATGTATGGAAGGAAGTATTGTACCACCATTCTGCCAATGACAACCATTTCACCCATTGTGTTTGTTTATTATATGCAAATAAACGAAGATAGCCTTCCAAACATTTGTTCACTATTTCAGTTTTCCAATCAGATTGAGGATGATAAAATGAACTGTGAGCCAACTGGGTACTCAAACAAGAAAATAATTCAGTCCAAAATTTACCAGTGAAAATTGGATCTCTATCACTAACAATAATCTTCGGGTTTCCATGTAACTTCTGAACTATGTCCATGAAAGCAGTAGCTACTGTACTTGCATTAAAAGGGTGAGAAAGTGCACAAAAGTGTGCATACTTCGTGAGTCTATCAACAACCACCATAATAACATTTTTCCCTTCTGATTTGTGTAGTCATGTGATAAAATCCATTGAGACTTCCTCCTAACGCTGGAAAGGTATGTCCAAAGGTTGTAAAATACCAGGGGTCTTGACTGTTTCAACCTTATTTTGTTATCAACCAAACATTCTGCAATGAAATTTTAAACATATGATTTAAGACCTTCCCAAAAAAATTCATTCTTGACCCTATGGTAGGTTTTCAAGAATCCTAAGTTCCCACCTATAGGAGAGGTTAGTAAATCCAAAAGGACCTTTTGTTTGAGTTGGGAGTTCTTGCATATATATCTAAGCAGTCCTTATACCATAGTGAATCATTTTTCCATACAAAATTATTTGATACAATGGGATCCTTCTGTAGCTTTTGTATAAGCATCCACACAGATATGTCATTTTTTCATTCTTCCCTTGCTGCTACCACCCAATCAGGTTGCATAATAGAAATTGCACAAACTAATGCCCCAACATCCTCATCTTTTCTTGAGAGTGCATCTACCACCACATTCAGTTTCCCTTTTTTATAGATGATTTCAAAGTAATAGCCCAACATCTTGGTTACCCATTTTTGTTGCTCATCTGAAGATAGTATTTGTTCCAAGAAGTATTTAAGACTATCATGATCTATTTTGACCTTGAAGTGCCTACCTATTAGGTAAGGATTCCATTTCTTAAGTGCATGTAGTGTTTCCATCATTTCCTTCTCATAAATGGGGTTTTGTAAGTTATTTCCCTTGATTGTTTGACTTTCGAAAGCAAGGGGGTGTCCTTCTTGCATTAGAAAAACACCAATGCCATTTCCTGAGGCATCACATCCCACAATAAAGGTTCTTTTGAAGACTGGTGTGGCCAAAACAAGAGATTTGCACATTGCCTCTTTAAGTTCTTCAAAAGATTGAGTTGCCTATGGACTCCAAGAAAATTCTTATTTCTTCAATAATGTTGTTAGAGGTGCTAATATTCTTCCATAGTTACAAACAAACTTGCAGTACTACCCTGTAAACCATAAGAATTCTCAAAGATTCTTCAATGTTTTGGGAGTCGTCCAATGAATCATGGCTTTAATTTTGTTATGTCTACCTTGACACCTTCATGAGATACAATATGACCCAAATATTCTACCTCATTTACCCCAAAGTAACATTTGAAAGTTTTTGCATATAGTTGTTTCTCCTTTAGTAGTTGTAGCACCCTTTCAACATGTTGAACGTGTTCTTCCCAATACTTGCTATAGATTAGTATATCATCAAAAAATAGTAGCACAAATTTTCTAAGAAAGGTCTTGAAAATCGAATTCATCAAACCTTGAAATGTGGAAGGTGCATTTGTGAGACCAAATGGCATGACCATAAATTCATAATGACCTTCATGAGTTTTGAATGTTGTTTTCGGGATGTTGTTTTCGGAATGGAGGTCCAACTTTGTGAAGAAAAATGCTCCATGTAATTCATCTAACAATACATCAATGATAGGAATGGGAAACTTATCTTTAATGGTGATATTTTTGAGCTCTCTATAATATAGACACATATTCCATGAGCCCTCCATCTTGTGTACCATTACCACTGGTGCGGAGTAAGAACTTTAGCTAGGCCTAATTATGCCAGCCTCTGACATTTCTTCAACCATACGCTCAATTTCACTCTTTTGGTCATAAGGGTATTTGTAAGGTCTAAAGTTAGGGGGAACACTTCCTAGAATTAAGTGAATAGCATGATCAAAATCTCGAAGAATTGGAAGACCTTTTGGAATATATTCAAATCGTTTGGAATGCTTGGGGAAATAAGAGACTTAGATGTAATTTGAACATCTAAAGAGCATAATTGTGCAATTACACCTTGATGACCCTTTTTCAATAATTTTTCCATACCATTAGAGATTATCACCTCGCTTGGTTTCCCTATGATACCACTTAAATCCTATTATTTTCCTTCCCATGAAAATTTCATGAAAAGCTTTTGAAAATTAAAAGCCATCGTTCCCAATGGTTGTAACCATTGAACCCCTAATACGAGATCAGCACTACCCATTGGGATAGCAAAAATTGGACTATTCAATGCATATTCCTCCAATATAAGATTGATATTATGGCATTTCCCTGAGCAATTGATAGTTCCTCCATCTACAATCATTACTTGAAACTTTGGTTCTGGATATACAAAGCAATTGAGAACTTTGCCTAATTTACAATGAATAAAATATGAGTACTACCAGAAGCAATTGACATTGTTACCTTTTCTCTTATTGATATATCATTTGATCTTGAGAGTTTGAGGAGTGCTAATTCCCTCCAAAGCATGAAAATATATGGTGGGAGTAATCTCTTCAGAAGTAGTCTCTTTTATTTCCTCATCTTGAGATGGTTCATGTTCTTTTGGTTCTTCCTCTTCACAATATATGTAGAATAATTTCTTCTCACCACACTTATGCCCCTTACTATATTTACTGTCACAATTAAAAAATAAACATTTTTCTCTTCTTTCATCCAATTTCTAAGGTGTCAACCATTGAGGTGAGTTAGAAGAAGGAAAATTATTCTCTATGTATGTGTTGGAGGTGGTCTTTCTAGTATCCATCGCCATATTTTTTACTTTCAACCTTCCTTGCCACCATGAAATCCTTCTTTAAGGATGGTGGTTCAAAGAGACGCACCTCATGTTGAATGTTATCCTTCAAGGTGCCAATAAACATATCCAACAGTTCATCATATGGTATGCCCTCCACTCTAAGACTCAACTTTTGAAATTGTTGAATGTGCTCACTTATTGGTCCCTTTTTCCTTAGATTTATCAATTGGGTTAAGAAGGAATTGCTCTTAACATTATCATGGTATGATATAAATTCTTTTGTAAAAATGGACCAAGAGATAATGGATTTATTTTTGCATTCACAAAGCCATTGGTACCACACAAACTACTCAGGTTCTAAATATAAAGATGCAAAAGGTACCCTTTGAAGATTTGGCACCTGGTGTATATGAAAGAATTGTTCCATCTAGAATATCCATGTTATGGGGTCTTTTCCATCAAAATTCCTCATGTCAATGTTGGGGAGTTGGATACCCCTTGTGGACCATCCTTGTTTACTTCCATTACTATAATCATTTCCTCTTGTAATATTCTTGCTCATGAAATGTTTCGCAACAAGGACCTTATCTTTATCCTCCCAAGTATCCTAGAACACATCATCACCTATATGAGGTGTTGGCACCTAGATTTTATGTCATGTCCCAAATTTTTCATTGGGTCACAATGGCCTAATCTCATTGTCCATATTCATGAGAGTTTATCAAATTGATGCTAAAGGTCAAATAATTGCCAAGGAGGAAAATTACTAGTTTCCTAGGTTTGGGATGGAAGCTTTGGGATTTGGAATAAGGGGGATAATAAATTATGTTTGAACATTAGAATGGAATAAATATTTAATAAATGAGCTAAATAAATATATACAAGTGGAAATCAAAGTGACATTTGATCATGAAGACACATGGAGGAAGTAGGACCCACATATGGCTAGATTTCCCCACTACACTTGGCATCATTTTCTCACCAATTCGAATTCAAGGTGAATGGTAACATTCTTAGGGGAGTTCAAAATGTATTATTCATTGCATGACACATCCAAGGTCTAAATGTAGAGGAATATTAACTCCCATGGAAGAGGAAGAGGCAATTTGGAGCTAGTGAGACACTTGGGCTAGATTCCCTAGCTCTATGACAACAATGATGAAGATGCTATGACACATATGACACAAATCAGACCTGAAGGATGACATATGACATATATGACATGTGAGGGATAAAAATAGCCTCCAATAGGGCACTCAAGGGAGTTAGGGAAGCTAATATGCTTCCACATGTGATTTGGTGGAAGTGGGAAACTAGGAATTGTTGTACAAGTGGTGTTCTTTGGAATCTCTTCCCAACTTGAGTTGGCATGAGTCTCTTGGAAGGAATTCGACCCATGGATGACATTAGAAGTTTATAAATGTCAATAAAAAATAATGAAACCATCTTTTGATCATTTGAGAAATTTGCAATTGCATTTGTGAAGAGGGAGAGGTAGTGGATGACTAGTTTCTTGCCTTAGCCAATTTCGAGGGTGAAAGATTCTCATCCAAGTTGATAATTGGAAAGGCCATTTAGACCTTTCATTTGGAGATTTTAAGGAGTTTTTATTTTCAGGTGTATGCTATAGGGAAGCTCATGGTTTCTTCTAGTGCAGCACAATCTCTCAACCATTTCCTGTTTTGATGGCATATTCTTGACCCTTGAGGGAGGGAATTTTTGGTGAGATATTGTACTCTTTGGGAGAGATTTTCATGATATATTTATGTTTTAATATGATTAATATACTCTGTTCTTCATCTCTAGAAATTTTCAGGTCGAAATACCAAGTGGTTATATGTAAAATGGATTATTAATGAGAAAACAGTGACCATTCCCCCACTAGATTGATGTATGCCAATGTATTGATGATGATTTCGAATGGAAGAATATTTATATGATATATTTATGATGTATGGAATTACATTGATGAGTATTACAAGTTTCATGTTCATCACTTAAGAATTTGGATCCATCTTGCTCAGTTTTATTTTATTTGAAGAAGATTTCATGTTATTTCCCCCAAGGTCGAACTAGTGATTTTTGTTGTTGTTTGGGAGAAGGTTAGAACAGACTTAATAATTGATTAATGGTGCACATGATACCTAAATAATTTTCCTCAGACATCCCCTACCTCTATTCATAATTTTGAGTGATTTTGGAGGCATTTGGAGAGTCATTTTCAGTACTTACCCTGGGGGGATTTGAACCCCAAATTGCTAGTTAAATTCCATACTTTGTCCAGAATATTAAACACGTTTGTAGAAGTATTTTTATGGTCATAAATAATCCATGGAAATCATAATCAATTACAAATATCATTCATACACCTTCACTGAAGATTTAGAGGCATTTGGAGCCAATTGGAGACCTAGAGACCAATACTAGTCAAAGGAAAATTACCAGTAAAGTTCCCTACATTGGCCAGAATTGAAAGAGGATTTGCAGAAGCATTTAAAGGTCCAAAAGAATACATGAAACACATATTTATGTTATAACATCATCCATATACCTTCTCAGAATATTTGGGATCATTTGGGGCAAATTGGAGACCTAGGCATCAAAACTAGTCAAAGGTCGAATTTGGGGAAAAAGTGAAAAATTGGTCCTTTTAATAAAATTGTTAAAAACGGATGTTACAGTGGTATCAGGGAATGTTCTTGGCACCTGATGGTCTTAACAAGAATTCAAAAGAATAAACCACCACTCTTTGAACCAGCAGTTGAAGAGGTTTTTGTTGAAGAAGAGGTAGTAGAAGAAGAAGAGTCTTTTTTTAAAACCATGGGTAGAGAAGAGGATGAAAACTTAAGACATAAGGAGGAACTTGTTGCATCCTTAAAACCATGTTTTGATGAAATTTCCATGGGTATGCAAGACATGAGTAGACAGTTGATGAAAGGATTGGAATTGTTGGGTAGACAACTTGGAATCAAATTGGAAATAGGAGGGAGCAGTGGTTCTCCTTTCGAGGAAAAGAAGGAAATGGATGAAAGAATTTGTCACAAAGGAGGAACCTCGTGTAATGATGGAACATGAGGTACATGTTGATATGCAAGTGCTTGAATATTCTACACTCAAACAAGAAGAAGGACAAGCACTTGTCTTTGTTCAGATGGATTATGAGTTGCCTCATGGAGAGAGTTGCAAAGCCTTGGAGGAGGCACATGATCTCACAATAGTTGGACCAGCCAATTATGGAGAAGATGAATTAAATATTTAGATGGGTAAGAGTTGTAAATATTTAAGGTTGGTTCATAATTCCTCACCCCCTACTTCTTTTTCAGCCACATCAATTGGGGATGAAAATTGGGTGAAAGGTTTTTTTCTAATGGTGCCACATGAGGGGTATGAAACTCCTACCACTCCTTTTGATGATGACATGAATAGAGCACCTCATTATTTACATTTGCAGCAACATCTTTTTTTACCTTATTATGATACATATCTTCATGGATGCACTTATGATATGCATTTGAGTCACTTGAAGACTCATGGTTTTTCTTGCTCAACACTTGGCTCATTTGATGTTGGAGGAACTTCATCCAACACTTGGGTGAATAGATTTGTGATTGGAGAAAAATTTTGTTGGAATCCACATACTTTGTTATATCTTTATGATTCTCACATTCATGGATGTATGGGTGAGACTTCTTTGAGTCATTTGAAGTCTCCTTGTTTTTTCTGCTCATTATTTGGTTCAGATTTTAGTGGAGATTCTTCATTCACTTCTTGGATGAAGGAATACATGGCTGAATATTTTGATGCATATCACATCCTTTTGGAGCAGAATTATAGGACATGGGATCCTCACCTATGTTATTGGAGAAGATTTGATGGGTCACCTGAAGATTGTATGCACTTGGAAAATGGTGGTCTACTTGCTTGGAGGTATAAGCACTTTCATGACTCTTTGATAAAGCATCTCCTTGATGTACATTTTCATTATGTTGTTATGTACTTTGATGATATACATTTTGTACTCATGATGTTTGGAAGAATGCATACAAGAAAATGGGATCCAGGAATCCTCTTGTCTAATGGTATGGGTTGGAGAGCACTCTTAATTGTTGGGGTGCAATACAAGCAATGGGACCCTGAGATCATTTTTGTCTCATTGGTTTCAAATTTTTTTGGGGGGGAAACAAGTAGTATGGGGGATGGATTCCCCCCTTAATAAAGTGATTTTAATCAGAGTAGTGCAGAAACAAGCATGGTGGTTCGTCTCTAAAATCTTCATGGAATCTCAAAGACTCGAGGTTGGAAAATTCAATGGCAATTTCAAAGAATTATACAGCAAGCAAGTTCTTCAACACCCATGTTTGAAATTGCTTGAGGACAAGCAATATTGGGAAGGGAGGATTTTTCATGTCCCAAATTTTGCATTGGGTCACAATGCCCTAATCTCATTGGCCATATTCATGAGATTTTATCAAATTGATGCTAAAGGTCAAATAATTGCCAAGGAGGAAAATTACTAGTTTCCTAGGTTTGGGATGGAAGCTTTTGGATTTAGAATAAGGGGGATAATAAATGATGTTTGAACATTAGAATGGAATAAATATTTAATAAAGGATCTAAATAAATATATACAAGTGAAAATCAAAGTGGCATTTGATCATGAAGATACATGGAGGAAGTAGGACCCACATATGGCTAGATTTCCCCACTACACTTGGCATCATTTTCTCACCAATTCGAATTCAAGGTGAATGGTAACATAATTGGGGGAGTTCAAAAGGTATTATTCATTACATGACACATCCAAGGTCGAAATGTAGAGGAAGATTAACTCCCATGGAAGAAGAAGAGGCAATTTGGTGCTAGTGAGACACTTAGGCTAGATTCCCTAGCTCTATGACAACAATGATGAAGATGCTATGACACCTATGACACAAATCAGACCTGAAGGCTGACATATGAAATATATGACATGTCAGGGCTAAACATATCCTCCAAGAGGGTGCTCAAGGGAGTTAGGGCAGCTAATATGCTTCCACATGTGATTTGGTGGAAGTGGGAGACTAGGAATTGTTGTACAAGTGGCGTTCTTTGGAATCTCTTCCCAAATTGAGTTGGCATGAGTATCTTGGAAGGAATTCGACCCATGGAGAATATTATAAGTTTATATATTTCAATAAAAAAGAATGAAACCAGCTTTTTATCATTTGAGAAATTTGCAATTGCATTTGTGAAGAGGGAGAGGTAGTGGATGACTAGTTTCTTGCCTTAGCCAATTTCGAGGGTGAAAGATTCCCATCCAAGTTGGTAATTGGAAAGGCCATTCAAAACTTTCATTTGGAGATTTAATGGAGTGTTTATTTGAAGGTGTAAGATATATGGAATCTCATGGTTTCTTCTAGTGTAGCACACTCTCTCAACCATTTCCAGTTTTGATGGCATATTCTTGACCCTTGAGGGAGGGCGTTTTTGGTGAGCTCTTGTACTCTTTGGGAGAGATTTTAATGATATATTTCTGTTGTAATATGATTAATATACTTTTTTATTCATCTCCAGAAATTTTCATGTCGAAATACCAAGTGGTTATATGTAAAATGGATTATTAATGAGAAAACAGTGACCATTCTCCCACTAGATTGATGTATGCCAATGTATTGATGATGATTTCGAATGGAAGAATATTTATATGATATATTTATGATGTATGGACTTCAATTGATGAGTATTACAAGTTTCATGTCCATCACTTAATAATTTGGATCCATCTTGCTCAGTTTTATTTTATTTGAAGAAGATTTCATGTTATTTCCCCCAAGGTTGAACTAGTGAGTTTTGTTGTTGTTTGGGAGAAGGTTAGAACAGACTTAATAATTTATTAATGGTGCACATGAGACCTAAATAATGTCCCTCAGAAACCCCCTACCTATTTTTAGAATTTCGAGTGAGTTTGGAGGCATTTGGAGAGTCATTTTCAGTACTTACCCTGGGGGGATTTGAACCCCAAATTGCTAGTTAAATTCCATACTTTGTCCAGAATCTTAAACAAGTTTACAGAAGTATTTTCATGGTCATAAATCATCCATGGAAATCATAATCAAGTACAAATATCATTCATACACCTTCACTGAATATCTAGAGGCATTTGGAGCCAATTGGAGCCAATTGGAGACCTAGAGACCAATACTAATCAAAGGGAAATTACTAGTAAAGTTCCCTACATTGGCCAGAATTGAAAGAGGATTTGCAGAAGTATTTTAAAGGTTCAAAAGAATCCATGAAACACATATTTATGTTCTAACATCATCCATATACCTTCTCAGAAGATTTGGGAGAATTTGGGGCAAATTGGAGACCTAGGCATCAAAACTAGTCAAAGGTCGAATTTGGGGAAAAGGTGAAAAATTGGTCCTTTTAATAAAATTCTTAAAAAGGGAAATTATATTTTACTAGTCAAAATTTTCGAGTTTTGGCCCTGCATTAAAATCCAATAGCATGTTGATATGATGGGCCTACATAGGCACTTTACTAAATTTTCAGTAAATAACACTATAGGAGTTTTAAAATTGGCTCCATATACTAAAAATGGTTTTTGTTAAAGCTCTCGAGCTATTTTCTCATAAAATTGTACAGGCTTCTATGTTTTGTAAAAAATAATAACCCTTAAATCCAATTTGATTATATATGTCATCAAGCACTCGAGTCATCAGGTTTTCAAGCGATAGCAAGTTTCAAGTAGGTGTTAAGATGTCCAATGGAAAATGTCAAAGGGAGAACCCTTACATGTTTATCATTGCCACCACACTGGAACAAGATTCATGGGTTTAGATCCTAGAACAATCGCAATCGTGTTTGCACATGCTCGTTTCTAAGGAGAGAAGATTTAAAGACCGCATTTTTTTTGCTCGTCGGGAATGATGGTTTTCATCATATTGGAAAACACATACTCATCTGAGGATGCTAAGGGTTTGGAAACCAACCAATATCAACTAGTAGAAGAAATTTCATGTGCACAAAATATGAGATCGCACCTTTGGGAAGATGAGGATATGTCTTGGAAATTTTCAAGTTATTTGAACACAAGCCAATTAACTTCATATACATTGAACTAGAGCGGAGTGGAATATTTTCGCAAAACGTGGCAATGCCAGGAGTTTGAAGAAATGTATTGAAGACAATTTTTTTGGTCGGGGTTGCATTTTAAACTATTGCTACTTGCACATTAAGCACATATTTTGTCAGTGACAGCTAACTTCATGAACTTCATTGTTGATAAATACTGGAGACTATTCTTAATAATCACAATGTTGACAAATTTGAACCAGTTATCATGAGGGCACATATTCTTTATAAGTGATTAACTTCCTATTTATGAGAAGAAGGTCAAACCTGCTTCAGAAATTGTACAACGCTTTTGCAATAGAAGCATATCACTAAGTGCTATTACACGGGAAACATATGAATTGATTGCAATATCAATGAACATAATAGGTGAAAAATCTAAATCAAGGGAAGGTGTGTTCTCTCAAGAATATCAGCTATTGCCTGGAATATGAAGTTGACTTAGAAGATGATGGCTAGAGTTTCTACTTGTCAGGGTGTTATAACTTTTTGGTAATGCTAGATAGAGAATCAGATGGCAGAGTATCATGAACAGAGCATCAATTACAAATTTAAATATTATCAATCCATATTTTTTATCTTCATCTGAGCATTCAAAGGCATTGAAAAGGAGCTAGACATGTAGCAAAACTTGTGGTAAACAGAAATATTTGGATAATACCGAATTCCTAGTTTATAGGTAAAAGTGGACAACTATATTCATAAAATCTTGAAGACTTTCAAACTTGTCTTATCTTCATAATCATTTTGAAGGGTAATCAAATCATTTACAAATACCTAGGCATAAAATTTGTAGTCAAAGATCAACTTAGATTCAAAGGAGGGTCAGCATTCAAGACATGCCAAGCAACAGATAAAGCATTTGATGGAGGAATATTATCAGTTTCAAATCAAATTTAAATTTCCAGATCAACAATTGTCTAAATTGAGCTCAGATTATATCCATATTTCTTGCAGAATATTAAGGATTGATTTCATTGTTAGTTTTTCAATAATTGATATTCCTAAAACTGGGTATCAATCAAAATTTTGGATTTCTTTATAAATCTATTGATTTAAAAGAAATGAAGGGGGGTTCAGAGGATGGAGAGAGTGCTCAAGAGGTGGGAAATATGTATAAGTATAATTGTAAGCCTAGGGGCATATTATGTAATCATTCCTGGCATTGAGGATTCATGAGAATTGCTTATCAGATTTTGACTTCTTTCTTTTCTATTTCTGCATTTCCATCTTGCTTGAATGAATTGGAGACATTGACGATCAATGGTTTCCCGTGAATAAGAGATCCTTGAGTTGTAAAGGATTTACAGTGATTGCCTAGTATTCATTTTATTTTTTCAAGTACCCTTTTAATCCACTTTTGCGGAGAGGATCTATGTTTGGTGGATGTTCTACTTTTTGTTGCATTCTTCATTCTTCCATCCATCATCATATAATATTTTTGTCTGATATGTAGTTCAATTTTCTTCTATCTACGATATGTTTATGACTCCATTCCCAATGGTGTATCATTGATCTACAGTTTTCTTGCTTCCCTCTCCATCTCTCATGCAGTCTTACCGATCCATCTTCCAAATCCAAACTTTCTCAAATCCAATCATACATCTAAGATGTGCTAGGCTTGCTTCTATAACAGTCTAGAAACAACTTCTAGCGCTAACATATTTTGGCACCGTTGTCAGGGAGCAAAGGAAGGAAGGAATCTTCCCTACACGAAGGAATAGAACAGGTGAAAAATATAACTCAAGGGAAGGTGTGTCCTCTCAAGAATATCATCTACTGCACTAAATCTGAAGTTGACTTAGAATACGAGGCTAGAATTTCTACTTGTCGGGGTGTTATAACTTTTTGGCAATGCTAGGTAGAGAGTCAGTGTTGATGTATATGTAACTTCAGAATGTATTTCATATGTGTATATTGTATCCCTACAGAGAGGTTATTATTCCTCTGTACGGAAGTGTCATCATTTGTATTTACAAGTGTCGCAAGTGTCGTAACTTATACAAGATGGGTTATTAGACCACCAAGTGTGGGGTCGGCCCTGAGTTGGGTTACCATGGGTTATTAGACTCTCCTAGAGAAGTCGGCCCTGTTAGGTTCTTAGGCGAGTCGAGTTGTGTATAAATAGAGTGAGGGTGTCACTCTATTTGATCATTCACTTACTCATCTATCTCTCTCATTGAGTGATGCACACTAGTGGAGGAGGAGAAGCTGCTAAGGAGACTATCTCTTGTACTTGGGTTTTGTATCATTGCTATTTCTATCTCTGAGGAAGTTGCGGGGTTTTTCACCTTCTTGGTTTTCCCCGAGGAAACTCTGTGTCTATTGTCCCTTGTGATTGTCTCTTGTGATTGATATGATGTGCTTGTTATTCTCTCAGATAAGATCCTAGATCATATTGAATTAATGTTCAAAATCTAACATGGTATCAGAGCTAACCTGAGAAGAAGACACTGTGCAGCTGCGGAAGCTAGGGGCTTCTTGATTTTTTGGGTTTCTCTCCACATATCTTCAAAGGCAGGAGGCTATATTGACTCTACTAGAAAGGGCGCATCTTTCTGTCGAAACAGAATTCAATTCTGAACATTTTCAGTTTTGACCTAATCTCTCCTACGGGAAATTAGGGTTTTAGAGAAAGTTGGAATTTTTGGAATCTGAGTCCATGGCTAGATGCTCCTCAGAAAAATCGAACTTCTAAGCCTTGGATCGAACGTTTTGGTTGGGAAGAAGTGTGGGCTTTATCAAACCCTAGTTTGATACCCTGTCCAGTAGATCCGGAAGTTCTAAAGTCAATTTTGAGAGGTCAAAGTTTGCAGTTTTCAAAATCAGAGTATACTAGCTTGACTAGCTCAGCAAGGCGCATCTTTCTATCCTTTCAGAATTTTGAAATTTTAGGGTTTCTCTGACAACCCCTAATCCATCTCCAAATTCAGTTTTCAGCAAATCAAGTGGTAAGACCTAAATCTTTTATTTCCATTTGATTTTCTCAATAAGATGTCTCACCACACCAAGCTTGAGGATAAGCTTGAAGGGGCTGATAACTTCCGAGCATGGAAGTATAGGATTGGGTTAATCCTAGAAGAAAATGAATTGGACACCTACATAAGTGAAGAGGTTCCAGTTCCAGAGGGAGATGAGGCTAAGGCCTTACACAAAAGGAATTTGGTCAAGGCTAAGAAAATCATTGTTGATTCTATCAAAGACCATCTCATACCACATGTGTCATCTCTGAAGACACCTAAGGGGATGTTTGATTCCTTGACCAAGCTATTTGAAGGGAAGAATATAAATTGGAAAATGACCTTGAGGAATCAACTAAAGAATGTCAAGATCCAGAATGTGGAGACCATGTAGTCTTATTTTTCAAGGGTCTCCCAGATAAAAGAACAACTTGAAGCTATGGGAGAAGATATAGAGAATGGAGAAGTTCTAATGACCACTCTTAATGGTCTTTCTAGGTCACGGGATTCCTTCATCCAAGGAATTTGTGCTAGGAAGAAACTTATCACATTTAGTAGGCTGTGGGAAGAATGCTCACAAGAAGAAGCTCGAATTATAGCTCAAGAAGAGAAGATGGAGAATGAGGACCAAGCTCTCATAGCACACTCCAAGAAGAATGATAATAAAAAGGGACATCACCACAGTAAGAAAGAAAAGCATCACCATCAAAATCAGAGGGGTAACCTCAGATCTTGAAGAAACACATCCAATGACCGATGCTTTACATGTGATGAAAAGGGACACTATGCCAGGGATTGTCCCAAAAACAATAAAGATGGTTCCCACAAGAAGAAGAAAATCAAAAGAAGACATCATGCTCACACTGCAGAGGATGATGAACCTCCCAGGAAGAGGGCTAGGGAAGAAAGTGAAGATTCTTCAAGTGATGAAGAGTATGTCCTGATTTCTTCCCTCACTGGTACTATTGCTCATGGAAGCAATGATTGGCTTATAGATAGTGGGGCCTCCAAACATATGACAGGATTCAAGGGATCCTTTGTGAAACTATCTGAACATGAATCACCCCATAAGGTGAAACTTGGGGATGACTACCAGTATCCAATAAAAGGAAGTGGTGAAGCCTCCTATAAGCTAGACTCTGAAAAACCTATGAAGATGAAAGATGTACTATATGTTACAGGTCTCAAGAAGAATCTTCTCTCCATATCTGCTTTAGATGCAAAAGGGATAAGAGTTGCATTTATAGATGGCCAAGTACTCATGTGGCCAAAAGGTAAAACCATTGATGATGCAGTGGTGATTGGAGAGCAAGAGGGAGGATTGTACAAATTAAAGGGGCAACCTGAACATGCCATGGTATATGAATCCATGGATCCAAGTGAACTTTGGCATAGAAGGCTTTCTCATGTGCACTATAGAGCACTACCATTAGCAAGCAAAGCAGTAGAGGGTCTTCCTGAAATCCAATCAAAGCATGAAGGTATTTGAAAAGGATGTGCAAAAGGAAAGAACACAAAGAAGACATTTCCAAGTAGTGAAATCAAGGCAAAAGGAATATTGGAGATTATCCACTCTGATGTATGCGGTCCAATGTATTCCATCTCTCTGAGTGGGTATGTATATTATGTTTCCTTCATTGATGATTTCTCTAGGAAGACTTGGGTTTATTTCTTGAAGAATAAAGATGAAGTGTTTGATAAGTTCAAGGAATTCAAAGCCTTGATAGAAAATCAAACTGATAAGAAGATCAAGATCTTTAGATCCGACAATGGTGGAGAATTTACTTCAGGAGACTTCAAGAAACTATGTAGTGATTCGGGGATTAAGAGGGAGTTGACTACTCCTTACAATCCACAACAAAATGGGGTTGTAGAAAGAAAGAATAGAACCATCATGGAAGCAGCTAGGGCAATGCTTCATGACCAAGATCTACATATGCACCTATGGGAAGAAGCAACAAGGACAGCTGTATATGTGCAAAACAGAACACCTCATAAGATACTTGACAACAAAACACCAGAAGAAGTGTTCAACGGGAAGAAACCAGAAGTTAGCCATCTCAGAATATTTGGTTGTCCAGTGTACACACACACTCCAAAGGAAAAGAGGACAAAGCTAGATCCTTCAGGAAAGAAGCACATCTTTGTAGGTTACAGTGAAAGCTCGAAGGCTTATAGAATCTACTTTTCAGGATTCAAGAAGATTGACATCAATAGGGATGTGACTTTTGATGAAGACTCAGCATACATCAAATCAAGGAAGACACCTGCTGAAGACAATGAAGAACCAAGAATATCTAGAACACAAGACACCACCATGATTGAAGTTATTCCAGAAGAAGATCGTGAAATAGAAGATCCACAGAAACCTATAGATCCACCCCATGAGAAGGACTCTCACAAGAGGAAACCAGCATGGGCTAGAGAGCTCATTCAAGATGCAGAAAGTTATGGTATTCCAGAGGAGGAACACAGAGAAATAAAAAGGACTAGGTCACATACCAGTTATGTTGCTTTGCTATGTGACATTATGAACAAAGAACCTTCCAGTTATGAAGAAGCAGCAGAAAAGAAAGAATGGAAGGATTCCATGGTCGAGGAATACCAGTCGATCATGAAGAATGATGTTTGGGATGTGGTCCCAAGACCAGAAGGGAAGTCTGTGGTGACTTCCAAGTGGATCTATAAGATCAAGCATGCTGCAGATGGTAGCATAGAGAAATACAAGGCGAGGTTTGTAGCTCGTGGCTTCTCCCGGAAAGAGGGGATAGATTATGAAGATACATTTGCACCTGTGGCCAGATACACTTCCATCAGAATAGTACTTTCTTTGGTTGCAGTGATGAAGTGGAAGATACACCAGATGGATGTCAAGACAGCTTTCTTGAATGGTGTAGTCGAAGAGGAAGTGTATGTGGAGCAGCCAATTGGTTTTGAGACACATGATAGGAAGTCATATGTGTGTAGATTGAATAAAGCCTTGTATGGCTTGAAGCAAGATCCTAGAACTTCGTATGGTAGGATAGACAGCTTCCTATCTAGCTTGGGATTTATTAAGAGTAAAGCGGATTCCAACCTTTACTACAAGGTTGAGGAAGGCAATCCAGTTATACTTCTATTGTATGTGGATGACCTGTTTGTTACAGGTGAGGATAGGTTGATTGTTGATACGAAGAGGAAGCTTGCTGCCGAGTTCGAGATGAAGGACTTGGGGATGATGCACTACTTTCTAGGCATGGAGGTGTGGCAGAGTGTAGATGGAGTCTTCCTTGGACAAGGGAAGTATGCAGTAGAGATCCTGAAGCGGTTCAAAATGATGGACTACAAGGCCATGGCCACACTTATGGAATTGAACCTAAAGCTTCTGTGTGATGCTTCATCTGGGCCGGTTGATGTCACGGTGTATTGTCAGATGATTGGGTCCTTGATGTACCTGACGAACACGAGACCAGATATTTGCTTTGCTGTGAACACATTAGGCTAGTTCCTGACGGATCCGAGAAGTGTTCACCTGGTTTCTATAAAGCATATTCTAAGGTACCTGAAGGGTACGGTTGATTATGGGCTCAAGTATGATGCGAATCAAAAGTTTAACCTGGAGGGTTATGTTGATTCAGATTGGGCAAGCAGTGCCACAGATAGGAAGAGCACTTTAGGGTGCTACTTCAGTATGGGATCAGGTGTGATCTCTTGGTTTAGCAGGAAGTAGTCCTGCGTAGCACTGACTACAGCCAAAGAAGAGTATGTCGCAGCTTGTTTGGCCAGTTATGAGGCAGTATGGCTTAGGAAGCTACTGTTTGAGTTATTTGATCTCCCATTGGATGCTACTGGTATCTTTTGTGACAACCAGAGTTGTGTGAAGCTGTCTGAGAACCCGGTGTTCCATGACAGGTCGAAGCACATAGAGATCAAATATTACTATATCAGGGATATGGTGTAGAGAGGAGCAGTGAAGCTCTTGTATGTTGCGACGGACGAGCAAATAGCCGATGTGTTGACCAAGCCGCTGGCCAGAGTGAAGTTTGAATACTTCAGAGAGAGACTTGGTGTACTTCAGATCGAGATTCCTTCCAAGGGGAAGTGATGAGTCTGGAGACATAGATGCACATGAGCCATTCTCACATAGTGGTAGGTAGGTCCTCCTATGGTGCAAATGTAAGGGCTGGAGCCATTCTCACATAGTGGTAGGTAGATCCTCCTATGGTGTAGATGTAAGGACTGGAGCCATTCTCACATAGTGGTAGGTATGTCCTCCTATGGTGCAAATGTAAGGGCTGGGGCCATTCTCACATGGTGGTAGGTATGTCCTCCCATGGTGCAGATGTAAGGGCTAAGCCATTCTCACATGGTGGCAGGTATGTCCTCCCATTGTGAGATGTAAGGGCTGGACATGGCTTTTTCGACATGGTGGAAGGTGTGTCCTCCCATGGTCGTTGATGTAATTGTCGAGCCTTTCCGACATGGTGGCAGGTATGTCCTCCCATGGTCGTTGATGTAAGTGATGTTCCTTTTTGACATGGTGGTAGGTAGGTCCTCCCATGGTCGTGATGTAAGTGTTGAGCCCTTCTCGGATGGTGGTAGGTAGGTCCTCCCATGCCGGTGTATGTAAGTGTTGTGTGATGTGCATCTCGCTTGTGCTCCATGGACGGTGACGATGATCTGAAGACGATGAGGTGACAGTATGGTACACAGGTTTTGCAGAAGCATATAATCGGTCCTAAGATGCTCTTGCAGGTTTTGCAGAGGCAGTGTAATCAGTCCTGGGAGATCTTGCAGGTTTTGCAGATGCAATGTAATCAGTCCTGGGATATCTTGCAGGTTTTGCAGAGGCAGTGTAATTAGTCCTAAGGTGTACTTACTTGATGGCTTGCTTGCAGAGATGATGAAGACCTACATGGAAGCTACGCCTACAGCCAGCATGAAAAAGGGTTGGCTCTGTAGAACTTCCTATGACGAGTAGATTGGAGATTGATTGAGATAGCAGTAGTAACGATGACGATGATCCGATGGTGATGATCTGATGATCCAGAGAAGAAGACTTGTGCTAGAAGACCTGTGTCGAGAAATACCTTCCTAGTTAAGAGGGAGTGTTGATGTATATGTAACTTCGGAATGTATTTCATATATGTATATTGTATCCCTACAGAGAGGTTATTATTCCTCTGTACGGAAGTGTCGTCATTTGTATTTACAAGTGTCGCAAGTGTCGTAACTTATACAAGATGGGTTATTAGACCACCAAGTGTGGGGTCGGCCCTGAGTTGGGTTACCATGGGTTATTAGACTCTCCTATAGAAGTCGGCCCTGTTAGGTTATTAGGCAAGTCAAGTTGTGTATAGATAGAGTGAGGGTGTCACTCTATTTGATCATTCACTTACTCATCTATTTCACTAGTGGAGGAGGAGAAGCTGCTAAGGAGACTATCTCTTGTACTTGGGTTTTGTATCATTGCTCTTTCTATCTCTGAGGAAGTTGCAGGGTTTTTCACCTTCTTGGTTTTTCTCCGAGGAAACTCTGTGTCTATTGTCTCTTTTGCTTGTCTCTTGTTATTGATATGTTGTGCTTTTTATTCTCTCAGATAAGATCCTAGATCACATTGAATTAATGCTCAAAATCTAACAGTCAGATGGCAGAGTATCATGAACATAGCATCAGTTACAAATTTAAATATTATCAATCCATATTTTTGGTCATCATCTTAGCATTCAAAGGCATTGGAGAGGAGCTAGACATGTAGCAATCCCTATGGTAAACAAAAATATTTGGATAATACCGAATTCCTAGTTTATAGGTAAAGGTGGACAACTTACTTCATAAAATATCGAATACTTTCAAAACTCTCTTATCTTCATAATCATTTTGAAGGGTAATCAAATCATTCCTAGATGCCCAGGAATAAAATTAGCAGTCAAAGATCAACTCAGACTCAAAGGAGGGTCGGCATTCAAGACATTCCAAGCAACAGATAAAGCATTCGATGGAGGAATATTATCAGTTCCAAATCAAATATAAATTTCCATATCAAAAATTGTCTAAATTGAGCTCATATTATATCCATATTTCTTGCAAAAGATTAAGGCTTGATTTCATTGTTAGTCTTTCAATAATTGATATTCCTAAAACTGGGTATTAATTAAAATTTTGGATTTTTTATAAAGCTAATGATTTAAAAGAAATGAAGGGGGGTTCAGAGGCTAGAAAGAGTGCTCAAGAGGTGGGAAAGCTGTATAAGTCTAATTGTAATCCTGAGGGCATATTATGTAATCATTTCTGGCTTTAAGGATTCCTGAGAATTGTTTATTAGATTGTGACTTCTTTCTTTTCTATTTATGCATTTCGATCTTGCTTGAATGAATTGCAGACATTGAGGATCAATGGTTTCCCATGAATAATAGATTCTTGAGCTATAAAGGATTTACAGTGATTGCCTAGTATTCATGTTATTTGTTCAAGTACCCTTCTAATCCACTTTTGCAGAGAGGATCTATGTTTGGTGGATGTTCTAATTTTTGTTACATTCTTCATTCTTCCATCCATCATCATATAAGCTGTTTGTCTGATATGTAGTTCAATTGCATTCGATCTACAATATGTTTATGACTCCATGCCCAATGGTTTATCATTGATCTGCAGTTTGCTTGTTGCCATCTCCATCTCTCATTCAGTCTTGTTGATCCATATTCCAAATATAAACTATCTCAAATCCAATCATACATCTAAGATGTGTTAGGATTGTTTCTATAGCAGTCTAGAAACAACTTCTAGCGCTAATAGGAGGAGTATCCTATATGAGATTAGCAATATTTCCCATCTTATTATCCATATGCTCCATCAAATTCTCCTGTAAATTAAATAAATCAATTGTTTTCATAGAGCCTTTCATATTTTCCTCCATCTTATTATTCATATTTTCCATCAACTTCCCCTCTAAATTAACTAAATCAATTATTTTCACAGATCCTTTAATCATATCTTCCAACTAAGACACTCGAAAAGATAGGTCTTCCCTTTCATCGTACGTCGGAGATGAATCCTCTGGTGGTTTGAGTGGAGCGTGATTTTTTCCACTTCCTTTTGGTGGAATTTTGAGTTCAATTAAAATAGATATCACACCCTAGTTTTCACCTTAAATAGATCCTTCTACTCAAATTTATTCAAATTTAAAATGGTGTACCTTTTTCAAACCCTGATTAGAAGATTGCTTTATGGCCGACTTGGAACTAAGGTAAATTTGAAATTGCAGCTCCTCTAGGTTTGAAAATTTGGGATGTTTTATCCCAATGTGTCCTCTTTACAATGTCATAGGTATGACTTAATTCTGATGTGCCAGTAAAAATTTATTGTGAATCTCCCAACACTTCTTATTTTTGGTCCCTTCAAAATAGCTAACTTGTACGGTCTGCCACATGTCCAATATTTTGTATCTAAGTCTAAAAATATACCAAAGATACTATGTTGTGTCTTCTTTTTTATTCAATATGCCTCACTCAATTTGGATCTCGCATGCCCCAAATATGACCTTTTTTTCCCATAACACCTGTTTTAGACTAGTTTTTGGACTAGTCATAAACCCTAGATTCCACGTCAAATATCTCCGAATATGCAATGGATCAGGATATGAAAATTGGACCATAGATATTTAATCCTCTTTTCTATAATGTTTTTGAGTCTCGCTATCTGAAAAATTGTAGAAAAAAAATTGTAGCGAAAATTCCAAGGTGACTCGTTTTGAAGAAACCAGTCCCAAGGAAAGAGCTTTGATACCAAATGTTAAGCAACAAATTTCCAAAAAGAGCATGAAAAGAGCATAAATAGAACAAAAAGAGTACTCCGCGCCTTAATAATGAAGAACATAGATGAATATCAAGCCTCTTCAAGGGGGAAACCTCCTTATACAATGTATTGAGTACACAAGACAAGACAAGATGCTCCAAATGAAAAGGTCTCCTTCCTATATATAAGATGGATCTATGTTGGCTTGCTTTTAGATGTTGAAGGCCCAGCACTAGAATTTGCATGAAAAGGTTAATAATATTTTCAAGAAGAAGAGATGGGTGCCCTCAAGAATTTTCTTAATATTACCATAAACATGAGACATCCAAAACATGAAACAAGCATTTGCATGATATCCTTCATAAAAAAAAATGGGGAAATGGGGTTATTATTATAGTGAAAAATGACTCAAGTCCAAAATAGATTTTATAGACAAAAGAAGAGGACACCATATTAGGTAAAATTTGAATATGTATTTTATTTTTTATTTATTTGTGTTGGCTTCTTCTCTCTCAAAGAAATCATATCTCTTAACTGAGTTTTCTAACTATCTTCGTTTTTTTTGTACTTTTTTGGGTTAAAACAAAATGCTCTAAAGACTAAGGAAACTTGTAAAACTATTAAACTGCGAGAGATTGGAAAAAATGTCTAGAAATCTATTTACACGTAACTTAACACCGAAGGAAAAAAAATGAGAAAAAGATAGTAGCATGACAACATGTCATAAAAACAGCATATTAAAAGCCACCTAGAAAAGAAAAGATATAATCGTTGAATGACCATGTCAAAAAACTTTGTGACGCATTTTAAATTAATTATTGTATTATTTTTAATATCATTTTATTTCTCTTATATGATCATAATCATTCAAAATAAAAATATATATATGACTAATAAGCCATAAAATACATTACATGCAAAATAGTAAATTGTGATTTTTATTGACTTTAAGCATTCTTAATGTTAAAAATTACTAAGTGATTGTGTATTAACTTATCAATAATAAAATATAAAGTTTTCTCTTATGGATATACAATGAGAGGAGTATGAGCCAACTTTAGAGGAATTTAAATATTCCCTAAACAATAGCTATGTAAAGGTGGTGGAGAACATGAAATATGTGATTGAGATCAATTATAATTAATTTAAGGTGGTGGAGAATATGAAATATGTGATTGAGATCAACTATAATTAATTTAAGGTGGTGGAGAACATGAAATATGTGATTGAGATCAACTATAATTAATTTAAGGTGGTGGAGAACATGAAATATGTGATTGAGATCAACTATAATTAATTTTATCTTGAGTGTGAGAATTTGGTTTCTCGTATAAAGATTTTGTATTCTATTATTGTTAATTTTAAGCATGTTAGCGGTCTTTTTATTGTGTTAACAAGCTTTAGAAGAAGAAGATGTTTGAAATGTTCGAAGGCTGGCAACAATGATAGATCAAAATCTTCATTCTCCAATGATTTTTTCTTTGATTTGACTCTTGTATTTAAGATTCATAGTTCCCTCAAGGAACACTTGTTTAAAGGGAGAACATATTTTACTATACTTGAGAATCACATTTCTCGTGGCAATAGGCCACTTCAAGTGCATGGAGAAAAATGACTATTGTATATTAATTATTTTGAATAAGACAACTTTTCATTTCTCATGTATTAAAATATATTGATTATTGTCACATAATGTAAATATTAATTATATTAATTAAATCAACATATTGATTATTGTCACATAATGTAAATATTGATTAATGTTGTGGAATGTAAATATGTCGATTGGTTAATATTACATACTATTTGATGCCCAAACAAGAAGGATACTAAAATGACATAATAGAGACCCATGAGGATAGTACAAGGATGCTCAAACAAGAAGAAATTAAAAGCTATTTATACGGAAACAAAGGAAAGGAGTGAACCAAAGGAAAATTAAAGAGAAAGTTACCACCGAATGGACCGGAATAATGATCTGGCAGATTCCTTTCTTGCATTATCTATCTCGGAGTCCTCATCGTCGAATGACTTTCTATTTGGTGTGACACTTTCAAAATCAAAGCGGGCAGGTTGATGCGTGCAAGAAACAAACAAAGATCTTTCATTTCTATGGCGCGTATTCTAAACAGGCGAAGTTTTCACTTTCTTTTTTCTCTTTTCTGGTCCGTTTTTTACAGATGTTTCGTCATGAATTTTTGGAATTATAGATAACAGCTCCGAAACTTCAAGCTTACATAATTCAATTACTTTGAGTTTTTGAAAATACTGAATCTATTTCTACACTAATTTAGTAAAAATCGAATTGATTGGAAAAAAAATTCACCACCGAAAAAGCTAAACCCTCGTGCGTTTAGCCTCCTTTTCATGGGATTGGAAGCTTCATCTCAACGATGAAATTTCTCTGAAGTTTCCAAATCTTCCAACAGAAGCCCGACAATTAAGACACAGTCCCGTTTTTATGAAATTGGACTGACAGGTAGTGACTGACTGTTAGTTAGCTCTTGACAAAATCTTCTGTCTACGTCTTTGTTACGGAAATCCTTCTTCCTCAATTAGGTCAAGCCATTCCTGCATAACCCATTCAATCTAATTACAATGCAGTCACCCGAGGCTCATCTGTTATCTTCTATGTAATTCACAGAAAGGACATGAATGTTGCAGATCATATCACTGTATAACAGAAAAAAGGAAAGATACAGAAGAGATGTTTCTGTGGTTTCAACTTTCTGCCCTTGTAAATAAGTATGGCAAGTGTGGGAGTATAAATATTGCCCGGCAGTTATTTGACAAAATGCCTAAGAGAGACGTGGTTTCATGGAATGCAATAATAGCGGGGTATGGACTGCATGGTTGTGGTGAACAAGCCCTTGGACTTTTTCATCAAATGCAAAAGACAAGTGTGAAACCAGACCAGGTTACCTTTGTCTCTGTTTTGTCCGCATCCAGTCATCCAGGTTTGGTGGATGATGGTTGGCAATGCTTTGATTCCATGAGTCAAGTTTATTGCATCACACCAGGGGTAGATCATTTTGCATGCATGGTTGATCATATAGGCCGCGCTGGCCGGCTAGACGAGGCACAAGACTTTATCAAACTAATGCCCTTAAAACCTGATGTTGGTGTGTGGGGAGCCTTGTTAGGTATTTGTAGAATTCACTCAAATATTGAACTAGGAGAATGTGCAGCAGGACATCTATTGAACCT
The DNA here is from genome assembly GCA_027924585.1 of Larix kaempferi. Taxonomy (NCBI): domain Eukaryota; kingdom Viridiplantae; phylum Streptophyta; class Pinopsida; order Pinales; family Pinaceae; genus Larix; species Larix kaempferi. The sequence goes on from BSBM01000474.1 coordinate 299,765, forward strand.
AGAGCCTGAAAATGCTAGATATTATGTTTCGCTGTCAAACATGTATGCTGCAGCTGGCAAGTGGAATAAGGTAGCGCAGGTGAGGATAATGATGAACTTAAAGAAGGGTGAAAAAGACCCCTGGATACAGCTTGATTGAGGTTGATAACAATGTTCATGCATTCCTTGTGGGAGATAGATCACAACCCCAATCTAAGAAAATTTATGCTACGTTGGAGACCTTAGCTGGGTAGATGGAGGAGGCAAGACATACCCCTAACATGAACTTGATGCATGATGATATGGAATGATAAAAACCGAAATAATCAAGAATTTGTAAGCAGTAAGCAGCTGGAGACCTTAGCTGGGTAGATGGAGGAGGCAAGACATACGCCTAACATGAACTTAATGCATAATGATATGGAATGATAAAAACTGAAATGATCAAGAATTTGTAAGCAGTAAGCAGCTGGTGCATAAGACCTCCCAAGTCACAGTGAGAATCTGGGTGCCAATAAGCATGCAGTTATATTTGAACCCTGAAAATCAAAAGGAACATCCATGTGTGTCATGGCTGACATATTGGTACCCTGCCCATGTCAAAGATTGTTTGTCCAAAATTATAGCAAGGGATCTTAAACGATTTCTGTCCAGGATAGATTATTAGTTTGTCTGCATTACTCAGGTTGCTAATGGAAACAAGCAAAAAACTTAAACTTGGATACCAACAAAATCCTGTTTGTTTTTTGTATTCATTTGCAACCTAGGTTTAGGTGTAAGAAAGAAATGGGCCATATGTGATCTAATGAATTTTTGGTTCAACTGGGAAAATGACTATGAAATGAAATGTCTAACATCAGAATTGTTGCATGGAATGATATAGCATAACCACATGTACGGCATCTTTTGGAAAGATGTCGCAATACAAATTTTAAGCCCCTCAAAGCAGGGTACATACATACTAGATGGACCTCATCTTCCATACTTATTTGCAACGATTGGACTGCAGTAACATAAAGCTGTTTCTTTTCACTATGATCTGTATAATATATATCAAATATAACTGTCACGTCTCCTTCCATCAATCCAGAGCAAGGGAGGAAACATGACCAAACATACCAGGTTTATTTGACAACTCAGCCCCATACATTACTAAGAAATTCATAATAAGTAAAAACTTATGTGTGCAAGTTCATACTCTATATAAACATAGGGGAATTAAATCACATTTGCACACACACAATTATAATGCATCAACATATCTATCACAAGTAGATGATGATTCAATATGCAGAGAATCATTCCCCTTCTCATGCTATGCACAGACTTCATATCAATTCCATTAACATGAATAATTATCATTCAGAATTAACACATTGCAAAACACAGAATGCATATAATTTAAACACAGAGAACACTTATCTTTGAGATCAAGTTGTCCAAACAACTGGCTATGTGAGAGCAATGTTCCGCCCAACCATAGATGTATGTCCACCCTGTCTCCTTTCAGCTGAGAGATCATCCTCGAGCTGGGTTGTGTATCCACTAAGGAGGAACTAGATGGGCTCACTCATAGCCATGGTTTCACTCAACAGCTATGCTAAGCCAACACACAGTTGGGTTTATCAAGCATACAAAAGACAAAGGAGGGCAATGCTAAGCTAGTGAGCTCAACCACAGAGCTACAGGCATCTCAAGATAATTCAAACAGTCAAGGCACCCATAGTACCTACCACACCCAACACAAGGAAGGTCTCCTTCTCCACTGCACAGTCCCTTAGGCGTCCCTTCCCTCCAGTGCTCTTCAGGATGGGCATAGAAAGGTCCAAGCTGATAAATCCTTGAGATTCAAGCCTTCACTGGGTTTATCAAGCATTCCCAATCTCTGTTCTAGAATTCACACCTCGAATTTCTCAATTCGGTGATCAAATAACTCAATTCCGTCATTGAACTTCTGGGCTATAAAAATTGGGTTTTTCTATGGATTTCGGGGTATCTAATGCTCTCAAATTCGCCCGAAGGTTTATATCTATGGATCCCCCGTTGGATTTTACTATCAATACCAAATTCTGGGCATTTATGGCTCTTCAAAACGTGGGTTCTTGCAAAGTTGTGATTTCTAGTTTTTTTCACTGCTAGGAATTCGTAATGGATGAAAACCGAAGCTCGAATCTTCAACAATGGAATGGGAATGAGGAAGAACCCATTTCCATGAGGTAGAGTGACTTGTGGTACAAGAAAAACAGAGCCCATACCTGCCATACGAATTTCTGGGCTGCCCATGCTCCATTGAAGCCATGGACCGATTCTTCAACAACTTCCTTACAACAGAATTAAATGTCAACAAGGAAAGTCAAATGGGTTCACAAGATGACATTTGGCAGCATATGGTTCATCCCCACAACCCCCTCACCACTCCTTAGTGGAATACACATGGCCCATTCTCATCCGTTGCTTCCATAGCCAGTTTTGGTATTTTATTGCAATATCAAATATTTACATCATTTACAATATTCCATGGCTTAATAGCTCATGGGTAATAAAATATAAAATACTGGTCCATTTTAAATAAAATCCGAACATACACTAGCGGGGCCTTGGCCTTGAGCTCCACGCTAGGGAAACATACATCGCATGTATACAATATTTACATTAAAAACAAATATTTCATAAAGGTCAAAATTGGATTATTACAATAACTGTGACAGCTTTTTTTTCATTTGCAATCTGATGCTGCTGCAAATTGAACTGGAAGGTGAAGTTCAGAAAATTCTGTTTTTCCTATAACTATCTTTCTCTTAGTCATTACTTTCTTCAAATTGTTCTTCTTTATGTGTAGATTTGCTAAAGTATAACTAAAATATCCTAAACAAAATCTCTACTACACCAGTGTGCTTATATGAAGTATCTTCACCAACAAGCCCCTCTTTTCATTCCCTTAAAGAACTATAAAATCAATCCAATTCATCAATCCTTCATGTTAATGCTGAAGCAACTCTTCAACATGTCCATGTATTCCAAATGGAGTAGTGATTTTATGTATGTATAATGTTGGTTTTATTCGACAAATTTCCATACCTCCAAAGCCTTAGTGAGACGTGGATGCTTAATAAAATTTGTGAGTGGCAGGTGAAAACCTCTTGAACTACAGTTAGAACTAGGGTGCTTTATATACATATATTTGAACCCCAAGCTTCACCGACTCAAAATCCAAAATTAATATTAACTAAGAGATGTGGATTAAGCGGTTTAATTTGTTTAATTTAATCTCATGTTTAGTAGTTGGGATTGGGCGTCATCAAGATGGTTGGCCTCTAAAATGGGCTTAATTCATCTTCGACCAGTTAAATCAGTTTAGATGAACTTAATGGGATATTTTATTCATATTTTATAAGTTTACAAACTTTGATCAATATTTATGGATAAGAATAGTATAAAAAAATTAAAAATTAAATTTCTAAAAATTTGTATATGTTAGATAGAAAAAAAAAATTAGAATTTTGAGTGAATATTAATTTAAAATTCACAATTTTTTGAGGAAAAACCTGAAAAATAACAAAATTGTGAATATTATGTATGCTATATAGTTTTAAATTTTGGGGGAATTTTGAAATTCATCATTCAAATCATTATCATACGAACATACCGGTTATGTCTACTAATTATCATATGAACGAAACTTAGGTATAAGGAGGGAAGTTTATATTAACATTTGAATAGGGTAATACTAGCCTTTGGATTTGGAGCTGCTTCATATAAAAGGTTGGAAGTATTTAAAAAAACAAATTGAGGCTTGAGAAAAAAGATTGATTTAATTTTGATTTAAAACTAGTGCATATGTAATCAACAATTATTTATCTTTTCTTGGAATATATTTTTCCATAACAAATTATGCCCATGGATGACCTTATATATATATATATATATATATATATATAGATATATAGATAAACAAGTCATAAGCAAAGTTCAAAATTGGGTTAGTTAATTATCAAATGTCCTATACGTTGCCATGCAAGATATACATAGGCAATTGCCCACTAAATAGAGATATGTACATATAGCCCTTCTCCACGCATTCTTCATGACAATCAACTCCCAAACAATGTTGACATGTTCAAATGGTTTTGTAGTCTCTCAAATAGCAAGTGTTAAGGTTGGGAATTTCTTGTTTTGCTACACAAGAGGAGCCCATATATGCTTCCTTTCTCATTTCTCAATGAGTGTGCAATTCCATTAATGATGTAGCAAACCATCCAATCTCAAGGATTGTTGGGACCAAGTTTACGAAGAGGGGTCGAGGTGTTGTAGGCGGGACAACTCTATTTGTATCTTTCCTACTTGCATAATAATTTGTGAGAATAAACTCACACATATTAGGGAGCTATAAAACCATGAGAAAGTTCTAATAAGTTCCTTCTTATTCAATAGGACATTGTTCATATTCTTTAATAACAATTATAAAAAAAACACACCAATGAGTTGTCATAAAGTTTGGAAAACTCATTTTGAAATAAAAAAGAGATTACTTTAAATATCTTAATTATCCCAATAATTATATATAATTGTAAAATTTAAGTTTACAATATATCAAATAAAAGATGAACCAAAATAAAACAAATATATTAATAATTTACAATCAAGAATAAATAAATAAAAACATATTTCACACCATTATACTAATTAAAACCACTATGAATTCCAAATTTCCATGATCCATCGTTTGGATGAAAAACAATTTGATTAATATGACGTAGGGAGGGTTTCCTTTCATAAGATTATAAACAAGTGCAAGCAACCACTCTACAATAAATAAACATTACACATAAAATTTATTTATAAGGAATAAACACATATCTTCAAATTAAACATTTAGATAACATCTAAACTAATACTTAAAACAAAATCAAAGAGTAACTTTGGAACTATGGAAAGATAAGATATAAAAAAACATGATCTATTTTAAAAAAAAAAGTCAATAAATCTAATAAGAAAATGATAGCTATTTTGCAAAGGTCGTAAGTGGAAAAAGGAAAAGTAACATTGTAAAAATTAAGATAAATTCATGTGACATACATAATAAAACAAGGTAGTGGACATAACCAAAACCCAAGGGAAGAGAGGCCTTATATAATTTGTAAAACACAAATTGTGAAAAATGAAATCACTCCCTCCTAGAATGTCCATTGTACAAACTCTTTAGAAATAAGTACATATTGTTGGCCCTAAAGTGGTCACTAACCTATAAACACACACAAGCATAGAGTATATACTAGATCTACAATCAAGCTAAACACTCGTCATTGAGTGTTTATGGAGACTATCGGATGAGATGCTTAGCATCTATATAGGTATCGCATAGTCTCAATATGCAAAAGAGTGTAACCTAGGCCATAATCTCAAAATGCAAAAGCATGTAACTCAATCTACTAGTGGCTACTTAAAGTTTAGAGTAACTTGACATGGTCAACTTTGATCACTACGTAAAGTGCCGACCTTTAGTTGGCTTGTTTGATCAAAAGTTACAACACATTGCTTGATAGTTATGGGCATTAATTACAAAAAAAGTGGTGTTCATACCCAACATTATTTGACCTTAGAGCAATTGGCATAATATGGTGAGGTGACTTATTTGATTAGGATGTCATGTGTTTCCATTGACTTGGGTTATTAGCTATGTTGTTGGATCTACATTGGGTTGTACAATTAAAATTGTTTGATTATGGTATTATTTCCTAGTGTTCCAATACTAGCTCTTCTCTGGATACCTTTACATGTTTCTTTAATTGCTTTTAGTTGGCTTTTGATCCACCTAGAGTGTGTTGTACTTGACTATAATGCCATCTAAATCATGATGTAATATAACCAACGTTTGTTGTCCTTATGTGGTGAAAGGAAGCCACTTAGTGCATTGTTATATGTACATGTTACTCCAACCTTCATCCAATAATGAGCTCTATGCAAGCTTTTCTATAACTATGGTGTTGCTTCTTTGGCTACTAATCGGAAGGGTGTGTTGGTATGTAGTCTTACATAGCATCATCTACAAACAATGTAGCACCCATCTAGGTATGCATCTTAGAAACCTCTTATATTTTGTATGCTATTTGGCTTCTATTTTCATATAAATCCTACTCCAACATGCTCATTTCATCAGACATGTTATGTAGTCATGACCTATAAGATTCAAAAATGTATTTTGCATACATATTGGGCTTTACTCGATGCAATTTCCTATAATGTTCAATTAACTAATATATGTCATTTTCAAGCTTCCATTACCAACTTACATTATGCTCCCTGACGCCCTTTCTGTGACATTTTGATGCCCCTACACATCAGTATGCCTAATAGAGTTATTGTTCCTGCAAGTGCCATGTTTGATATGCTTTTCCCGTTACCTCTTTCATTTTTCTTGAGGTTCGACCAAGATCACTTGAATTCCCCATTGTTGACTTCATGCACTACCTAATATTATCCTTTCTGGTTGAACTACCTTGTTGGACTCCTATTGCTAGGAAGGAAACCTTGGTTAGACCTAGGGTGTTGTTCATTGTTTGTTTCAGTTTCCTTATCCATTTATCCTTTTTCTTGATATTTCATGGTAGGTCTCAACAGTTCTCTTAGGCATACAATAGGATATAGCGATTTTTTTTTCCTATGAGGGTTTTATAGTTATAGTTACACACACCCATCAATAACCTTTGTTTATTTGCTACTTTTAGTATTACCACAGTTGTTTCCAATGTACATGCATCTTCATCAAAATTGGTTTTATGCAAGAGTTTTCATTGGTACTCATTTTTTTACCTTCCTTGGCTATGTCTTCTTCATTGATTTTTTTCATCATCTAACTCTCCTCGTACAATGCAAGGACTTAATTCTGGTTTTTTTTTAGAAACTTGACACTAGCATCTCCTAGTTCAAATATCGAGAGGATCTTTGTTATCGAGTTCATTTTGAGTGCTACAAATTCTCATTTCATTTTCAACTTATCCTTTACATTCCTATGTGTATAAAGTTGTGTGAGCCTCTCTAATTTGGCCTCTTACCTACCTTTGTTCTATTGGTTCTTGTTTGGGTCTCTATCAGGGAAGTTTGCACCAATTGTGTGTCGTTGGTCTTATCAACTATAATCCTTCTACTACCTAATGTAGGGGTTTTATAGTGTCCTTTCATTGTCTTCCTTCTTGTACTTTTCTTGTTATTCCTTCTACTCCACTTCCTTTTGCTTCTTTTTTCTCTACTTTTCCTCTTGGTCTTTGTATCATTGTTTCTTTATATCTTCCACTTAGTTTTTCTTTGTTTGTTCTTCCTTATGTTTTTTTTCAAGTACTTGCTACATCTTAAATGTTTTTGTTTGAGAATGTACACAGGTTTTGTACTTATCAACCATTCTCTACAGTTCAACTAACACCTATTGTTCTTTCTTAGTCAACCTCTTTATTGTTTTCTAATTGATTTTGGGCCAAGTTTCAACTTTATTTTTGTTGGTGTCATCCAAGAGAAGGTGTTATATTTTGAAATCATTTTGGCCTCTAACATATACTTCTCTTTATTAACCTTTAGAACATCTATTATCTCTACTCTATCTAATATTGTGTGAGTTTTTCCGACTTTCATCTTTAGGATTCCATCAATGATTCCTTCACCCATTTTTCTCTTCCTAAATAATTTCCTTCTTTGTCATTTTATCTTGGGCATGGGATTTTCCTTCTCTTTTTTGTTTGTGTCCTGAGTGGGGTTGATCTTGATTATGGCATGGGTTGATCTTGATTATTAATTCATGGCATGGGTTGATCTTGATTATTGATTCATTAACACGGCACTAGAGTGGGGATTAATGCGATACAATACCAATATATAAATAATAGAAATGAGACATTTCCATGGTGAAGGTTTTGAGTCTTCAAAGCCACAAAAGTCCACCAATAATATCAACATATTTCAATCACAATAAAATCAACATCATAATGGATTATATGAAACATGCAAACTTATCATTAACATTGCATATAATGCCATTGACTGCTTAGTGTCATGTTATAGGAGATATACATGATGAGGGTTGTTCATCTTGGTAATATTTAGGAAGATTTAAAGAAAATGCAATATTTTGAGGCTTAGTTGGAGTTAAAAGTATTATATCTAATATAATCCCATAAGTTGAAAATTTAGGTTGATTTAAAGCAATGACAATAATATTAACTATAATTACATTCTAACATAGTGTAGTCATATTCTAAATTAATTTTACACAAATTGCTTTTGCACATATATGTTTATGGCGTCTCTCCACATGGACCACACTGCAATTCTATCTACAATGATTTGATATCATCCATGTTGTGATTGTTTAATGTTTTAATGTTTCATTGATGGATACATTGCTCACTTAATTTATGGTGTATCTTGTGTTAAAATTATATTTGAATTATATCATATCCTAGTAATAAATTTATAGATATACTTATAGGTGTTGGTCATGGAGTAAGACCTTAAATTGCTTCTGATTGGCTAAGAGCTCGTCTTCCTCGGACATAAGGAAACAGGTTAGGGCCTAAGACCTAGAGACATCTCGCAGGAGTGGGGATTATTGGGATACAATACCAATACATAAATAATAGAAATGAGACATTCCCATGGTGGAGGTTGTGTGTCTTCAAAGCCACAAAAGTACACCAATAATATCAACATAATTTATTCACAAAAAAATCAACATCATAATGGTCTTGCATGTACATGGATTATATGCAACATGCAAACTCGTCATTAGCATTGCATATTGTTGTAGTCCCGTGGGTTACAAGGTTACCAGAGATACATTATATATTATAAACAAGCATGCATAGTGATTCAAATACAAGAGACAAGAGACCAATAAGGAGAGAGAAGCACAAGCCTTTACTAACTAGCAAGAGCAGAATACTACATACAACATATCTAACTTAGTCCAGTACATGGCTCAACAGCCTATATATATGCATTTACAAGTGGTTATGTAACCGTCTGGTCAGTTCAATCGACCGACATGACCCGACTAGTCAACCCATCTGTCGACATACCTTTACAATAGGTCAGGCGGGGAGCCTAGTCAATAGGACAAGTTAGGCTCCTCCAACATCTCCCCCACCTCAAAATGTTTCTTCGTCCCGAAGAAAACGAGGAGATGTAAAATTACTTGGACAAAAATATGTGTAACTGCTAATGTAGTGTAAGATTGGAACTGGTCGGATTCTAATGTTGACCGCAGACCTCGAGAATGGCTTCGGCTGAAACAGAAATCTGATGTTGAAATTCATCCCATGCACTTAGTGTTTTTTGGATATCAATGGTGAGTGTAGTGAGGCTCGATAGTTTGGCTATATTTTCATGTGTCGACATGTTTTGTAAGTAAGTTAAGTTGGGATCGAATATGTTGATCTTTTCTTTGGCAGCTGCAAGTAGTCTTTGAAGTGATGGCCAGACTTGTTCGACTATACTGAAGCTAGGTCGAGCCTGACTCAACCACTGTTGTTCCTTCTTTTCTAATGTTTCAATTTTTCTGTTTTCCATGAGGATTTGATCTTCTATGCTTTGAATCAGGGACTGATCAGCTTCATGTCATTGCTGGTGGAGTTCATCAAGCAGCTCCTTTGTCTCCTGCAATTGTCGAAAAATAGTGGTGTAATGTGTGTACCAGTTGTGGAGGATATTGGAAACTGTGGATGTCTGCTCGTTGTATTTGACCAACTGATTATGAGCGGAGGTGAACGCTGCATACTGTGCCGACAATAGGGAAGATGTTTCGGTTTCTTTTTTTTGTCGTTCCTTGCTAAGTTCCTCTTGTAACCTTGACACGACAGACTACAAAATTTGAAATGTTGTGTCAAGTGCACTAGTCGTGTCGAAGATTGCTGGAAGTGGGATAAATTGTTGTGCTAAGTCTTGACACTTAACTAGAAATTGGATTTGGTCCTCCTGTAGCTTATTAGCTCGTTCTTCTGCTTCCAGTCAGCGGTGTCATTGCTTTGTTTTGATGGCATCCTCTAAGATATCAAGTTCTACTTGAGTCGCCTCCTGCGGCTTATATGTCGATATGGGCCCAAACTGATCTAAGTGTACAGATAGCCTACTTTCTTGTCGAATATAGTCAGGGTGTGTTTGTCGACTCTGTTGTTGTTGTTCTTTTTCCTTTCGACGCTTCTCCTTACACGACTTCTTCTTCTGTTTTGGTAACTTGATGCTAGCCTCAATCTGTTGTGCTGGTTATTTTTGTAATTCGTCCACTGCTGGTGGATTTTCTATGTCTTGTGGAGTTTTCTCAACACTTTGTTCTGCTTCTGCTTGATTTGTTGGTTCAATTTCGTTGTTTGTTGTATTGGCTTCCTTATTGGCTACTGCATTGTCTTGTACAAGTACTACAATGTCAGTTTCTATGACTTCTTGAACTAGTGTCTCTTTACTTGATGTTGCTACAAGAACTGACATGAATACGTCATTAGGGGACGGAGATGACCTATTACTCACCACTTGAACTGGCAGCAACGAAAATGGATTTTCAACTACTGAGGAGGAATGGGGAAGATCAGGACTTCCAAATGGACTCGGACTGGTAATAGGTGACAATACTTCAAGGATCAATTGATCCATTTCATCAAGAACTTCTAACCCTGACTGACTCTATATTGGTTCGACAAGTTGTCGAGGAGGTGCGAGGTTCTCCTCCGACGGGTTTACTGTGAAAAAGGTTGACGTTTCTCGGGCCATAAGAGGACTGGCTAGGTCGAGGTTTATCTGAAGATGTCTGACATGCATACCGACTATTTGGGTTGACACAGACTCTGGATGGGATGATACGTCAGCTGACAAGATGTCGGATGGGGTAGTTGTAAGTAAGGCAAGGTCGAGAACTGGTTTCTTGGTAATTATTTATCGCCAGTTTGGGAGAAGGGATGGGAGATTAGAAATAAATAGATTGAGAGCATTATCCTCCTAACGTTTTTGTTGAACGGGCAGGGGAAGGGTTTGTACCATACTTGGAATAAAAAGTGAGTCTTCAGTGGCAGGTGGGTTAGATACTGATGTTATAGCAAGAGTTCTATCCTCCATCACAGCAGTCGGAGATAGTGGAGGAGAAGTAATTGTTAAGTCGACGTCGGGTTTGAATGTTACCTTGAGTTTCTTTTGGGGCTTTTCCGCTTCTACAAATTTCTTGAACTGCTCGTCGACGGATACTTTGTTCTTTGTTGCGTCCTCCAAGATTTTTGTATCACTAGTGATCAGTTCATCTTCATCCTCTACCGTCGGCTCTCTTATGATCATATTCCTTTTCCCTTTTCCTTTTATGTCCTTGCTTTGTCATGTCATCGATAGTTCGTCTACAACCCGTCAAATATTTTCTTTCGTGAGTGCATAATCTGGGTTGTCGGACTAGGTGATTTCATCAGACTGATCCACTATGTCGGGAGGGTCTTGATGTGGTACGAGAGCTATTGCTAATGGGTTTGTCTCAGCAGCAGGTTATGCTCTGAAAGTAAATTTGCTCATGTATAGTCGACTTTTATATTCCTCCTCCTTTTCTGCGTCTATTAAAGGTTCAATCAGGGGTACATTGACCGTACGTGACTGTGCCAAAATTTATAACTTTGTGTTTGATTTCCTGCTCAACTCCGTGAAGATTTCGTCGACAGAAGCGTAGTATTCGAGCGGTTCTGCACTTCCAACTGCGCCTTGCAAATGCCAAATAGATGTATGATCAAGTGCTAATTGAATATGTGCCGACGGAGGCAAACTTCTTCTGACATTCTGGTGTACTCTCCATCTATTCGACTGAACTTTTAAATTTTGAAACCATACTTCTAGCCAAATCCTAATAGTCAAAGGCCCCAGTCGGCTGCCTCCATGCGTAAAACACTGGAATTTGTGCATCAAAACATTCCCTTCGGCTGCAAAGTCCTTATTTCCCACTGGTCGAATGTGTGACATGGTTATCCAGATGATCAAAGATGGATATCGGATAGCCATACCCTCTTCTTGGCACTTGTAGCATATGTTCTTGATGATGTTGGCCAGGAATTCAGCCCAATTGGATATTGTTGCCTTCATCGCCATATTCATCACAGCTTCTAACATGTCGGTCTTAAGGTCTAAACCTCAACCGGAACTTGAAAGTACAGTGGAAATAATTCTAGCATCTATCTTGTAATTTTCATATTTAATCTGACTGACGACTAAGCCTCTAGAATTCTTACCGGCTGGGTTGTCGGTGAATTCCTTAATCAGTTCAGGTCTCTGTCATGTCGGCACGTCTTCTCCTTTGTTCGACAAGCCTGTGATTCTGTGAATAATTTCTCCGTTTATTTTGACCGGGATATCGAAATAGAACTTGCCTTCATGGTATCGACTGACGATAAAATGTGCTATGATATCCTTCAATCCAAAAAAATGCTCCAGCAGAGGTGCGTTCATATAATTTAAGATTGTGGCAGTATAAAGCCTGTCGGTTGGCTCTCTCCAGCGACCATTAGATTATTTCCCCCATTTACAAATATCTCCCCATGTTCTTCTCCAATGAGGTTCTGAAACCTTAGCGTTCTGAATCAATTGAAGACGAGTTTCCAACGGAGATTGAGCTCTCTCCAACTCTTGGACTTTAGCAGCAGCAGACCGCGTTGTCACCTGACCTTTCTTGGGAGTCATGGCTGATACAGAGTTTTCTAGGTCACAATCTGGTTCTAGTAGCTCTGAGCTCTGGTTCTCAATCTCTCGGCAGAAGAGTAACCAAGAATCCTCGATCTCTACATTTATAGCGGCGGAGTTTGACACGGTGGGCTGAGAGGTAGATGGCCGCATTAATGCTTGACTTGATGAGGAATTTAAGTGTGAATGACAGATTAGCGGTTCCTCGAGAACCATGTCTCAGCTTTGCTACCCCACCGGTCGGCCATGCCGACTGCTTTTATCTGCCACTTTTACGTCGGGTCGACGCCGGTGTGATTCCTTTGTGCTATCAAGTCGGACAGACTTGGTCTGGTGATGTCGATGAGCTCGTTCATCCTGACGATTGATTCTATCATGTCGACACCTCTCTTATCGGTGGTCATGCGTCGGTCTCCTGTTTTCACTAGTATTGCTTGTCCAATCCCTTGTCATAGTGAATCTGATACAACCTATTTTTGAATTAATTGCTTAAATGGATTTCTCTCTTGGGTTGGTTACAACCGTTTTTTTTTTAATTCATGACTTTTACCGTTTTAGTCGGGCGCCATTTATGAGTTTCTTGAAAACACTACCTTGTAATGTTTTCAGTCGGACTGAACCGTTGGGGTTTATTACTTAGACAATATAAGGCCCCATCCACTCCGTGTGCAACTTCTTTGGTTTTCCTTTTACGCGGCTATTATAAAGCAATGCCAAGTCACCAACTGACAGATTCTTCCGACAATGGAACCAATGTTGTAGTCCCACAGGTTATGAGGTTACCGGAGATACATTATATATTATAAACAAGCATGCACAGTGATTCAGATACAAGAGACAAGAGACCAATAGGGAGAGAGAATCACAAGCATTTATTAACCAACAAGAGCAGAATACTACATACAACATATCTAACTTAGTCCAGTACATGACACAACAGCCTATATATATGCATTTACAAGTGGTTATGTAACCGTCTAGTCGGTTCAACCGACCGACATGACCCGACTGGTCGACCCATCTGTCAACATACCTTTACAATAGGTCGGGTGGGGAGCCTAGTCGACAGGCCGACTTAGGCTCCTCCAACACATATAATTCCATTGACTTCTTAGTGTCATGTTATAGGAGATAAACATGATGAGGGTTGTTCATCTTGGTCATATTTAGGATGAATTGAAGAAAATGCAATATTTTGAGGTCGAGTTGGAGTTAAAAGTATATCAAATATAATCCCATAAGTTGAAAATTTAGGCTGATTTGAAGCAATGACAATAATGTTAACTATAATTACATTCTAACCTATTGTAGTCATATTCTAAATTAATTTTACACAAATTGCTTATGCATATATATGTTTATGTCGTATTTTCACATCGACCACATTGCAATGCTATCTTACAATGCTTTGATATCATCTAGGTTGTGATTGTTTAATGTTTTAATGTTTCATTGATGGATACATTGGTCACTTAATTTCTAATGTATCTTGTGTTAAAATTATATTTCCTTTATATCATATCCTTGTAATACGTTTATAGATATAGTTCTAGGTGTTGGTCCTGAAGTAAGACCTTAAATTGCTTTTGATTGGCTAAGAGTTCGTCTTCCTCAGACGTAAGGAAACAGGTTAATGAACCAAGACCCAAAGGCATCTAGTAGGAGTGGAAATCAGTGTTAATTTTTTATCTTTAATTCGGAATTACAATAGTACTTGAAATCAATGAACAATCATAAGCATAAGCATTCACATTTGACACACAAATTTACCCTGGGGAAACCCTTTATGACATGAGGGAGAAAACTCCAGCAACATATTCGTTAGTATATTGATAGATAGCAGAGAATGTTTGCTTCACAATGAGCAGATTACATCAAGAACCCCTTGTGCAAATTACAGAGCAAGAGAGATAGACAAAGAAGAGAAACTTAGAATAATAATGTCCACTCAACCAATTTTCTAATCTTCATCACATGCACTAATTTCCTTGAAGAGAATTCGCTCCAACTTTGGATACATTATTCCTACATGGAAAAGTGTGCCATACATCTCATTTAGAAGCTTTAACTATGCATACTAACTTCAAGATGAGCTCACCCTTTAACTGGATGCTCGACCACTTAGTTAGGTGGCTAACTTAAGTGTCTCCATGCAAGTGTCATAAATCAAGTGTCGTCTTTTAGTTTAACGCAAGTGTCGTCTTTTAGTTTAACACAAGTGTCATCATGCAAAACATTTAGTTAACTAAATCTTCTTTGTTAACACTTAGTTAACTCTTTTAACCGAAATCCTTATTGATAACATCACTGAAGTGATCAATTCGAGTTCTCCTTTGATTAACTGAAGTCTTTCTTGTTAACATCACTGAAGTGAGCAAAACAAGTTCTCTCTTATCTTATCACATCTTATATTTATCTCTTGTTTTATCTTCATGGTCCACATGTTCCAACTTAATTATTTATCATATCAAATATACTAAGGATATTTTTACAATGATGTGATCGTCTCATTCTACTATCGTTCCAAGTGGCCATATGCTAAAGTAATTCACTCTAGAGGTGGTCGGTCTCTAGAGGAGACTTAATAGATTATCCATCTCTAAGACCATGGTTAGTAGTACGTCACACATCATTCATGCTTCAACAAGCAAAGAATTACCTCAACACATGAGGATCCGTCTTAACACACAAGACCTCAGTCTTGACAAGCAAGACTGTACAACACCATCACTTTGACATACAAAGCACTTACCTCAACACATGAGACTTATTAATTCTTGAGTCCAACTCAGGATTTTTCTCCAAGTTTCTTGAGTCCAACTCAGGATCCTATAAGGCACTACCTCGACACACTAGGCTCAATCTTGACACACAAGATTGACTCAAGGAGAATGACTCATGATGTCATAACTTTAACAATCTACCCCCGTACGGACCAGTAGCAGGTTATTTCAAGTGGCATGGTTTTCCTTGAATAAGATGAGTCAACTTGCATTTACAGATAGCATCTAGTGATGGTTGTTGTCAGGGCTAGTTTGACAACTAAGATATGATAGGTTTTGCCATCTTAAAAAAAAAAGGTATAATTCTAGGTACATTCAGATATAAACGCTGTAATAAAAATTAAATAAAAAAGAGAAAAAGAGTAAGGAAAAATTCAAATATGTAACATTAAAAATAAAAATAAAAATGAATAGTGATATATATTTTATTATTTTTAACATAAAAATAATATATACATTTATTTTATTTTTTATTCTCGTTTATTTATATAATATTATATGTAATTTGTTCTCTATATCTTTGTCATTAAAAACGTCACAAACTTGATGAAGACTTTAACTCAAAGAACATGAGTTCTTTCCTCGGTAAAGATTGCATCATTAAGGAAGGAGAACCATTGAATATCCAACGGAGTTGCTCATTTACCAGAGTTGAAGAATATATTTATTGAGTATTTAAATCATTTATCATGGTATTTATTTTTTATATTAGTGTAATGTGTAAGCATAGGTTAAATAAAAGGGCATTGGCTTGCTTTTAGATGTTGAGAACTAAGCATTAGAATTTACATAAAAGGGTTAATAATCTTTTCAATATTAAAAGATGAGTGCATTCAAAAAAAATTATAATCCCATAAACATGGGAGATACATCCAAAACTTGGAAAACTATTACTTGATTAACAAAGCTTGTAAAACTATTAAACCATGAGAGATAATATTAATATATATATGATTTTTATTGATTTTAAGCATTCTTAATGTCAAAAGTTTCTAAAGTTTCTAGGTGATTGTGTACTAATTTATCCATAATAAAAAATAAGGTTTTCTATGATGGATTTATGGATATACAATGAGAGGAATACTAGTGTGAGCCAAATTTAGAGGAATTGAAATATTCCCTAAAAATAGCTATGTAAAGATAGTGGAGAATATGAAAACTGTGATTGAGGTGAACTATAATTAATTTTATCTTTAATGTGAGAATTGTGTTTCTTTGATAAAGATTATGTACTTTATTATTGCTAATTTTAAGTCTGTCAATTTCGTAGAAACTTTAGAAGTAGAAGATGGTCGAAATGTTCAGAGTTTAATGAGATCAAAATTTCCATTCTCCAATGATTTTTTCTTTGATTTAACTTTTGTATTTAAGATTCATATTTCCCTCAAAGGACAATAGACCACTTATTTAAAGGGAGAACATATTTTACCATACTTGAGAACCACATCTCCCATAACAATAGACCAATTCAAGTGCACAAAAAAAAATGACTATTCTATATTAATTACTATGAATAAGACATGTTTTCCTTTCTTCATATACTAAAATATATTAATTATTATCCCATAATATAAATATTAATGAAATCAACGTATTGATTAGTATCATATAATATAAATATTGATTAATGTCATAAAAAATAAATATATAAATTAATTAATACTGCATAATAGATAATACTAAAACAAAAAGTAAAAATACCAAAATAACATAATAGAAACCTATGAGGACACTACGAAGATGCTAATCCAACTTAATAGGAACTCTAAAGATGTTTTAAAGACACTAATGACCAATAATGATGCTACTAGACCCACGACAATACTAAAGATACAAAAAAATGGTGCAAGTGGGACATAAAAATGATGTTCAAAGGAAAAAGATAAATGCAAAAAGAATATTAACAAAATATTTAAGATGAAAAAAGAAAACAGAAAATATATATAATATTATTAAATGTAGTGATCTAACTATTCTACAATTAAATCCATATCAATTTTAAATGCAAAAAGAATATTAACAAAATATTTAAGATGAAAAAAGAAAAAAGAAAATATATGTAATATTATTAAATGTAGTGATCTAACTATTCTACAATTAAATTCATATCAATTTTAAATGTTAAAAGAATATTAACAAAATATTTAAGATGAAAAAAGAAAACAGAAAATATATATATAATATTATTAAATGTAGTGATCTAACTATTCTACAATTAAATCCATATCAATTTTAAATGCAAAAAGAATATTAACAAAATATTTAAGATGAAAAAAAAAAACAGAAAATATATATAATATTATTAAATGTAGTGATCTAACTATTCTACAATTAGATCCATATCAATTTTAAATGCAAAAAGAATATTAACAAAATATTTAAGATGAAAATATAAAACAGAAAATATATATATATATATAATATATATAATATTATTAAATGTAGTGATCTAATTATTCAACAATTAAATCCATATACAATTAAAATTGATATGTAATAAAAAGAAAGTAGTCTAACTATTCGACAATTAAATCTTTATAAAACACGACAAAGTCGCTCAATGTATTATCAAAATAAATCTAAATAAAAAATATATAAAACAATCCCATATAATACCAATCATAGGATATTTAGACAATTCCCATATACTGGCAAAGAAACACTGTACCATAAACCAATCAATGTACGGCTTGGATCCACCGGCCACCATACATATCCATATCGGTTTCATTGGATGAAGTGATTTAATATTTTAAATTCGAAACCTGAACGAGAAGAAATTAAAAGCAATTTATACGTGAACAAAGAAAAGGAGTGTACGAAAGAAAAATAAATAAAGAGAAAGACACCACCGAACGGACCGGAATAATGATCTGGCAAATTCGTTTCTTGCATCATCTGCCAACCGGAATCCCAAAACCATAAGAAAACAAGATGAGCGATAACCACGGTCTTGGAGTCGTCGCTAATGCTATCAACGAGACTCATGGCTGCGACCGTTCCACGCGGCAAAGTGGTGTGACCCTTTCAAAATCAAAGCGGGCAGGTTGATGTGTGCAAGAAACAAACAAAGATCTTTCATTTTCATGGCGGTTGGAAGATTCATCTCGACGACGAAATTTCTCCAAATCTTCCAACAGAAGCTCCTCCTGCCGACAATTAAGACACGGTCCCGATTTATACTGATATTGGACTGACAGGTAGTGACTGACTGTTAGTTAGCTCTTGACAAAATCTTGTATCTACTCTAACGTCTTTGTTACGCAAATCCTTCTTTCAGTTAGGTCAAGCCATTCCTGCATGACCCATTCAAGGTAATTACAATGCAGTCGCCCGAGGCTTATCTGTACTTGTCTATATAATTCACAGAAAGGATATGAATGTTGCAGATCATATCAGTGTATAACAGAGAAAAGAGAAAAGAGAAAAGCAGATTATTGAGTGAACAATGAACAGCAAAGAGCAGATGGATAAGACGCCTCTTCTTGAAGAAGCTGAAAAATCAGATGAATCGAAGCAGCAGAGAACGGCGAAAGAATTAGAGCAAGACGATGAGAAGGCGAGGAAAGGTTTGATTCAGACGGCTCTCAACCAGACGTTAGCGAGCACGGCCCATCTGGCAAACCTCCTTCCCACGGGAACCGTTCTTGCGTTTCAGGTTTTGTGCCCAATTGTCTCCAACAGCGGGCACTGTGATCAAGTTAGCTCTGTCATGACAGAATGCCTTCTTGTGCTGTGTGCCCTTTCTTGTTTTTTAGTTTCTTTCACCGATAGCTTTCGGGGCACTGATGGAAAACTGCACTATGGCTTGGCAACTCCCAAAGGGCTGTGGACTTTTGAGAACTTGAAAGATGCAGTGATACCTGATGCTGGCAGGTACAAGGTTCAATTCCTGGACTTTGTGCATGCGTTTCTGTCGGTTCTGGTGTTTGCGGCCATTGCTCTTCTGGATGATAATGTGGTCAGATGTCTGTATCCTGCGCCTAAACACCAGACGAAAGAGGTTTTGGATGTGCTTCCCGTCGGCATCGGATTCTTTTGCAGTATGCTCTTTGTTGTGTTTCCTACAACCCGCCATGGCATTGGATATCCTGTTGCATCTCATCACTGAAAAAAAAACATCTTGTTTTCTTGTTTTTCTTCCATTTTCCAATGTCCTCCTTATTCTTCTTCATTTTTGGGGTGCTCGTATTTGTCTTCGATAAAAAAAATATATTCGTTCATCTCTGATGGATATGTAAAGGTTATATTTTATATTTAATAACTTTGGGTGTAACATGATTTGTTCTGTGAGTGCACCAGGGATTTCCTCTCTTGCTGAATGAGGCTTGAAATTGAAATTTCTCAAGAGATGTATGTTTTTTTTAATTATAATGCAAAGCAAACATTAAACAAAGCATGACTTGCGATGGTGGCCCTATTAAATTTTTATTTTTATGGTTTACAAGTTATTAAAAAGAGATGGACACTCAAGTCCTCTTTTGGGCGGGGGTAGATTTTAATGTGTGAGAAGTTGTAATCAATGACTACTTTAAAATCATCATTTATGATTTGCATTTTCCTTCAATTTATTTAATTGTTACACCTTTACGTTAATTGTTACACCTTTACGTTAACATAAAGTATATGATCAAATCTGGTCAATCTAACACTATGCTATATCATATCTTAAGATTCAAGGTCATCAATTGCATAAGCAGAGTGAGGTGCCCCAGGATGGGAAGAAGATGGGAAGATATTAAAAATAAAAAATAATTAAAAAAATACATGTTGGCTCATAAAATAAAATAAAAATACATGTGGACTCATAAAATAAAAAAAAATATGAAAAGTAATTAAAAAAATCTACCTCAGCCTAAAAAATTAAAAAAAAAAAAAACTTATAACCGAATCTATCAAACAAGAGAGGGATTAAATTTCTTGAGTTTAATATTTTAAAAAAATTACACCTAATTGGATCCCTCTCGATGCTTAATAGATTTAAGTTTAAAATAAATTTATGCTAATAATTATACAAAATACATTAATAAAAATATGATATTTCTTTGTTTATTTAGAAAATCATATTACACCATTCTCATACATATTTGATAGATTTAAGTTTAAAATAGATCTATACTAATAATTATACTTGAAATACATTAATAAAAATATAATATTTCTTTGTTTATTTTAGAAAATCATATTACACTATTTTCATACATATTTTGGATTTGGGTTTTCAAGATATGATTATTTTTTCCATTATTACTTTATACAAAACATTAATAAATAAATAAAATTTGATAGTGTTTCCATCTCTTATATTCACAACATATTATTGGTGTAAACAAGTTTCCCATGTCTCCCACACTTGTTAGCGCTTACATATAGATGAGTTGGAGAAGTTGCATCTCAATAAATTAGGGTCAAATGAAGATGGTATTCTTTTCAATAATATTATTGTCATTCCAAATAGTATGTTATTTATATCTTATTACATTTATGATCTCAAAAAGTAGTTGGATGGTTTTGGTGACTTTTATGACTTCAATGGATTGAAAGTTAATCTCAATAAATATATGCCATGACTTTTTAAGTTTCTAAAGAATATCTAACATTCATTGCTTGTTACAAAGGAAAGATGTTGGATGTAATTTGATCTATAAATGTTTTGTTTGAATGATGAACCTTGATTTTCAAAGCCATATTAACAAGTGTTATTTTTCTTTATTCTTTTTGGAGAGTCTTCTTCAAAATCATGATGTCTAGTTTAATATTATGAACATTTTCCATGAAGTTGTATCTTTGACTTTACTATATGGACACATGAGATTTGGTGTAATAGACTTTAAAAAACATAATAAGTGTGCATTTTTTCAAATGAGTGTGCATAGAGAGAGTCCTTATCTTTTCTCTCTAAACTCATTAAATCTAAGATATGGAACCCATATGTTATTCTTTTTACATAGCTTAGTATTTACCATCTTGCCATGGCGTGTTATTTTATATTATCACCTTCCTACACCAACTTCATTAGCTACATGATTATAGTTTTTGTAAGAGAAACCTACCCCGTTCTTTTTCTTCAACCTTACATGCATCTATACAAGTGTGGTTATCAACACTCTTGGCCTGCATATTTTTTTACTTTGGATATTAAAAATACTATACCATAGATATTATCTCTATATTTTTTCCTAGAGTATCTAAATGACATATCCATAGAACAATTATGGAGGAGATTTGTAAAACATATCTCAGATATACTTGTATTTCACTAAGAGAGACACATTGTCATCAACTTTACCAATATTGGTGTATTAATTAGATCCATATTGAGAATGATTCTATAATCACTCTAAGTTATCTTAAGGGCCATCTCTTCCATACCTTTCAGTATGGCATCTTGTGTAATTTAGAGCTGGTTCTCACAAGTTAAGGAAGGATATTGGATATCACATACCTCATGATCAACATGGGAATATAAGAAATAGGGAGGTTCAATTAGAATAACACATCATTTTCTCGTATTCATAATGTATATGAGATATATGATATTAGTTCTTATTTAGAGATCCTCACACTTTAAGATCCTAGATTCATTATAAATACTAGAGGTGTGTTTTCATTTTCATTAGAGTGTGACGAGCTTTTTAATTGCCTTCTAATTACTTAGAAAACAACTAAGAAGTGTACATTAATTATCAACCCGGGGTTCATTAGGAACTTGCTACCGTGCACTGTATGTGCAAACCACAATCTTCTCTTACATTGGTTTATCTACTTGAAGTTGTAGTTCAATAACCTTACTTACAACTATTGAAACTAAATTGCAAGGAAAGTAAATCACACGACAGTAAAGTAAATGCTAAAACTAAATTCACACTTGAAAGTAAATTCTAAAACTACATTCACACTATGCAAAAAAGTAAATCCTAGAACTTACTTACAACTATTGAAACTAAATAAGGAAAGTAAATCACACGACAGTAAAGTAAATGCTAAAACTAAATTCACACTTGAAAGTAAATTCTAAAACTACATTCACACTTTGCAGAAAAGTAAATCCTAGAACTATGTCACACTTTGCCAGAAAAGTAAATTCTAATACTACGTTCACACTGTGCAAGAAAGTAAATTCTAAATCTAAGTTCACAACACACTTGACAGGAAGGTAAATTGCAGAAATAAAATCTTAAAGTTATCCTTCCCAAATACAAGTTATTGTTTATGATCCAATGAAGAAATAACAGTATTGCATTAAGCACATTCATTGTAAAAATAAACATTTAAATCACTGATATATGGATTGAAATAAAATTCACACTTCATAAGAAATCACAACTAAGCAATGAAGTACAACTACATCAATATAAAATAAATAAAATTATATTGCAAAAGAAATTATAAAACTAAGATTGAATTGAATCAAAATGAAAATATAGCTTTATTCCATCATCATTTGGACTATTGCTCTAAGAGTCCTCTCTTAGAATGGAGAAAGAACTCTTATTTATGCATGATTTCTCCATAACAAATAATAAATGAGGATCCAAAATATCCTCAACAAATTCCTAAATGTTTGGATCTCAAAACTAATTAAAAACTAATCAAAGATCCTTACTAATCTACTTGCTATTTAGAATACCTTTGAAGTCAAATTCAAATTTAGAGATAGAGGCTATATAATAAAATAGTCAAAACTCATCCCAAATGTCTCTTAACAACTTTTGACTTCTTAGGTCCATCATATATTTGATAAAGATCTTCAAATCTTTGTGAATAAGCCAAATATGCACTCATATCCACCTCCTTTTACCAACTTTAATTAACATCATGATTTGAGACATAAAAATAATAGAAATAATGGATTTATAAAAATCCATTACTCCTAATGAATATCTTTCTCCAAAGTTGGTGGTTGAAGGTAAAATTGGAATTATTGACTTTAGGTAGCTTCTGTAGGAGGTTCCGCATCTGGTAGGTTCTATAGAGGTTCCGTAGCTGGTAGGTTTTGTAAAGGTTCCATAGCTCTGCAGTTTCCTGTAGATTTTCTGTAGTTCTATAGATACCTGTAGAGTTTCCGTAGTTCCGTAGCTGCCTGTAGAGTTTCTGTAGTTCTGCAACTGCCTGTAGAGGTTCTATAGTTGCATACAAAGGTTCCACAACTGCTACAGAACTCCCTCAAATATGTTGTAGTTGCTTCCAACAATTGATTCAATATTCAAAGCAAATACATAGCACACTAATTCCCTCAATGTTAGTAAAAAATCAAATGAAATACTAAGACATGTAATGGAAAAATTACTTGAGCATAAAACCCAGATATGAGCGTAAGAAGGGATTAAATGAATGGATATGGATAAGAAAAATGGATTATAGATAAGGTGAAATGATGATAAAAAGATGATAAATCCCAGGCCCGTCATCTCCCACAAACTGAAAATGTTGCATGTCCTCATGCAACCCTGTGTCAACCAAGCTTAATGATGTTCATTTTTTATTCATGACTCAAAATGCATCATCAACAAGCCACCACCAATGTATCTGATCATCAAGAGGTGTGAAATTTCATCCTGAACAATTATCCATGCCAACATACATTTTCAATGCAAAAATGCAAGAAAAATAGATTTTGTGGCCACTGGACTGACAATTTGCAACTTTAAAAAAAAATGTGATTTTTCCAAAAATATAAGTTGGGTTTTTACCAAACTTTGCAGGGGTGTTAGGAATGCCATTAATCTTCTCCCAGCCACAAATTGGAAAAACCCACATCACGATTTTCGAGAAAATGAGAAAATGGTTGTAGGTGATTTTGCTTGATTTCTCAAAAAATATTAACTGGATTTTTACCAAACTTTGTAGGGGTGTTAGGAATGCCATTATGCTTCTACCAATCAAAAATTGGAGAAACCCACATCACGGTTTTCGAGAAAATGAGAAAATGGTTGTACGCGACTATGCTTGATTTCTCGAAAACTGTGCATTGGATTGAGCTGAAACTTGGTGTATTTATTCTTCTTACCATAATGTTTATTGCCTCCAAATTTCAGGAAAACCCATTTCACCGTTTGAGAGATATCTCCACTTCAATTTCTGCAATTTTTTATGCCATAAAATGCTCCATTGTTGTGCATGCATTTGCCAAGTGAACAAGACTGATGTAATTGCTGCAAATAATGGAAATTCTGCAATTTTTGATGCCATAAAATGCTCCATTGTTGTGCATGCATTTTCTAAGTGAACAAGACTAATGTAATTGCTGCAAATAATGGCAATGACCCTCTCCTCCCCCAAACTGAAGAATTCACATGTCCTCATGCACAAATATAGCCAAAGCACAATGTATAGTTCAATTCGCAGTCATGGAGGAATTGTAGTTTATTAAGACTTGAACTGCCTTCTCCTCTAAACATAAAGTTCTTGAACATGTAGTCTTCAACTTGCTGATCTAAATGCATTTCTGTTGCCATAGACTGCTATGATTTTTCAATTTTGTGCAAATGTGCTGCTAAAGGACAACTCACCAACTAATGTTGAAATCATGTGAAAGAGGCCAAGGAAGTCATTGCAATATCAAATATAAAAACCATGTTGGCCTTGGATGCTCATGTAGCTACCATCGACATTTGCCACGACTTCTCAATGCAACTCACATGTTTGTTGTTGCTTCCAAGTTTTTCTCTCATATGCATCATATTTCAAAAAATTTGTTTCTTCCAGCCAAGCCTGTGTAAGTAGATGACCATATTCCATTATCATGTTTTTGCAGTAAAAGTATTTTTCTTGTGCAAATCCCAATCTGTCAAGTGGAGTATGCAATTGTTCTGTTTCATATGTGTTTGTTGCTACTTATAGAGATTGCACTCACTCAATTCTCTCCATACACAAAACTCTTATTCATAGCAGAATTATATATGGTTGTAGTGGCATATGTTTTGATGATTTTTAGGAAATCAATCAATAAATAACAAGGTAATTTGATCACCGAGAGATAAGCACTTATAAATAGGACTTGAGATACAATTACCAGTTGGTTGGAGTAGTCGCCAAATTAGCTCATGCATGCCCATCTTTATGCAGCTTTTGGGCAAATTTTCAGTGTAAGTAATTTATTTCTTCTATAGCATTCCAAGGATGCCTTGTTATGTTAAATGCTTCCCCAACCTGAAGACAAAGCATGCCCTCATGCTGATTTAGAAAACAAATAGAAGTTGGCACTGCAATCTCAACCAAAATCTAACTTCTATCACAAGTAGTGAAAAAAATGGATGGTTGTAGGTGATTTCTCAAATTCTGAAACCAATCTTCTTGTTGCATTGAATATGGTCGTAGTTGGAATGCTTTATTCAGAATTGTAAAACATTTTTCATTGGTAGCTTGACCACATTCTTCAAATTCGGCAATTGAAACAACACGAGACCTACTTTTCAATTTCTTGAAATGTGAATACAATGCATGTTGTAAAAGTTCAGAAAATGTATTTGCAACTAAAGCACAACGAGATTTTCATCCATTCTTAATGCAAAAAATTGCAGTTTCCAATAGTGAAGAAAAATGTGGAGCAACCAATCACCAACTAGTTACAAGAACACATGAAATCACATCCAATGACCCATTCTCACAAGGCATGATATCTTGGCACTGTGGCACATTTAAAATCATGGATTTTTTTATTTATTTATTTTTTTTTTTACCAAATGAGTGCTGCCATATGTATGATTCAGGGTCATTTATAACAACAACACAGTTCTTGAACATACTATGGAGGTCACAAGCAGGTTGCAAATGGTTTTTCATGTACTATTGAAGATCAATAACATTGGCTAGATGTTTTATAGCAACCTATACGTTATGTAGCAACATGTAGATGTTCTGTATCATATATTCATGTGACTGTAATGCTCATAATTATATTGGAAATATATCAGTGAACCATATGAATGAATCTCATACCTTTGTATTTCCTTTGCTACATACCATATCTTGGAATTGCTTCTACAACAATTTATTTTTCTGTAGGTTCCTGTGGCCAGCCTATTCCATTTTTCCTGTAGTGTCCTTGGCTTGTAGATGAGCTTCTCCCTTTTTTGTACAATTGGTTCTTGTGTGACAACAGTAAGTTTCTTCTTCCAACAATTTATTTGGCTTGTGCATCAGATGCTATTTTCTTCTCATTGTTGGTTCTTGTGTGGCAGCAGCAAGACTTCCTATTGTTGGTTCTTGTGTGACAGCAATAGTGCCTATGTAGCAACATCATTTTATGCTTGGGTGTTAGGAGATGTCAGGTTGGGCTCAGCTAGGGAAGTAAAGATGAAGTAATGATTAAATGGAAGGATGAAGGTTTGGGTTGAGCAAGGATGGTAGAGGATGGAAAATAATGATGATGAGTAATGTAAGGATTATGATGTGTAATGGTGTGGTCACGATAGGTAATGGTGTGCCCCTTGCCCCAAACTGAAATATTTTACTACCCTTAGAAATATAGGATGAAGTAGTGAAAAAGGCTCAAGTGATTTTCCAAATACAAATCTATAGCATTCAATGAACTTGACTAAAAATAAAGAAAATAAGCATACATGTACCTACCTATGAATATCATGAAATGTGCAGCAGCATCCTAAGAAGCATGAGATCTTATGTGGTCCACAATGGTGTAGAAACTGACAAGAAAGAGCAATGCGGAATCCGGAGCTTGGATTTGGAGCTGAAAAATGATCTTCTGATGTAGTAGCAAATCTTGGAAACTTTATTTAAAGAGCATGATGGAATACTTTATTTCTCACTTCTTTGCAAACCTTGTCCGCCAGCAAGCTGGTTTTCAGACAAGATCTGTTTGACTGCGCCCAGAGGGTTTTCACAATTAGAAACCTTTTATTCCCGAGGGATGCCTACCAGCAAGCTGGTTTTCAAGCATTCCAAGGTCTGATGGAGCCTGAAACAGGTTTTCACCACCAAATTTTATTTGGAAAGGGGGTAGGGGGGTGAGGGAGCTTGACATTGTAAGTGAGCCAAGCTGCTTTATTGTGTGGGTTAGAGATGGATGGAGCAGAAAGTCATGGGAGTAATGGAATGGTGGAGGATGAAGTCAATCTGATGATAGTGGTGATATAGATGATGTTCATGAGAAAAGATTATCAACCACATAAGGAAATGAAAGATTTATTAACTTCAACAGGCATGCATATCAAAATGGGAAAATGAAATACATAAGCATACCATGGCGATAGTGAATGAGCATGATGAATCTTAGGCCTTCTGAAAGGAGCCTTTATAGAAATCAGGGATGTGGCAATGGGAATGTGGGAATGGAACTTGACCTCTGGAACATTGGTCTTCATATTCTTCATATCAATTCTTTATATGTCTCATTCTGGATCCATCTTCCATCTTTGATAAAACGTCTTCGTATTGTTGTCTTTCACTGAGACGCTGCTGGATTAGGCTTCTAGGAACTCGAGCTTCAAAAGTTGCATATATCATGATGATGAATCTTCATTTTTGGATGTTTGGAGATAATTCTCATCAGCATTAAATTTGTTCTTCACGAATCACTCATGCATAGATTAGCCTTCTTTAATCTTCCAAGGACCTGCAAAAAAATTGGTACTTACCTGCAATAAAATGTGAGCTCATTGAAGAAGAGAGGTGATCAACCTCTCTTGATCCAAAACATATACAATATAAATACTACAATTTCTTGTAAAACAAATTCAAGGAAGATAAAACAAACAAAAATTCACTTTTTACCTATTGGAAAGCGGTGGCCAACCTAGACAACCTAACAGTATTTTGTTACTAACTTCTTCATTTCACAACCGATTTGAGTGATCCAAAGAAAAATGAAAGTGGATTCATAGGGATAACTCCAACAGAAATAGGTTTTGAAAATTCATTAATATGGTATTTCAAATCTGCTAAAGAACATCATGTAAGACAGGTTGGTTTTCAATTTCCAACCTAGACCAACAGTCATTAATTTGAGCATAAATTTTTCGTTTGTTGACGGATTCACTCGATTCAAATTGGAGGTTAAAGTAGGTTCTTATATGTACCTCCAATAGAAATAGGTCTTTAATTCAATAAGAATTGATGGGTCGAATATGCCAAAGAACAGCTGATGAGACAGAGTTCCATGAGTTCTGATTTATGATAGGCAGTTAGTATTTTGGGAATAAATTCCTTGCATGATATTGGATTTGAGTGATTCAAATTGCGTTGTAAACTAGATTCATAGGTTAATATTCCTTAGAAACAGGTTTAGAAAATTCATCTATTTAGGCACCCAAAAATTGACTGTCCCAACTATGTTCTTGAGCTATCTACCCTACACCTAATCAGTATTTTGACCATATCTTTTCCGTTTGAAACCCAAATTGAAAAATTCAAATTGGGTTAGAAACTAGATTCCAAGGGATACTTTGTATAGAAACAAGGTTTTAAAAATGTGTCCATATGGTCTCTCAAAACACGACTATCTTGACTGCGTTTTTAGTAAGCCCAACATGCCAAAATGCCCAAATAGCCAATTTTTCACTAAAATGATGATCTAGATGGGAGTGAATGTTTTAGGGGTATAATTTCAATGTAATAAATCCAAATAACAAAAAATATTCAACAATCCAACCCTGAGTTTACCTACACATATGTTTTTGAAGGTTCCGCAGTTGAGCTATGGATCCTCAAAAATTGAAAAGTTTGCGAGATATGAATAAATGATTATAGTCAAAATTCAAAAAATTGTATTTTAGTGCTAAAGGATGTATTTTTATGAATTGAAGAACATATTACATACCTTTTTTGAAATTTTTTAGTCTTGTGTACTCTTTCTTCAATGGCTTCCCCTCGAATTCTCTTGAATCCTTCAATAGAATCTTCATTCACCAAGCCTCATTCCTCTTTCCAAGCTTTCTGCAAAAGACAAATTAGTAATATTTGTGGCTCTTACTGCACCACATAATCGTCATCTTGAATCTTTGATTTTATTCATGAAAATAGAAGGCATAAAAAAATCTACTGCTATTGCATAAATTATTAATATGGTTCAGATTTGCAAAGACTTGCGGCTGGCTATTACACTATAGCAATGCTACAGTGAGGTCGTATTTGCGTCTTACTTGTCTCTGCGCCTCCATCCTTCAAACAAAAACATATGCATATATAATGAAAAAAACAAATAGCTCACTACAAGAAGAAAATTTACTTAATCAAAAAGAGGAAAACTTCTCACACAAAAATAACTATGTCAACCAAGTAAGGGGTTACAGTGGTCATGGTAACTCCCCGACAACAATGCCAAAATGATGGGATTTTTAATTGCCTTCTAATTGCTTAGAAAACAACTAAGAAGTGTACATTAATTGTCAACCCGGGGTTCATTGAGAACTTACGAGTTACCGTGCACTGTATGTGCAAACCACAATCTTCTCTTACATTGGTTTATCTACTTGAAGTTGTAGTTCAATAACCTTACTTACAAACAATGGTATGAGCAGTTACATTGTCTTGGCAAGGAACTAGCCATCTAAACAACTATTGAAACTAAATTGCAAGGAAAGTAAATCACACGACAGTAAAGTAAATGCTAAAACTAAATTCACACTTGAAAGTAAATTCTAAAACTACATTCACACTCTGCAGAAAAGTAAATCCTAGAACTATGTCACACTTTGCCAGAAAAGTAAATTCTAATACTACATTCACACTGTGCAAGAAAGTAAATTCTAAATCTAAGTTCAAAACACACTTGACAGAAAGGTAAATTGCAGAAATAAAATCTAAAAGCTATCATTGCCAAATACAAGTTACTATTTATGATACAATGGAGTAAATAACATTATTGCATTAAGCACATTCATTGTAAAAATAAACATTTAAATCATTGATCTATGGATTGAAATCAAATTGCAGAAATAAAATTCACACTTCATAAGAAATCACAACTAAGCAATGAAGTACAACTACATCAACATAAAATAAATAAAATTATATTGCAAAAGAAATTATAAAACTAAGATCTAATTGAATCAAAATGAAAGTATAGCTTTATTCCATCATCATTTGGACTATTGCTCTAAGAGTCCTCTCCTAGAATGGAGAAAGAACTCTTATTTATACATGATTTCTCCATAACAAATAATAAATGAGGATCCAAAATATACTCAACAAATTCCTAAATGTTTGGATCTCAAAACGAATTCAAAACTAATCAAAGATCCTTACTAATCTACATGCTATTTAGAATACCTTTGAAGTCAAATTCGAATTTAGGGATAGAGGCTATAATAAAATAGTCAAAACTCATCTCAAATGTCTCTTAACAACTTTTGACTTCTTAGGTCCATCATATATTTGATAGAGATCTTCAAATCTTTGTGAATAAGACAAATATGCACTCATATCCACCTCCATTTACCAACTTTAATTAACATCATGATTCGAGACATAAAAATAATAGAAATAATAGATTTATAAAAATCCATTACTCCTAATGAATATCTTTCTCCAAAGTTGGTGGTTGAAGGTAAAATTGGAATTATTGACTTTCTGTAGCTTCTATAGGAGGTTCCGCATCTGGTAGGTTTTGTAGAGGTTTCGAAGATGGTAGGTTTTATAAAAGTTATGTAGATCTGCAACTACCTGTAGAGTTTCAGTAGTTCTGCAACTATCTGTAGTTCTACAAATACTTGTAGAGTTTCCATAGTTCTACAAATACTTGTAGAGTTTCCGTAGTTCCGCAGCTACCTGTAGATTTTTGTAGTTCTGCAACTGCCTGTAGAGGTTCTATAGTTGCATACAAAGGTTCCACAACTGCTACAGAACTCCCTCAAATATGTTGTAGCTGCTTCCAACAATTGATTCAATATTGAAAGAAAATACATAGCAAACTAATTCCCTCAATGTTAGTCAAAAATCAAATGAAATACTAAGACATGCAATGGAAAAATTACTTGAGCATAAAAACTCGGATATGAGTGTAAGAAGGGATTAAATGCATGGATATGGATAAGAAAAATGGATTATAGATAAGGTGAAATGATGATAAAAAGATGATAAATCCAAGGCCCATCAAAGTGTTTACTTAGTTCTAAAGTAAGTTGTTGCATATAACCATAGATCCAATCCCATCTAGGGGATCTTTTCTTATTACCCCATTATTCACACAGATAAGAAGAGACACGTGGATATTGTTGACTTTAAAATGATCGCTCAACATCAAATCATGTCTATAGTTCAAAGCATAAGCTCTTCTTAGATTATAAGATCATTGTGGCACATCACTTATTTATTCTCAACCTCAACTTTTAAGAGAGACCACTCTTCCAATATTTCATCACGGGCCTTTTGAGGTGCTGAATCTTATATATTTAAATCCCTTCTCTCGTCATCTTTTTTAGTTCCTTCTC
Source organism: Larix kaempferi (assembly GCA_027924585.1). NCBI lineage: Eukaryota > Viridiplantae > Streptophyta > Pinopsida > Pinales > Pinaceae > Larix > Larix kaempferi. The sequence goes on from BSBM01000474.1 coordinate 331,599, forward strand.
AAACAAAATATTGATGTACTTACTTTCCTCTTTCTTTGGAGACACATTATAGATTCTCTTTCTATTTTTGTAATATTTTTTACCAAATCCAATTATTGAGTTTGATCACTTTTAAACGTTATTTTTAAATTAATTTAATTCAAGCAAATGTTAATCAATTAATCATTACATGGTTAAGGGCTAGTGCAAGGTAATGATACCCAATTATGACACGTTAGTTGCAATGACATTCTGGAAAAACAGAAATATTATCATTAAAATCAATTATTAGAGGTACCTACAAAACTTTTTTCGATTAGGTGTAAAAAGATGAAACGTAGAAAAATGGATGACCTTCCGGAATATATAACTTTTATTTATGAAAAAGTGGTATGACCACCCCAAAATGTCATTATTCGAAGATTGGTATGTTATTTTTTTTCTAAAACATAATGCACATGTTTTTGTTGACCCACCTATTTGCTATGTAAATTTTTCAATTTATGAGAAAAAAAATATGTAGAGGCATAGGCAACAGACAAATCTTGTGCGGAGCTATTTTTTCAAAATTTTAAAAGTTAATTTTATAGTTTTTTTAAATTGACAAAGTCAATGAAGCCCTAAAACGACATGGTCAAGTGTTGATCCACCATATCATGGTCTAAAAATAATCATAACACTTTTTTTTTTAGGTTGTAGGTATTTTTGTGCTCTTTTGCGAATTCTTTTCTGTTTTCAAAATAGGTAAGTCAATCAAAAGTTATAGGCCAAATAAACGACCTATGTTTTTTACAAATTTGACATGAGTGCAATTAAAAATGAATTAAAAATAGAAAACAACAACAAATCTATTCAAAAATTATATATTTAGAATCTGCACACAAAGCTCGACAAGTGTGTGCAATTTCATCTGCAGTGCACTCGTGGAGCATATGCGGAACTAGTTGTGAAAAACATGAAGTTACAGCATTTGATGTGTTCTGTCATAAATCAGACATAAATCAAACCGAGCCTCAAGGTGCAATCCAAAGCTAATTCCAAGCCTCCAAGGGCGCCAAAAACAATTTGAATTTAGACACACGTGCGCACAAATGTGCCACGCATGCGTGTCTATAGGTACGCATGTAGATTAACATGCGCGCACGCATAGTTGCGCGTACGCGTTATTTGCACACACATTTTATTTTTCAAAAGCAAGATATCCCTTTATATGTTTTCTTTAATTTCCTTTCTTAAGGGGATACATAAAGTTGACAAAGGAAATTAAAGAAAACACATAAAGGGATACGTAAAGTTGACAAATGAAATTAAAGAAAACATATAAGTTGCAGCAAAAAAATAACAGGGTACAAACTGAACTGAGGAGATTCAAACCTGCCACCTATGTCTAGTCCCAAGGCTACCACCTTCAAGATTGAAGTGCAGCTGACAATGGAAGACACAAGTGTAGTTTATTACCAACGTGCGAATTTAATTTGACCTTATCAATCAATTCCCATCGCCATTTCCTCTCATACGACCTCCCACGACCATTTCTCTTGCCACCCACTCTTCATTCATTCTGCATGCATTTCACTATGCAACCATCTCAGATTCTCACTGCGTTTTCCCTCAATTAGTTTCTCAATTCATTATGACCCACGCCCGTCGTCCGAGGAGTGTTGCCAGCAGTCTTGAGTTTCATCTTGGCAACGACGATTCGTGGTATTACGTTTCCCTTCGGTTGCAAGATGGAAAACCCATAGTTCACTACGAAGGTTTGTCTGACAAATGTGACGGTTTGGGTTCCATGCCCTCGGAGCAAATGATGATGAAGATGTTGATAATGATGATGATGGTGATGATGATGATGATGATGAGATGATGATGATGATGATGATGATGATGTTGATTATGATGACAATGGTGATGAGGATGGTGATGAGGATGATGATGATGATGGTGATGAAGATGATGATGAAGATGATGATCATGATGATGATGATCATCATCATCATCATCATCTTCATTCTCATCACCATCATCCCCATAATCCTCATCATCCTCATCGTCCTCCTCTTCATCATCATTGTCATCTCCCCCTTCCTCATCAACATCTCCATCATCATCATCTTCTTCATCATCATCATCATCATCATCTTCATCACCATCGTTATCATCATCAACATCTTCATGACCATAACCATCATCATCATCATCATCATCATCATCTCATCGTCACCATCATCATCACCATCAACATCTTCATCATCATTGTCATCTCCCCCTTCGTCAATGTCACCATCATCATCATCTTCTTCATCATCATCATCATCCTCATCATCATCCTCATCCTATTCATCATCATTGTCATATCCCCCTTCCATATCAACATATCCATCATCATCATCTTCTTCATCACCATCGTCATCATCATCATCACCATCGTCATCATCATCAACATCTTCATCGTCATCACCATCATGATGATGATGATGGATATGTTGATATGGAAGGGGGAGATGACAATGATGATGAATAGGAGGACGATGATGACGATGATGACGATGATAAGGAGGAGGATGATGATGATGGTGTTGGTGATGATAATGATGATGATGGTGGTGATGAGGATGAAGAAGATGATGATGGAGATGTTGATGAAGAAGGGGGAGATGACAATGATGATGAAGATGTTGATGGTGATGATTATGGTGATGATGATGGTGATGATGAGATGATGATGATGGTCATGGTCATGGTCATGAATATGTTGATGATGATGACGATGGTGATGATGATGATGATGATGATGATGATGATGATGATGACAATGGTGATGAAGATGGTGATGAGGATGAGGATGATGATGGTGATGGTGATGATGATGACGATGATGACGATGATGAAGAGGATGATGGTGATGAGGATGATGATGGTGATGATGAGATGATGATGATGATGACGATGGTGATGGTGATGAAGAAGAAGATGATGATGATGGAGATGTTGATGAGGAAGGGGGAGATGACAATGATGATGAAGATGTTGATGGTGATGATGATGGTCATGGTCATGAAGATGCTGATGATGATGACGATGGTGCTGAAGAAGATGATGATGATGAAGAAGATGTTGATGATGATGACAATGGTGATGAAGATGATGATGAGGATGATGGTGATGATGAGATGATGACGATGATGATGATGATGAGGATGGTGATGGTAATGAATATGTTGATGATGATGATGACGATGGTGATGAAGAAGAAGATGATATTGATGATGATGAAAAAGAAGATGATGATGGAGATGTTGACGAGGAAGGGGGAGATGACAATGATGATGAATATGTTGATGGTGATGCAGATGGTGATGATGATGGTGATGATGAGATGATGATGGTGATGGTGATGGTGATGATGATGATGATGATGGTGATGATGATGATGGTGATGAAAATGAAGAAGATGAATATGATGGAGATGAAGATGTTGATGATGTGATGATGGTGATGAATATGATGATGATGATGATGGAGAAGATGATGATGGAGATGTTGATGAGGAAGGGGGAGATGACAATGATGATGGTGATGATGATGGTGATGATGATGATGATGATGATGATTATGATGGTGATGATGATGAAGAAGTTGATGATGATGACGATGGTGATGAAGATGATGATGAGGATGATGATGATGATGGTGATGATGATGGTGATGGTGATGACGATGGTGATGGTGATGAGAATGATGGTGATGAGGAGAAGATGATGATGGAGATGTTGATGAGGAAGGGGGAGATGACAATGATGATGGTGATGATGATGGTGATGATGATGGTGATGATGATGGTGATGATGATGATAGTGATGATGATGAAGATGTTGATGATGATGACGATGGTGATGAAGATGATGATGAGGATGATGAGGATGATGAGGATGATGATGATGATGATGATGGTGATGATGATGGTGATGATGATGATGATGACGATGGTGATGGTGATGAGAATGATGATGATGATGGTGATGAAGATGATGATGATGATGATGATTCATCTGCATCATCCTCATCATCATCCTCCTCCTCCTCTTCATCATCATTTTCATCTCCCCCTTCCTCATCAACATCTCCATCATCATCATATTCTTCATCATCATCTTCATCACCATCGTCATCATCATCAACATCTTGATCACCATCACCATCATCATAATCATCATCATCATCTCATCATCACCATCATCATCACCATCAACATCTTCATCATCATTGTCATCTCCCCCTTCCTCATCACCATCACCATCATCATCATCATCATCTCATCATCACCATCATCATCACCATCAACATCTTCATCATCATTTCCATCTACCCCTTCCTCATCAACATCTCCATCATCATCATCATCTTCATCATCATCATCAACATCATCTTCATCACCATCATCATCATCTTCTTCATCCTCATCACCATCACCATCATCATCATCATGGTGATGAATTGATGATGCTGATGATGGTGATGATGATGAAGATGTTGATGATGATGACGATGGTGATGAAGATGATGTTGATGCTGATGAAGAAGATAATGATGTTGGAGATGTTGATGAGGAAGGGGGGGTGAAAATGATGATGAAGAGGAGGACGATGACGATGATGATGATGATGGTGGTGGTGGTGGTGATGAGGATGAAGAAGATGATGATGATGGAGATAAAGATGTTGATGATGATGACAATGGTAACAAAGATGATGATGGAGATGATGGAGATGTTGATCTGATGATGATGGAAATGTTGATGAGGAAGGGGGAGATGACAACGATGATGAAGATGTTGATGGTGATTGTTGGAGCCTAGGTCGTAGCTATGGTAAAGCTACAAATTTTGAGGAAAAAGCACAAGTATTGAAGGAAAGTGCTAATTTTGAACAAGCACCAATTTTTGGGTAGAAGCAGACGGTGCACAGTACGGTGCCAGATGGACGAGCTCAGCGCAGATTACGGACCGAAAATTGTGGAGCTCGCGCGCACACGTCAAAGGAAAATAAATGTGGCCGAGTAGAGAGCTCAGCTACCATAATAAATGAAACGACGGAGTAAAGGGCTCAGCTACCCTCATTAAGGCTAAGTACAGAAGTTATGGTTTCTCTAACCAAGGAAGAGCAACGGACCAAAGCATTGAAGGTGAAGGACAAGGAGTAGTAAACGATGAAGCGGCGCCCATACCCGCAATCTGCACCGGAAGTTACGGAACCTACAGGAAACGGCGACATGACTGCAAGCGGTGCCTACAGTACACCTAGCCATGTCCGTGGTTAGGGTTTTTGGGGAATACTGCTGGGAAAGGCCCACAGTTTTGTAAAGGTGTGACCATCATGGCCACCTATATATATGTGTAATTGTAAAGGATAGACGTTAGTTGGATATTCAGTCAGTCAGTAAGCTAGCCATTCAGTCTTCTATTGTGCTGTTAGAAGACAAGAGTTAGAGTCGGGATAGCCATGGAGTTAATCCCTGAGTTGCAGACAGTCTGAGTCGACATCTGAACTATTGTAATCTCTGTAGAGGAAGAGACTAGGTCGAGAGAAGGGCTCCCAGCTGTGTGCGTGGATTTTCCTGGAAAGATCTAAGGCTGCAGTTGTGTGCGCAGCAGGATTGTAATTCCCATTCTGTGATTAATATAAGATACACTCCCCGTGGACGTGGTTTCCTCATGGAGGTGAACTTCATAATTTTCCTTGTTGCGACGCTGTGTTGTGTGATTGCATGTTTTAGTCCACTATCTGTGTGTGCATGAACATTGCATTCTCTTTATGAATATGCTAAGTAAGTTCGCAAGCTTTCTTGATAGCTATAATTGTTAAGTGTTGAAGAAACCCGTAGAATGTTTCCGCTGCGGCGATTGAGGCATGCGTTACTGCACTGGGTGTGCAAGCAGGAACCATACATAGGGTATCGACGCGGAGGGTAATCGCCTCGTGCGCTGGAAACGAGGGACTTCACAGTTAAGCTGGTACGAGTTGCAGCGCTGTCGCGCTGAGAGCTACAGAGGAGTAAGACATTCTGCCTGAGAACTCCCTCGCAGGGAGACTGCAATCTCCGCATCGCCAAGGCTAAGGAAGCTTGATTCCTTAGCCCCCCCATAGCCACTTCGGGTGAGACCTCGAGCTGTTGCGCAATTCGTTTCCGAGAGGGCCAGTGTGCCAAGGGGTTTTGTTGCTGCGCTTCATTAAAACCCGGGTCTGTCCAAAAAGCAGCCAACAAATGGTTCCGTTGCCGCGTGACTTGTTACTGTGAGATTTGTTATTTCAATGACGCGCAAGATTGATGCGAAACCCAGAGAAAGAAGGAGCCAACAAATGGTTCCGTTGCCTCATGACTGGTTACTACGAGACTTATTATTTCCGCGACGTGTGAGATTGTTGCCGAAGCCAACAAATGGTCCCGTTGCCTTGAGACTTGTTACTCAGGCGACGCGAGATTGTTTCCTTATGGTTGGTTAAGCTAACAAATGCTTCTGTTGTCGACTGTGACCCTATTACCTTGAAGGCAATGTGCTACTGGAATCCTACAGCTAAAGAAATTCAAGACTGGTTTGATTTAAAAGCTAGAGAGTTCACTAACCGAGAAAATAGAAGCTCTAGGCTTCAGACAGAAGACTGGTTGCAGAAGTATATTTATACTGATCTTTACAAAATTTTATTTGTCACGTTTGCACTAGAATTGCATGCGTGGGTAGCCAAGTTAGCAAATACTAGACCCACTGTGCATGTTGAGCGACCCGTCACTTGGACGCCTGAGCTAATCAGTATTTTGAAGCGGGTAGATAATTCTGTCTCCCGCGCAGTAGACTTCTGGTTGAACAGTTTGCTGGAAGGTTTCATCACTGAGTTCGCAGTAGATACGAGAAAGAGTTTTAGTGAAGCTGAGAGGAACTTCTTCAAAGCACACAGGGGTAAGTTCCTAAATTCCCTGAACTTCTGGATTAAAATGCTTTTGTATGAAAAAGGAAAACTATGCGTAGCTTCTGATGAATAGCATAGACAAGTAATGTCCATAGATTCTGATAGTGATCTTGAAGCTATTGGTTGCACTCGTAGTGGAAAGCGGTATAAAGTAGGCCTTGACCAACATTCTTTTGAGTCTAGCCCAGAAGATAGTCAAGTTCCTAGAGCAAGTCACCTAGAGAGACAAGGGAGTGCTCATATCCCTTATCACCCTTTTACACCGCAAAAACCAGACAGAGCTCAGTATAATCCTGCAGTAACACCTTCTAGTAGCCCGCACGGTACTTCTAGTACCTCAGTACCACCTTTATTTGACCATCCTAGAAGCACTGCTACAGCACCTCCACCTCAACCTAGCGCAAGAAGGATGGGTGATGACATGAAGTTACCAACTTTTAGAGGAACAGGGCTAGAAGACCCTGAGCAGCATTGGTTCCTATGTGAAGCCATTTGGACAAGTAAGCAAATTAATGACGATGATGTTAAGCTCGTTCAGTTAGCAACCACACTAAGAGAAAGAGCCTTAACTTGGTTCATGAAATACTCAGCAGCACAGAATAGGACGCTTGCTGACGTAAGAAGCGCTATGATTAAGGAATTCAAGAAAACTAAATCAGAATCATAGTGTATAACAGAGCTCAAAGACATAAAACAGTTACCTACAGAGTCAGTATGGGACTTTGACCAGAAGTTTAAAGCCTTGATAGATCAAGTAAGCTTTGAGTTTGCACCACAGCAGCATAAGGAATGGTTCATTGCTGCGCTGCTTCCACACATTAGACTTCCTCTTATGCAACAGAATCTCACTACTCAGGAACAAGCTCTAGAAATGGCCATGAAACTAGAAGCTTCACCAATTGCTAGAACAAGCAACGACGTTGCGTAGTTGCAGAACCAATTAGCAAACTTAACCTTGCAAGTCCATGATATTAAGAAAGGCAAGGAAGTTAAAGAAGAAATTTGGTGTACAAAGTGTAAAGCGCAAGGTCATTCAAAGGACCATTGTCCCATTTTCATAAAGTATATTGCAACTGGAGCGCCTAACCCTTTACCACAGGCCCAGGGGCCTTGGTGTGAAATCTGTAGAACTAGAGGTCACGGACCACAAGAATGTCACCTGTTACAGAAATATGTACAAACTCCAAAGAATTTATATTGCAATTTCTGCAAATCAGTAGGCCATGATGAGAATAACTGCAGAGCATATGACCTGATGATAGAAAGAAAACACGATGTTTACAGAGTACAATCATAGGCACAAGGACCCACAGCAGGTCCACCGTATGAACCAGATCGCGCAGGCAGAATAGGAAATTATAGGGGCCACGGACGCGCAGTAGGTTTTGGTCGAGGAAGAGTACAGATTACTTGCTACAATTGTGGAGCTCAAGCCCATTTTGCAAGGGATTGCCAGAATCCTACAACCATTTGCAGATATTGTAAATCTTATGATCATATCATTGAAGAATGCCCTCAGTTGATGGCTAAGATGCAAGCAAAGACGCCACAGGTCAACCAGAACATTCAGTTGATAGGAGCAGAAAAAAGAGAACCAGAGCCTACCATTAATATAGTGATGCGCAATGGAGCAACCACTGGTGCGCCAAAGTTGGGAACTCGAAAGCAAGCGACGCAATGGGTGCGCCGCGCTAATATTAAACCATCCCCGCTTAACCTGCAGAAGCAGAAAGAAGCATTCAAGCAAGCTCAAGAGTATTTATCAGATCCGAGACCTTCAACTTCGGCCGCAATTCCGCATAATGACATCAGACCACAAATGCTAAGACAAGAGAACCTAGTACAAGAACAAGCCACTACATCTGGAAGGCTTGATGATGAAGAGGATGCACTAGGCAGTGTCCATGCTTTCCTAAGAAACTGCTTAAATTTGTTGCGCAATGAAAAAGCAGCTATGGAACTTCAACACCTATTGGATAAATGTCAACAATCTGCTTCGATGAACACACCCCAGCGTGCTGTTCACCAGATTGGGAGTCATACTAGAACTGGGAAAGAAATGAGACTCACAGTGCAGATTGGAGCATTTGAAATGGATGAAGTCATTTTAGACTTGGGCTCCGAAGTCAATGTTCTCACCATGCAGACATGGGAACAAATGGGTATCCCTCAGCTTACAAGATCTCCTATCCAGCTACGACTCGCGAATCAGCAACGAGTCTCTCCATTGGGCAGACTACCCAATGTACCTATTGATATTGAAGGAGTAAGAAGTTCTGCAGATTTTGAAGTAATCAAAATTATGGATGATAGTAGACCATACCCAGCACTTTTAGGCATAGACTGGGCATTTGATAATTTAGCTGTCATTAATTTGAAGAAAAGACAGATGACCTTTGAGGATGACCAGATTAGGGTCATTGCACCGCTTGATCCCATTCAAGGAACAAGATATATTGAACCCATTCGGGCAGAAGAAGAAGTGCGCCACATGGAAAGTTTGTATCAAATGACTGCTAGTCATAGTGACTATGTCAATCCCACAGCAGACGGCCATATCAGCTGGCGATGCGATAGTTCGTGCACATCAGATTCAGAAGCAGGACTGGAAAACTGGCAGAATCATTTACATGAGGTTTCTGCAAGGCGTTGCGCCATGATGACTAAATCCATTCGATGGATTGGTACAGAATTCAATGACACTCCAAATTTTGATGGTTTAACTGAAATAAGTGAATTCATACATACATATGAACAACAGATCCCAAAAGAGCAGCGCATACAAGTATTGGATGTAGCACTGCGCGCTCCACCCGCAAGATGGTGGGGTGCGCATAAAGAGAATATTCACACATGGCAAGACTGTCGCAGATTGATACTGCGCAGATTTTAGGACACTACAGCAGAAGTGTTGTGCAAATATGAGGGACGGAGTGACCCCAGGTCACATGTTGAAGCATGTATTCAGCAATGGTCAAATATTCCAGAAAATGAGTGGGTTCACCTATTCATCCACACATTGGATACAGTCCCAAGGAACTGGTACACTGAAACAGAATTGCGCAGAGGCACTGTCACTTGGTCTCTTATGATAGAAATTTTTCAGCTTACCTTCAGTTTTGAGTCAGAATATCCGAGCATCGACCACGCTTTAAAGTGCATTAAAAAGAAGGTATTTGACCAATGTCCATCACCAGAATATTCCCAACCAGATTGGGCTGTCCAGATAGAACATGCCCTGGAATGCTATAATTTTACCGCCGGAGAAGAGGAGGATGATCCTCGCAACATTAATATTCCAGAATCAGAAGGGACGCGCAATGTTGAAGGTCCTCAGCTTGATATTCCTGCCATTACAGAACACATCAATCTCAAAAAGATTAACATTGGTACAAAAGCTAAACCCAAGTTTGCTTCTATAGGAGATTATTGGGATGATGAAACTGTTGGCCATATTTCAGATTTATTACGTGACTACCAGGATATATTTCCTACCAAGTTCACAGAAATGAAAGGCATCCTAGGAGATTTAGGAGTGATGCGCATACCTCTGAAAGCAGACGCCAAGCCAGTAAAACAGAACCCGTACAGATTGAACCCGCGCTATAAAGAAAAGGTTAGAGAATAAATTGATAAAATGCTCGCAGCAGGTATCATTGAACCAGTAGAGGAAAGTGACTAGATTAGTCCTATGGTGGTACAAGAGAAGAAGACAAAAGGCGAAATAAGAATCTGCGTGGACTTGCGCAAGCTGAATGACGCATCAGCGCATGATCCATTTCCTACTCCCTTTACCGACGAAGTGCTTGATAATGTTGGAGGACAAGAGGCTTACTCCTTCACTAATGGCTTTTCGGGATACCATCAGATCAGAATCCATCCAGAAGATCGTCACAAGACCACTTTTGCGACTGTATACGGTAATGCCCTTTGGTCTTAAAAACGCACCTGCTATCTTCTCTAGAGTTGTTGTTGCTGTTTTCAAAGAATTCATCCATAAGTTTCTCGAAGTCTATTTTGATGACTGGACTGTGTTTGGCTTACTAAAAAACCATATAGAAAACCTGCGCATGATGTTAGAAAAATGTAGACAGTATCAGATTTCCCTTAACTTGAAAAAATGTATCTTCTGTGCTCCTTTTGGTATTTTGTTGGTCCATATTGTATGCACACAAGGACTTCTGATGGATCCTGCGAAGGTTTCCATCATTGCTAATTTACCTGCGCCCAACTCAGTTAAGCAATTGCGCACTACATTGGGACATACAGGGTACTACAGGAAATTTATCAAAGGTTATGCAAAGATAACTGCGCCTATGAAAAGATTGCTGAAAAAGGATTCGAAGTTCCAATGGACAGAAGAATGCCAATAGAGCTTGGATACACTTAAAGAAAAGATGATCACTGCGCCTATTCTAGTTTTCCCGGACTGGAGAAAACCCTTTCATGTTCATGTAGATGCTTCTTCCATAGCATTGGGGGTTGTGTTGACACAACCAGGAGAAGGAGGTATCGACCACCCCATTGCTTACTCCAGCAGAAAACTCTCTACATCTGAAAAGAACTACACCACTACAGAAAGAGAAGGACTAGCTATGGTGTATGCTCTACAGAAATTCAGGCACTACCTCTTGGGCGCACATTTTAAAATGTATACTGACCATTCTGCTTTGAAATACTTGGTCAATAAGCCAGTGTTAGGGGGAAGAATTTGCAGATGGCTACTTCTCTTCAAAGAGTATGATTTTGAGGTTATTGTGAAGCCAGGTAGATTGAATGCAGGACCTGACCACTTATCTAGGATAGAGTCGGGAGAGGAACCTACAAATCTGGAGGACAATCTGCCTGATGTGCAGTTGTTTTCTATTCAAGCAGCAGACGAATATTATTCTGATATTCTTGAGTTTCTCACTACCGGGCAAGCGCCAGTTGAGTTTACAATCCAGCAGAAGAAGCAACTTGTGGTCAAAGCCGCAGACTTCACTCTGATAGCCGGCCAGCTCTATAAGTTGGGCCCTGACGAAGTCTTGCGCAGATGTATCTTACCACACGAAAAGAACTCCATCATCGCAGAAGCGCACTCAGGTACCGCAAGAGGCCATTTCGCAGGAAAGCCAACCGCGCAGAAGATCTTAGCCGCAGGTCTTTGGTGGCTGACATTGCACAAGGATACTAAGGAATTCTGTAAATATTGCGATGTATGCCAGCGAACAGGAAGACCCTCAAGGAGAGATGAAATGCCGCTAAGACCCCAGATAACACTACGTGCTTTTGATAAATGGGCCATTGATTTTGTAGGACCTATCAACCCAAAAGGAAAGAGAACCGGTGCAAGATACATCATCACAGCTACTGAATACCTCACCAGATGGGCTGAGGCAAAGCCAGTTAAGAACTGCGACGCTGTTACTGCCGCGCAGTTCATTTTTGAGAACATTATCACTAGGTTTGGATGCCCACTAATTCTAATGAGTGATCAGGGTATGCATTTTCTGAACAACACTATAGAGGCCCTTACTGAGGAATTCCACATCAGTCACCATAAGAGTACACCCTACCACCCCCAAGCTAATGGTACTGTGGAGGCATTCAATAAGATTCTCGAGAATGCCCTGACGAAGATCTGTAATCAACAAAGAGATGATTGGGACCTTAGAGTCACAGCTATATTATGGGCTTACAGAACCACATGCAAGAAATTAACAGGTCACACACCTTTCAGTTTGGTGTATGGACAAGAAGCAATTATGCCCATGGAATACATTGTTCCCAGTCTCAAAATTGTGCAAATTACAGAAATGTCAGATACTGATACTATGAATGAAAGACTTTCGCAATTGCTTGCCTTAGAAGAAGACAGACTTTTGGCCGGATTCCATCAACAAGTACAGAAGGCAAGACAGAAAGCTTGGCATGACAGGCATATTAAGAATAAAGTCTTTCAAGAAGGCGACTTGGTACTCCTCTATGATAGTAAATTCATAAAGTTCCCAGGCAAGTTTCGTGCACATTGGTTAGGCCCTTTTCGGGTCATAAAGATAACAGAAGGAGGAGCAGTTCAGCTTACGAAGCTCAACGGAGAATTGCTGCCCACAATGATCAACGAGAGTCGGCTCAAGCTTTATCGCGACGGCCACTCCGCCCGGTCGACTTAATACATTGCTAAGAGATGTGCAGATGTTCGGTGTAGTTGAAAGAGGCATCGCATGTTCACAGTCTACACGGAAGTTGCAAGACACTTTCAGTCTCCGGCTTCCCGTGCAGTTCCTTGAAGCATCCGCGCATGTCTATAGAATTTTTGTTCTGAGCGACCCTATTTTGCGCTCTTGTGAAGTTTTTTCCCGGGTCGTCGAATTGTCGCTCTTGCAAAGTTCCCTGTATCAATTTGCCGCTTGAGGAGTTCTCATTGTGGACCCCTCTATATGCACAGTTCCCTAAGCTGAAATGACCCGCCGAAAAATTTGAATTACAGCAGTTATGTAGCCGCGTCTGAGTATTAATGCAGGATAAGCCCTCCATTTAATTGTAGCCGCTCTGACAGATTCAGCTTGATCTCCGTAAGATTTGCATTTAACTCATGCGCCGAAAGCTTTAGCTTCTCCCGAAATCCTGTCAGAGCCCGTCCATCACATTTAATGCACCGCAGAGGCGAGGGGGATAGAGGGGTTGTCAACTCATGCATAGGCACCTACAGCTAGTAGCCCCACTTGCCCGCATTTACTATCACCTTTGGCTATAAATACTCCGCACTTGTCTATTTTCGGGTTACTTTTCTCGAGTTGCATAGTCTTGTTTGAGAATCTAAGTTATTGTTTTCAGAGCCGAGTGTGCAGACTGCTTCCTTTGTTTTCAGCGTTGTATTTCACATTGTTTTGTCATTCGTCTGTACAAGTTTTGTTGTCTATACCGGTTCACGACGGAGAACCTGTCAACTAAAGAAGTTGTTCGTCAATTCATGCGCCGAAGCTTAGATTTCGGCATGACTACTCCGGTGACGGCTTCAACTTATGTACACCCTGGTTGGACTGATCCAAGACAATCTCCTGGAACGAGGGCATCTCAGCAGCAGCAGCTAGATGAACCTGTTCCAGAGCCGTTAGCTACTATGGTGAATTATATTCCGCCGCGTCCAGATGATGCACCAGAAGTGCATATCCCGAAGAATGCAAAGTATCTGATTCTGTTACCTCCACTGCCCGTTGGCGTGCGACAAGAAGGGTCCCTGCTTGGACACCTTCCACTGGTCAAGTTCTCTGATTTCAACTTGGGAGACTACAGAACATACCCTCAGTTTGCGCCAGATCGTTATTTGACGGTAGTCTATAATACTGATAGAAAGGTTGATGAATTTGTTCCAAAAGATTTCGCAGCAAATCTTGAGTGGCCTGGACTCCTGAACCTGTTAAAGCTACCGCATTTCGGGCGTAGCAATGAAGTGAATGCAGTTGTTAAGACACTGCTATCCTGCGTTCATGGTGGTTACCTTTGGCTGGGGAGGCCAATCGATTTAAATGTCGATTTGATTCACCGTATTACCGGCCTATCTAAGGTTGGTAAGGACCCTAATATTCATTTTGTCGAAAAAGAGAAGGACAGAAAATTGGCTGCACGACTGGTGCAGAAATATAATTTAACAAGAGGAGGTCGAGCTTATGACCTCACTATAGTCGAGGATGAAGCACTTAGATTTACAGGCAGTCTTCTTGCAGGCAGACTTCTTACAAAGTGCAGACCCAAAGAAGTTACTGGAGCTGTCGTGGAGCTCGCTATCGCAGCTGCGGAGGGAGAGCAGTACAATTGGTCTCTCTTCCTCCTCAATTATTTCTTGGAAGACTGTCAAAACGTCCAAGACACCCCCGGTCAGTTGTTCCATTTTTCTTGGCTTTTAATTTTATGTGCTCTCGTCGGGTGGAAGGAACCCCCAAACACTCAGTTCCTTCCATGCCACGCAGGAGAACCTGCCAGCATACGCTATGTTAATCTCTGGGATTCCAATAATCCCGCGAAGCACAAGATGAACCGTGCTGTATTTTTTGAATATTATCATCTCCTTAAGGATACCATTCAGGAAATGCCGAGGCTGAGTGAGGAGACAGCAAAAGTATATGAAGGAAAGTTGGCCTTTTCTGCCGACTTGCATCAACTTTACCTGCGCCCTTGCAGTATTCAAGAGGAATGGGTCGTAGGTATTTACAGGATGACCACTGAAGATGTAGAAGAAACTATCAAATCTTGGTCGGATGAATGGAGGGAGGATGCCGAAATCGCATCTGCGATGCCACCCGCTACTGCGCAAGAGAAGGATAAGGGCAAGGAAGCCCCTGAGCAAAGAAGTGATGAAGGATCCACAGAACCAGCAACCAAGAAACAAAAGGTGTCGCATCCCTCTGAGGCCATTCCCTCGGGGATCGACCAGTATTTGAAAGAGCAATTTCGCGAGCTGCGGACCACGCACGCTCACATCAGAAGTGCTCTGGACCTGCAGTTCATCGAATTAAAAGGTCTCACAGGAAGAGTTGAGCAGACCCATGCGCCAGCATCTACTTCGCAGGCGCTGCAAGCAACCACAAGTACCGAGCGAGTCGAAGTACTTGCAGAGAGGCATACTGTCATGCACATGCCGCATACAAGCATGACACTTCCGGATCCTTTGGCCGCACTGCAGGTAAGCGCAGTTGGCCCCATTGAAGTAAATTTGTCTTTAATTCCTATAGAAACTCTGCAGCTAGTGCAAGAGAAAGTTTCTGTTGAGTTGAGAGCTAGAGAGCTTTCCACATTCCAGGAAAACTAAAGACTCCAATCGCAGGAGATAGAGTTGAAGACAGGCTATAAGAACATCTCTGAGAAGCTTGCACTCTATGAGGCACAAGACACTGGGATAAGAAACGTAGTTGATGAAATCGCCCAAGAGTTGCCGGCCTGCGAGATTCAACCAGACCTTCCTCTGGTTGAGAAAGTTCAAATTATTGGTGGAAGGGTGAAATCCCTAGAGCAAGAACTAGTTGCTATGGCTGAAGACCATAGAACGCAGATCGCTGAATTGGAAGCTCGTGTTACAGCGCATTCTACAGATGATAGGCATGAACAATTTGAAGCGCTACGCAGAACTTCCACACAAATGCAGAGCCAAGCAGTCGAAGCTGAGAACCTGATGACCCAAGCTATGGAGGCTTGGACGGAGCTTGAGAAGCTCCCCTTCAAAGTTGGTCTTTTGGAATAAGTACAAGTAGCAGAACAGTCCCTAACTATTCTGAATTAAGAAGCTAAGGCCTTAGGAGGCTTAGCAAAAATGAGGAAAATGAGTGAAGTGCGCAGAGTACAACAGCAACTGCACAAGCTCATAAATGAAGATGCTAAACTCACTAACAGCATTCAGCCATTTATGGATGAGTATGCTGAGCTTGCTTCCCAAGCCGAGGCAAAGATCAAAGAAATTGCAGACTCTCGACAGATGGTCGATGACATAACTGAAGAAGACGCCACTGCAGAAATGGTGCAGATAGCTGTGGAGTGCGTCGATAAAGTGGACTCCGCTATGGCGCAGTTGAAGAAAGCATTTGCGGAGGTCCAAGCAAAAGCAGATGCACAAGTAAAGCGACCACACGCTAGTGCGAGTGGCTCGAGGACGAGCCACAAGTAAGTGTTAGGGGCCTGTTGGAGCCTAGGTCATAGCTATGGTAAAGCTGCGAATTTTGAGGAAAAAGCACAAGTATTGAAGGAAAGTGCTAATTTTGAACAAGCACCAATTTTTGGGTAGAAGCAGACGGTGCACAGTACGGTGCCAGATGGACGAGCTCAGTGCAGATTACGGACCGAAAATCGCAGAGCTCGCGCGCACACGTCAAAGGAAAATAAATGTGGCCAAGTAGAGAGCTCAGCTACCATAATAAATGAAACGACGGAGTAGAGGGCTCAGCTACCCTCATTAAGGCTAAGTATAGAAGTTATGGTTGCTCTAACCAAGGAAGAGCAACGGACCAAAGCATTGAAGGCGAAGGACAAGGAGCAGTAAACGATGAAGCGGCACCCATACCCGCAATCTGCGCCGAAAGTTACGGAACCTGCAGGAAACGGCGACATGACTGCAAGCGGCGCCTACAGTACACCTAGCCATGTCCGTGGTTAGGGTTTTTGGGGAATACTGCTGGGAAAGGCCCACAGTTTTGTAAAGGTGTGACTGTCATGGCCACCTATATATATGTGTAATTGTAAAGGATAGAGGTTAGTTGGATAGTCAGTCAGTCAGTAAGCTAGCCATTCAGTCTTCTATTGTGTTGTTAGAAGACAAGAGTTAGAGTCGGGATAGCCGTGGAGTTAATCCCTGAGTTGTAGACAGTCTGAGTCGACGTCTGAACTATTGTAATCTCTGTAGAGGAAGAGACTAGGTCGAGAGAAGGGCTCCCAGCTGTGTGCGTGGAGTTTCCTGGAAAGATCTAAGGCTGCAGCTGTGTGCGCAGCAGGATTGTAATTCCCATTCTATGATTAATATAAGATACATTCCCCATGGACGTGGTTTCCCCATGGAGGTGAACTTCATAATTTTCCTTGTTGCGACGCTGTGTTGTGTGATTGCATGTTTTAGTCCACTATCTGTGTGTGCATGAACATTGCATTCTCTTTATGAATATGCTAAGTAAGTTCGCAAGCTTTCTTGATAGCTATAATTGTTAAGTGTTGAAGAAACCCGTAGAACGCTGCCGCTGCGGCGATTGAGGCATGTGTTACTGCGTTGGGCGCGCAAGCAGGAACGATACATAGGGTATCGACGCAGAGGGTAATCGCCTCGTGTGCTGGAAACGAGGGACCTCGCGGTTAAGCTGGTACGAGTTGCAGCGCTGTCGCGCTGAGAGCTACAGAGGAGTAAGACATTCCGCCCGAGAACTCCCTCGCGGGGAGACTGCAATCTCCACATTGCCAAGGCTAAGGAAGCTTGATTCCTTAGCCCCCCCATAGCCACTTCGGGTGAGACCTCGAGCTGCTGCGCAGTTCGTTGCCGAGAGGGCCAGTGCGCCAAGGGGTTTTGTTGCTGCGCTTCATTAAAACCTGGGTCTATCCAAAAAGCAGCCAACAGTGATGATGATGGTGATTATGATGATGATGATGATGATGATGGTGATGATGATGAAGATGTTGATGATGATGACAATGGTGATGAATATGATGATGAGGATGATGATGATGATGATGGTGATGATGATGATGATGATGATGATGATGATGAAGAGGATGATGGTTATGAGGATGGTGATGGTGATGATAAGATGATGATTATGATGATGGTGATGGTGATGAAGATGTTGATGATGTTGTTAATCATCATCTTCATCATCATCACCATGATCCTCATCATCATCATCGTCCTCCTCTTCATCATCATCTTCATCATCATCACCATATTCATCATCATCATCATCATCATGATCTTCATCATCATCACCATCATCATATCATCATCATCACCACCATATTCATCATCATCGTCATCAGCGTCATGATCATCATCATCACCATATTCATCTTCATCATCATCACCATATTCATCATCATCACCATATTCATCATGAGGATGATGATGATGATGGAGATGAGGATGATGGTGATGAGGATGATGATGATGATGGTGTTGAAGATGGTGATGATGATGATCACGATCATGATGGTGATGATGATGACGGAGATGAAGATGATGGTGATGAGGATGATGATGATGGTGGTGATGAATATGATCATGATGATGATGATCACGATCATCATCATCAACATCTTCATCATCATCATCATCATCACCATCACCATCATCATCATCATCACCATCATCCTCGTCATCATCATCGTCCTCCTCTTCATCATCACCATCAGCATCATCGTCCTCCTCTTCATCATCACCATCATCATCATCATCCTCACCATCATGATCATCCTCCTCCTCCTCATCATCATCGTTCTCCTCTTCATCGTCATTGTCATCTCCCCCTTCCTCATCAACATCTCCATCATCATCATCATCCTCATCATCATCATCACCATGTCCTCATCACCATTGTCATCATAATCTTGACATATTCATCATCATCATCATCTTCACCATCATCATCATCATCCGCATCGTCCTACTCATCTTCATTATCATCAACATCTCCATCAACATTAGCATCTTCATCATCATCATCACCATGTCCTCATCACCATCATCATCATCATCATCTGACATATTCATCATCATCATCGTCGTCATCTTCACCATAATCATCATCATCTGCATCATCCTCCTCATCTTCATTGTCATCTCCCCTTTCCTCATCAACATCTCCATCATCATCATCATCTTCATCATCATCACCACCATCGTCATCATCATCTTGACATATTCATCATCATAATCATCATCATCATCATCATCATCATCATCATCCTCATATTCATTGTCATCTCCCCCTTCCTCATCAACATCTCCATCATCATCATCATCTTCATCATCATCATCACCATGTCCTCATCGCCATTGTCATCATCATCTTGACATATTCATCATTACCATCATCATCATCATCTTCACCATCATCATCTGCATCATCTGCATCATCCTCCTCATCTTCATTGTCATCTCCCCCTTCCTCATCAACATCTCCATCATCACCCCTAAACACCTAGAAGCACTTAAATGCACTTAGGGATTATGGGTTAGAATAGGGCCTAAAGGCTTTTATGGGGGAGGGGCTCTAGGAATAAACTGACACATTTACATTTGTTGGGTAATAAATGCAGTGAATGTTACCCACCGAACTATACAACGTTCAGCAGAGGCACGCACGCGCTAGAAGCATGCACATGCCTCTGGCACGCACGCGCTCCTTGGCGTGTGCGCGTCCCTACTGAAGATGAAATTTAGAAAAACACCCGCGCTCTTCTCCCGCATTTTCTCCCTGCTTCATCATGTTTTGTTGGCTCTTTTCATGCACAGTTCGACAAGCATCACCATTTTATGTTGAATTCAATCACCATTTGGTGCTTCCTTGACCATTTGGATAGAATACACAACATTTGGGGCTCTATTTGGCTATTTGGATTGAATACACACCTCTTGGGCTCTATTTGGATCATTTGAGTGAATACACAACAGTTGGACTCTATTTGGCTCCTTGGATTGAATTCTCATGCTACTTGGACACACATGAACTCTTCTTACATATAGTGGACACATCAAAGGAGCATTTTACATTTGAAGTAAAGAGCAATCATAATCCTTGAGGTCTGGTGACAATTTTATCTTGTTAAATGTATTTTAGTCTTCATTCACTTATTTGAATGGCATCTATTTTGGTTTTTCCTCATGAATTGTATGATAGATCTATTTTATTCTTCTTAATCTTCAACATAGACAGTAAAAACATCTTGCCAAAAAAAACTACAACATGCACCAAGCAATGCTTTCAACCTTTCATGAAGATAATAAAAAAAAAATACTTGCATCACCACCAATAACATTTCATAATCACATTCCTCCATCTAGTAGACAAACATTTGTTGAATTCCTCATGGTTTCACTACAACTCACACAAACACCTAAACAATTGAAAACTTTTAGTCTTTTGGGGCTATTTTCCCTCATCCATACCATGAAAATGAAGTGAGTATGAGCTTTTAAGATTATATGAAAACATTCTCACTAGATGTTGTACATAATCAATTGCTACATCGAGCTTTAATAATCATGCACATCGAGTTTTAATATCTTGTTTGTTGTTCATTCTTGCAAGGGTAATATTTTTGTTTGTCTAAAAAACACATTGAATATGGGAAACAGACGTAATAATAAAAGAAAGTCTAGAAGGAATGAGCTGCCCCCTGAAAAGGCCCATGAAATAAGAGAAAATTCAAGGTTGTACATGCAAAACCATAGAAATCAAAATGTTAGTGCCTTAGATCCATCAACAAGCAATGATGAAGTGGTTGAATTCAATCAAATCTTTCCTGATTTCGAGTATGAAGGGATGGATGTTGAACAAGTTCTTAATTGGAAACCTCCCCAAGAAGAGCACACACATGGCGAACACACTCCCTTGCAGGACGAATTTGTGAATGAAGGGCCACAACAAACCGTTAACGAGACTCGTACTTCCTTGCCGACTCCCTTGCCTCGACTATCAACCGGACGATGAAGAACTCCTAGACGTATTCATGTGGATGAAAGTTCATTTTCAGGACTTGAAGGTAAGATGCCCAAATGCATTATTGATTTCCATTGTAGCAAGATAATCAAAGATTTTTTTGAATCCAAAAGTGATGCAGCAAAATGTCAATTGTTTCTTGCTTCGTTAAAATCACATTCTCCAGCTCATGTTAAGAGAATTTTGGCCATAAAGGTAGTTAGAATTTCAGAGGCCAACAATCATGTTGTTAGAAATCTACAATCTGCATTTAATTTGATTGGAAAAACTTCTCGTACAAAATATTTTAATGCGGCCCGTCATGTACTGTTGGAATCGATTGTAGACAAATCCACAAGGCAACGTCTCCTACTATCACACACATGTAAAATATTTAAAGTAGATAGAAAGACTCTTCAAAAGTATTCTGCCATTAGAGAAAAACTTGAGACCCCAAGCCAAAAAGATTGTTGGGCCTTTGTTGGTAGGTTACCTCGTTCAGGCATGAAGCTCATTGATGTTGTTAAAGAACTAGTGCAAAAGTTTTGGCATGATAACACTAGACCGTCATCGAATCAAAGAGATGTTTTAAAGTTGAGAAAAGGTGTTAGGGGGGGGTGAACCCCATGTCAAGCACTTCCTTGACACGACACAAACAGAATCTATGAGAGGTTCAAGAATGAGCACACACAATTGAACTTGGGCCAAAGGTCCTTTGAAAAATGCAAACCCTGGTATGTTAGAATTTGCATTGATCGCAATCCATGTTGTTGTAGATACCATGTAGAATTTGAGTACTATTATGATACATATAGACATATATTTTGTGGTTTGCATACTAACATTGTGCATGATTTCCCATCGTTACAACCACCGAATGCATCCAGAGAATTTATGCATAGCATAATGTGTCCAAGACCTGAAGGAGAAAAATATTATAAAAGATCATGTTTATATGGGACATGTTCCAGTTGCAATGGATTTGCATTATTGAGTTGTTGCATCCATGCAACCACGGAGCACAAATTTGGGAGGATGTCAGTAGAAATGCAGAACTTCTAGTACATAACATATCAAGTAGATAGTTCGAAGGAAAGCAAAAAAATTGCATTGGTGAAGTCACAGGTAATCTAAGTTTGCATACTTTCATATTATACATGTTGAATTTGTACATATATATTCAGATTGAAAATGTCATGTTGTATTAATGCCCTT
Organism: Larix kaempferi; assembly: GCA_027924585.1. Classification (NCBI taxonomy): domain Eukaryota; kingdom Viridiplantae; phylum Streptophyta; class Pinopsida; order Pinales; family Pinaceae; genus Larix; species Larix kaempferi. The sequence goes on from BSBM01000474.1 coordinate 353,902, forward strand.
GGTTTTGTGGCACCAGGTACAAATTTGCAAATTCATGAAGGAATTCTACCAAAAGACCGAGTAGTATGTACAACACGTCCATGTAGCACGATGGCAAGATGAACAGTACAGACAGTGCAGGGACACCTTTCCCAATGGCACAATATTGTCGGTTGTGGACTTTGCTGAAAACTACACCTTGTAGCCACAGAATAAGATTCAAAGTCAATACTACCATTCAAACCAAGTTAGCATAATGGTCCATATCATGTATAGGCACGTGCCAGAGAGCAGAAACAACATGAGGGTAATATTGAAAGAGACCAACTTCTACATCAGTGACGATAGGTTCCACGACCTGCATTATGTGCAGCATTGCTTCAAATTTTTCTATGATCAGCTGAAGGAGAGAGGTATACAGATGGATCAGCATTGGATATGGTCAGATGGTTGTACAGGACAGTTCAAAAATGCACGTGTTTTCCAGTGGTTGAGTATTTTGCACAAGACTTATGATGTGCTGCATGTATAGAACTATTTTGAGACAAGGCATGGAAAGGGAGAGCACGACAGGGCTGGAGCATGTCTCAAAAATTCCCTACGAAGGGAGGAGATGAGGTGCATGGGAGGCCCTCATATTCGGAATGCCGAATCCACAGTTCGATGGTGCAAAGAAGAAATGTTAGATCGAACCACGAAGCAACAAATACCAATAGGTAGAGGACATGTTGTCAGAAATTTCTAGAATGTAGTTGAAATAGATCAATTGTGTTCTTATAGTTGTAGTATTGTGCAAGGCACTCGTGGATTTCATTCGGTTCGAAGCTCAAACAACCCCTTATTTGAAATATGGACACGAAAACTTGCTTGCTTTTGTGGTTCTTGCAGCAGTTGTGAGTGGGATGAGTGCGAATCAATGGATTGGGATGATGAATGGGATCATGTATCACTTGCAGTGGACCCACGTGCAGTTGTTAAAAGAATCCAATTAGAGGAAGGCCAGTCCTCTATTTCGAATGAATATGATCATATATCTGATCTTGTACAGCCAGGTAAACATTTCTGCATCCATATCCCAGTTCCCTCCTTGTTTTTGTAATTTTCCAAGTTATCAAACCACTACTTGTTGGAATATGACCTTAAAATGTATTTTTGCAGGACACATCTACGCAGTTGTCGCCCCGACAGACAATGCAATTGGGATGAATTATTGGTCTGCATGATGCATCCAGGGGAAGCAATCCCTCCTCGCATCATTAATGGATAGTGAAGGCATTACCTTTCCGACTGGCTCAATGGTTGTTCAGGGGTAATATCTTACAGTGGATGGAAAGAGACCAAAGAGCAATGGCTACACATACACAGATTATAGACCAGGGTCACGGGTGTATCACTTTACACACTTGATCGTTGGTACAAACATCCAAATATAGACAGTGTCAATGAAGTCATCAAACAAGGTATGCTACTTACTACCTCATGCATAGCATGAGAGGTTGTTCGAGACAATAAAAAATCGAGAGGATCCAGAAGGCCTAATTGACTGAGGTACATAGTGTAGCCATGTGTTTGTTTATTCATGCATGATTAATGTTATTCATGTTCGATAGTTTATTTGATATCGTTATCTTATATTGTTTATTTGATGTTTGAATTATGATTAAGTTATGATTTATAGCCATGTGATTGTTTATTCATGCATGATTAACCCTAGAAGCACTAATATAACCCTACAAACATAATCTAGCCCTAGAAATCCTAGAAAGCTAAACTAACCCTAGAAACACTAATCTAACCCTCAAAAACTAATCTAGAATCCTAGAAACCTAATATAGCCCTATTAACCTAATATAGCCCTAGAATCCGTGAACCACCACACGTACCCTCAATGCTTGAGTTTTTGGAGGTCGACCTCCCACCCCACATGTCCTCTTCAAAAAAAATTATTCTCTTGGTTTTATGCCCACCCAAACTTCATCATCATCATCATCATCTTCTTCATCATCATCATCATCTTCTTTGTCATCATCATCATCATCATCTTCATCACCCTCACCATCATCATCAACGTCTTCATCATCATCACCATCTTCATCATCACTGCCATCTCTAGGTTCCTCATCAACATCTCCATCATCATCATCTTCTTCATCGGCATCATCATCATCTCCATCACTATCACCATCACCATCAACATCTTCATCATCATCTCCATCTTCATCATCATTGTCATCTCTAGGTTCCTCATCAACATCTCCATCATCATCATCTTCTTCATCATCATCATCATCATCTTCATCACCATCACCATCATCATCAATGTCTTCATCATCATCACCATCTTCATCATCATTGTCATCTCTAGGTTCCTCATCAACAACTCCATCATCATCATCATCTCCATCATCACCATCATCATCTTCTTCATCACCATCTCAATCATCATCACCATCTTCATCATCATCATCATCATCATCATCTTCATCACCATCGCCATCATCATCAATGCCTTCATCATCATCACCATATTCATCATCATGGTCATCTCTAGGTCCCTCATCACCATCTCCATCAACATCACCATCACCATCATCATCATCATCATCTTCATCACCATCGCCATCCTCATCAACACCTTCATCATCATCACCATATTCATCATCATAACCATCTTCATCATCATTGTCATGTATAGGTCCCTCATCACCATCTCCATCATCATCACCATCTTCATCATCATCATCATCATCTTCATCACCATCGCCATCATCATCAATGCCTTCATCATCATCACCATCTTCATCATCATCACCATCTTCATCACCATGGTCATCTCTAGGTCACTCATCAACATCTCCATCATCATCATCTTCATTACCATCACCATCATCATCAACGTCACCATCACCATCTTCATCATCATCACCACAAGTGCCCAGTGGACGATTTTGCAAATTTGACCCCAATGTGCAAAAATTGCACACTCCCGTACTGAGCAAAACCCTAGTTTCCAAGATGGACCTACAAGGTGACACTCGGGCCATGGGATCAGAGGACAGGGGCACCCCTAGCACTATACCGGCATCCTGAATCCAATGGAGTTGACGGTTCATCGATCGGATCCACGGTCGTCATTCTATGGCTCGTTCCATCTCACATCCAAAATGTCTTCAGGGACACCTGCTGGATACCTATTGGGGGCATATAACTACAACCGTGCAACAAAACCGGGTTCCGGGGAGACATGCAGGTGTGTCCAGGGAGGTTCGAGCTGGGAACGCTAGCCACAAGTGCCCGATGGACGATTTTGCAAATTTGACCCCAATGTGCAAAAATTGAACACTCCCTCACTGAGAAAAACCCTAGTTTCCAAGATGGACCTACAAGGTGACACCTGGGCCACAGGACCAGAGGAGAGGGGCACCCCTAGCACTATCCCAACGTCCTGAATCCAACGGAGTCAACGGTTCGTCGATTGGAGGCACGATCGTTATTCTATGGCTCGTTCTGTCTCGCATCCAAAAGGCCTTTAGGGACACCTACTGGATACCTTCCGGTGGCATAGAACTCCAACCGTGCAACAAAACCGGGTTCCGAGGAGTCCTGCAAGTGTGTCTAGGGAGGTTCTGTCTAGGAATGCTAGCCGTAAGTGCCCGGAGAACGATTTTGCAAAGTTGACCCCCGTGTGCAAAGATTGCACACTCCCACACTGAGCAAAACCTAGTTTCCAAGATGGACCTACAAGGTGACACTGGGGCCATTGTACCAGAGGGGAGGGGCACCCCTAGCACTATCCGAACGTCCTGAATCCAACGGAGTTGACAGTTCATCGATTCGAGCCATGGTCATCATTATATGGCTCGTTTTATACCCCTACGTTCTTAGAAGGTTGAAGCTGTAAAGCAACGACTCTCTAGTATTCATCCTGGAGCTCTTTTGTTTATGTCTAAGATAAAGAAGCTCTTAGTTCGTGAGCTGGAACATATCAATCTTAACAGGATTTATACAATCTCTGTTTTACGAGAAACTGACCTTAGAACTTCTCGTAGGAACAACAATGAATCCTTCATTTTGCATTTTTCAGCAGAAGAAGATCAATTTTTTTCAAAACAATGTAGTTATTACATGTGGAGGCAGCGGTTTCCCATGGAAAACGAGTGTAGGGTTGAGCAGAGGAAAGATGTTGGGAAATGGGCTATTACATTATCTTTTCCGATGGGAGAACGGCTTACAGAAGGAAATATGGTGGCTGTAGGTATCTATGCTTATCTTCCGATGAAAATTGTAACAGGATTTCCATTTATAATACAGGCATATTTTTTACTGGTTTCATCAAGAGAACGTATCATTTTCAATAACAAGTGGAACCAGGGAATCCTTCGTTGTGTTCCATTAGCCTTTTGTTCAGCATTTCGTGCTCTGATAAGTGGTAATTCACCTCTATCATCGAAAACTTGGGTCTATAGGTACCTTCCCTTTCATATTTCTCATTATCCACAGCTAACACAAGTTAGAGATGCCATTCAGACCCAATTGAAAGCTGAGGAAATGGTTTTATGTGACGTCAACTTTGGGAATAAACATTTATGTAAACCAACAAAAGCTCGGACAATACTCCCTGCTTTTAAATGCATTCTAGAGAAAGAAAGAGGACAAGTTCATCAAAGCGACTTCATTCATCTATATTCTCGTAATGTACACATAGTCCATCCTTATCTTGATAAACAAGAGTTTTATAATAGCTTGAATTTTTTGGGCATGGTTATATCCCTGTATTCGGTTATCTAATTGGTTGACAAGCTTGCCTGAAAATATGTACGTTGAACTTCTTTGTTTTATTGCTGAAAATTGGAAGGGATTTTCAAGTCACCTACAAAACACTCCTTTGTTGAAATATGTAAGTTCTTCCAACAACATAGATTGGCTAGTGTATCAAATGCTGTCGTCCACACCAAAATTTATCTTTTGTCAAAGGAGTCGCACATATTTTTCCTGACCAAATGGTCTGGGGAGATTGGAAGTGCTGCCAAATATTATTACATGCCTGAATCTACCCAAAAGGCAATTATAAATATAGATCCTCGAGAATGCCTGAATCTACCCAAAAGGGAATTATAAATTTAGATCCTCGAGAAGGTAAGAAACTGTATGAGTGGTTGAATCAGTATCCTAAAATTACAGAGATTTCTATCTCAAAGTTTGTTGAGCGGCTCCTAGATGTAGTAAGAGACTCAACAAACAGTAAACTTGTTATCACCACTGCACATTTTTTGCACTATTCATCTGCAAATAACTACGTCTGGCCCAAAGAGCTTACCAGTCTTTGCAAGAATATTCCCTTGGTAGATGAAGGTGGCAAAATCATTAGGGTACGAGGCTCTCTGAAGTTTCTCCAACCTGCATCCATGAGTAATTGGGCCAAGGTGTCCCTGAATGGCCCCGGGGTGCCCGACTAGAATTCCCGTAGCACCTGAACCGTGGCTCGGTTCATGAATCCGTGGATTTCGGTCTATCCGGGACATCGGTTTTCAGCTAGGGGACCCCCCACAGCATCCCTCGAAGTCCCAAAAGCGGTGCCAATGTGCCCTCTCCGAAGATAGGGTTTTGCTCAGTGAGCGCCATTCCAAATTCGCTCAAGGGGGGCATTTCTCATCCAGAGGCCCCCAGGAGTGCATGGCCACCGTGGACAAGTCCACAATGGCCACGTGGACCTGTGGGAGGCGACAAAATCCAATTCCGCTCACCGGTTTGGGTTTCGTCCCCCCGGAGCAAATCCTCCAAGTGTCCCTGAATGGCCCCGGGGTGCCCGACTAGAATTCTCGTAGCACTCGAACCGTAGCTCAGTTCACAAATCCGTCGATTCCGGTGGGTCTGGGACGCTGGGTTTCAGCTAGGGGACCCCCCATAGCATCCCTCGAAGTCTCGGAAGCAGTTCCAATGAACCATCTCCGGAGCTAGGGTTTTGCTCAGTGAGGGCCATTCCAAATTCGCTCAAGGGGGCCATTTCTCGTCCGGAGGCCCCCAGGCATGCGTGGCCACCGTGTACAAGTCCACAATGGCCACATGGACCTATGGGAGGTGACAGAATCCAAGTCCGCTCGACGGTTTGGATTCTGTGGCCCCGGGGCAAATCCTCAAGGTGTCCCTGAATGGCCATGGGGTGCCCAACTATAATGCCCATAGCACCCAAACCGTGGCTCGGTTCACAAATCCATCGATTCTGGTGGGTCCTGGATGCCAAGTTTCAGCTAGGGGATCCCCCACAACATCCCTCAAAGACCCAGAAGCAGTGCCAATGGGCCATCTCTGGAGCTAGGGTTTTTGCACCCCTTCAGGGACACTTGGAGGATTTGCTCCGGGTCCACGGAACCCAAACTGGCTAGCGGACTTGGATTTTGTCGCCTCTAAAAGGTCCATGTGGCCATTGTGGACCTGTCCATGGTGGCCATGCACTCCCGGGGGCCTCCGGACGAGAAATGGCCCCCTTGAGCGAATTTGGAATGGCCCTCACTGAGCAAAAACCTAGCTCCGGATATGGCTCATTGGCACTGCTTCTGGGACTTCGAGGGACACTGTGGGGGGTCCCCTAGATAAAACCCGGCACCTCGGACCCACCGGAATCAACGGATTCACAAACCAAGCCACGGAACCCAAACCGGTGAGCGAACTTGGATTCCGTCACCTCCCACAGGTCTACATGGCCATTATGGACCTGTCCACGGTGGCCATGCACGCCTGAGGTCCTCCGGACGAGAAATTCCCCCCTTGAGCGAATTCGGAATGGCCCTCACTAAGCAAAACCCTAGCTCCGGAGATGGCTCATTGGCACCGCTTTTGGGACTTCAAGGGACGTTGTGGGGGGTCCCCTAGCTGAAACCCGGTGTCCCGAACCCACTGGAATTGAAGGATTCATGAACCGAGCCACGGTTCAGTTTCTACAGGCATTCTAGTCGAGCACCCTAGGGCCATACAGGGACACTTGGAGGATTTGCTCTGGGGCCACGGAACCCAAACCGGTGAGTGGACTTGGATTTCGTTGCCTCCCACAGGTCCACGTGGAAATTGTGGACCTGTCCATGGTGGCCACGCATGCCCGGGGGCCTCCGGACGAGAAATGGCCCCCTTGAGTGAATTTGGAATGGCCCTCACTGAGCAAAACCCTAGCTCCGGAGATGGCTCATTGGTACCACTTCCGAGACTTCGAGGGATGCTGTGGGGGGTCCCCTAGCTGAAACCCGGCATCCCAGACCCACCGAAATCGATGGATTCACGAACCGAGCCACAATTCGGGTGCTACGAGATTTCTAGTCGGGCACCCCGAGGCCATTCAGGGACACTTGGAGGATTTGCTCTGGGGCCACGGAACCCAAACTAGCGAGCGGGCTTGGATTCCGTCGCCTCCCACAGGTCCACGTGGCCATTATGGACCTGTCCACAGTGGCCACACATGCCCGGGGGCCTCCGGACAAGAAATGGCCCCCTTGAGCGAATTTGGAATGGCCCTCACTGAGCAAAACCCTAGCTCCGAAGATGGCCCATTGGAATCGCTTCCAGGTCTTCAAGGGACGCTCTAGGGGGTCCCCTATCTAAAACCCGGGGTCGCGGACCCACAGGAATCGACAGATTCATGAACCGAGCAATGGTTTGGGTGCTACGGGCATTCTAGTCAGGCACCTCAGGGACACTTGGAGGATTCTACTATGAATTGTGTTTGGTGACATTTATGGAGACCCCCAAGGAACATTTTGAAAAGATCAGGAAAGAAAAGTTCCGTGTTGGGGAAAAAGAAAATCCACTCACAGAGGATTTACATCAAGCAGTTAAACAATTATCTGCTAAGTTATACACCAGGGATGTGCATTTTCTGATGGAGCTGATTCAAGTAATTACTAAGTTACAATTTTAGTAGTCATTTTATAATCTTATATGTTTTCTCTGTTTCCATGGTAAGATTAGTGTTTTGTTTTGGGTGCAGAATGCGGAGGACAATGACTATGAACCACATGTGGAACCTTCGTTGGAATTTTTCATCAAAACTGAAGATGTCGTTGGCGTAGGCGCTCCTGCGACCTTGATAGCTTTTAACAATGAGAAGGGATTTCAGAAACAGAATATTGATTCTATATGCAGCATGGGACGATCCACCAAAAAGAATATCAGGGAAGGTGGTTATATTGGAGAAAAATGTATAAAACGAGCCATGGAATGACGACCGTGGCTCCGATCGACGAACCGTCGACTTTGTTGGATTCAGGATGTCGGGATAGTGCTAGGGGTGCCCCTCTCCTCCAGTCCTATGGCCTAGGTGTCACCTTGTAGGTCCATCTTGGAAACTAGGGTTTTGCTCAGTGAGGGAGTGTGCAATTTTTGCACATTGGGTCAAATTTGCAAAATCATCCACCAGGCACTTATGGCTAGCGTTTCCAGCTGGAACCTCCCTATACACACTTGCAAGACACCCCGGAAACCGGTTTTGTTGCACAGTTGGAGTTCTATGCCCTCAACAGGTATCCAACAGGTGTCCCTAAAGGCATTTTGGATGCGAGACGGAATGAGCCATAGAATGACGACCGTCACTCCGATAAACGAACCATTGACTCTGTTGGATTCAGGACGTCGGGATAGTGCTAGGGTTTCCCCTCTCCTTCGGTCACATGGCCTAGGTGTCACCTTGTAGGTCCATCTTAGAAACTAGGGGTTTTCTCAGTGAGGGAGTGTGCAATTTTTGCACATTGGGGTCAAATTTGCAAAATTGTCCACGGGGCACTTCTGGCTAGCGTTCCCAACCGGAACCTCCCTAGACACACTTGCAGGACTCCTTGGAACCAGGTTTTACTACACAGTTGGAATTCTATGCCCCCAGCATGTATCCAGTAGGTGTCCCTGAAGGCCTTTTGGATGCAAGACGGAACGAGCCATAGAATGACGACCGTGGCTCCGATCGACGAACCGTCGACTCTGTTGGATTCACGACGTCCGGATAGTGCTAGGGGTGCTCCTCTCCTCCGGTCCAATGGCCCAAGTGTCACCTTGTAGGTCCATTTTGGAAACTAGGGTTTTGCTCAGTGAGGGAGTGTGCAATTTTTGCACATGAGGGTCAACTTTGCAAAATCCTCCGCCGGGCACTTATGGCTAGCGTACCCAGCCGGAACCTCCCTAGACACACTTGCAGGACAACCCAAAAACTGGTTTTGTTGCACGGTTGGAGTTCTATGCTCCCGGCAGGTATCCAGCAGGTGTCCCTAAAGGCCTTTTGGATGCGAGACGGAATGAGCCATAGAATGACGACCGTGCCTCTGATCGACGAACTGTCGACTCCGTTGGATTCAAGACATTAGGATAGTTCTAGGGGTGTCCCTATCCTCTGGTCCCATGGCCCGGGTGTCACCTTGTAGGTCCATCTTGGAAACTAGGGTTTTGATCAGTGAGGGAGTGTTCAATTTTTGCACACTAGGGTCAAATTTGCAAAATCGTCCACCGGGAACTTGTGGTGATGATGATGATGATGGTGATGATGATGAAGACGTTGATGATGATGGTGATGGTGATGGTGATGGTGATGGTGATGGTGATGGTGATGGTGATGGTGATGGTGATGATGATGATGATGATGACGAAGAAGATGATGATGATGGAGATGTTGATGAGGAGCCTAGAGATGGTGATGATGATGAAGATGGTGATGATGATTAAGATGGTGACATTGATGATGATGATGATGGTGATGAAGACGATGATGATGGAGATGTTGATGAGGGACCTATAGATGACCATGATGATGAAGATGGTGATGATGATGAAGGCGTTGATGATGATGGCGATGGTGATGAAGATGGTGATGATGATGATGAAGATGGTGATGATGATGGAGACAGTGGTGAGGGACCTAGAGATGACCATGATGATGAAGATGGTGATGATGATGAAAGCATTGATGATGATGGTGATGGTGATGAAGATGATGATGATGATGATGAAGATGGTGATGATGATGGATACGGTGATGAGGGACCTAGAGATGACCATGATGATGAAGATGGTGATGATGATGAAGATGGTGATGATGATGAAGCCGTTGATGATGATGGCAATGGTGATGAAGATGATGATGATGATGATGAAGATAGTGATGATGATGGAGATGGTGATGAGGGACCTAGAGATGACCCTGATGATGAATATGGTGATGATGAATCCCCAAGCACTTATGGCTAGCGTTCCTAGCCGTAACCTACCTAGACACACTTGCAGGACTGCCTGGAACCTGATTTTGTTGCATAGTTGGAGTTCAATGCCCCCGGCAAGTATCCAGCAGGTGTCCCTGAAGGCCTTTTGGATGCGAGATGGAGCAAGCCATAGAATGATGACCGTGGCTCTGATCAACAAACCGTTGACTCCGTTGGATTTAGGACGTCGGGATAGTGCTAAACATGCCCCTCTCCTCTGGTCCCATGGCCCCGGTGTCTCCTTGTACGTCTATCTTGGAAACTAGGGTTTTGCTTAGTAAGGGAGTGTGCAATTTTTGCACATGGGGGTCAAATTTGGAAAATCATCCTCCAGGCACTTATGGCTAGCGTTCCCAGCTGGAACCTACCCAGATACACTTGCAGGACTCCCTGGAACCTGGTTTTGTTACACGGTTGGAATTCAATGCCCCCGGAAAGTATCCAGCAGGTGTCCCTAAAGGCCTTTTAGATGTGAGACGGAGCAAGCCATAGAATGATGACCGTGGCTCCGATCGACAAACCGTCGACTCCATTGGATTTAGGACATCGGGATAGTGCTAGGCATGCCCCTCTCCTCCGGTCCCATGGCCCTGGTGTCATCTTGTACGTCCATCTTGGAAACTAGGGTTTTGCTCAGTAAGGGAGTGTGCAATTCTTGCACACGGGGGTCAACTTTGGAAAATCATCCTCTGGGCACTTATGGCTAGCGTTTCGAGCCGGAACCTAGCCAGACACACCTGCAGGACTCCCCGAAACTTGGTTTTGTTGCACGTTTGGAATTCAATGCCCCTGGCATGTATCCAGTAGGTGTCCCTGAAGGCCTTTTGGATGCGAGACGGAGCGAGCCATAGAATGATGACCGTGGCTCCGATCGACAAATCGTCGACTCCGTTGGATTCAGGACGCCTGGATAGTGCTGGGGGTGTCCCTCTCCTCCGATCCCGTGGCCCCGGTGTCACCTTGTACGTCCATTTTGGAAACTAGGGTTTTGCTTAGTAAGGGAGTGTGCAATTCTTGCACACGGGGGTCAACTTTGGAAAATCATCCACTGAGCACTTATGGTGATGATGATGATGATGATGATGATGGTGATGATGATGAAGACGTTGATGATGATGTTGATGGTGATGATGATGAAGATGATGATGATGATGACGAAGAAGATGATGATGATGGAGATGTTGATGAGGAGCCTAGAGATGACAATGATGATGAAGATGGTGATGATGATGAAGATGGTGATGATGATGGTGAGGGTGATGGTGATGAAGATGATGATGATGATGACGAAGAAGATGATGATGATGGAGATGTTGATGAGGAAGCTAGATATGACAATGATGATGAAGAATTTGATGATAATGATGATGGTGATGATGATGAAGACGTTGATGATGATGGTGATGGTGATGAAGATGATGATGATGATGATGGAGAAGATGTTGATGATGGAGATATTGATGAGGAAACTAGAGATGACAATGATGATGAAGATGGTGATGATGATGAAGATGGTGATGATGATGGTGATGGTGATGAAGATGATGATGATGATGGAGAAGATGATGATGATGGAGATGTTGATGAGGATGATGGAGAAGATGATGATTATGGAGATGTTGATGATGATGACAGAGATGTTTATGAGGAACCTAGAGATGACAATGATGATGAAGATGTTGATGATGATGATGATGGTGATGATGATGATGAAGACGTTGATGATGATGGTGATGGTGATGAAGATGACGATGATGATGATGGAGATGTTGATGAGGAACCTAGAGATGACAATGATGATGAAGATGGTGATGATGATGAAGATGGTGATGATGATGAAGACGTTGATGATGATGGTGACGGTGATGAAGATGATGATGATGATGATGGAGAAGATGATGATGATGGAGATGTTGATGAGGATGATGTAGAAGATGATGATGATGGAGATGTTGATGATGATGGAGAAGATGATGATGATGTTGATGTTGATGATGAATATGATGATGATGGAGATGTTGATGATGGCACGTATTTGTAGCAATGTGTAGATAAAAGTTGGTCAACATGAAAAACTCATGCAAGCCAACATGCACAGAGCATTGATCATGTGAATATTTCAATTATTGGCAATGGCATTTCGCATTGGAATTCCATTTCATCTCCTCCCTTCAAAGTAAATTTTTTTTACGTTTTCAATTTTTACATTGCCCTTGACACGAAGTTTTAGTGACAAAATAACCCTTTGGCAATGAAGTTAGACTTAAAAAAAATATCATATAATAATTTTTTTTTATTAAAGAATAATTCGTGGAAGTTAATGTTTGACCACATGTAATGCAACAAAACAAAACTTTCAATTTGAACATGTTGCATTAATTGTGTAATTGAAATTGTGACATTCTATTCCAAATTACTTGGCTTTAAAGACCAAATAAATATAGTATGCCCTTTATAGAGGCTATTCATTAAAAAACACATTTCTATTGAGACTATACTATGATGTTCTCCCCTTCCTTAGTCAAAAGAAGATTAATAAGGTTGTTTTTCCAAGATATAGGATGTTTTGGATTTCTCAACTATTATTGCATGTGAACTTGCATTCGTACCAAGCTACAACAAATCTTTCACGGAAGTGGATTTGTCTATGTGAATAGATAAGTGAAAATCTTTTAGCAACAAGACCTATAAATTTTAACTTGGAATTATTGGAAATGTACAAAGTGGGATTGAGAGGCTTGATGGTGATTGTAGTAGTGGGCATGGTATTGGTGGGAATGATGTCGTGATAGTGGAATTAAACATTAATATGGTGACCCTAGAGCTTGGATCCTAGCCTAGAAACACGAGAGGCTAGCCTAAAAACCCTAGTTGGTAGCATAAACCCTAGTTTGTATTCTAATCACAATGAAACCCTATTATGTAGCCTAAGATCTAGCCCTAAATTATAATACATATAAAAATTAAATTATTTTCATTGTACATGTATATCCATGTGCATACATTTGAATCCAAATCACTATACACATATATGCATAGTATCTCATCTATATAGCAAGGGTCCATCATCAACTAGAAAACCATTGTACCTAGCACCGAATACCTAATTTAGAAACCTAATGGTTTGAAATAACATGCACCATGAAGATTTTTATATGGTGGATATGCACACCTATGACAACCTTCTCAATGGATGGAAAACCTAATATTATCATCACATTAGTAAAGCTTAGTCCAACATGTAGTAATGCTTACATGTTCTAGTGTTGATGGCGCACTAATGGATGCATGCAACTTAATGAGGGTGTATGTGTGACTCCATTGATTTAATGCAAGTCCTAAATGTCTTTAACAAGTGTCTGAGTGTCTAGTAGATGAATTAGGATGTCCTAATACCCCTAAATCCCTTCCAGACAAAATTCGAAATCATTTGGGGTATTGGGGTAACAAGTTGGTGTGTTGAGGTGGATAGAGCCTCACAAATACACCTCATAGTAGTCATTTATTGTAATGTCAACTATATGTGTTTAAGTCAACATGTCTACATAATATTAGATCGCTATCACATAATGATAAATTAAGGAAGTCCTAATTGTAAATGGTAGTGGATGTGATGGTCATCAAATCAAAGGTGGTTGTATCCATGAGTGAGAATTAATGAGCTAGCTATACATTGTGCTCAAGGTTGTCCTATTTGTATGGTGACAATTGATTAAGAAATGATTCCATAACTTGATTATTAATTTGTTGCATGATCTTAAGTAGACAAAATGGTGAATATAAATACTAGTGACGACATTTCATTATGTAGAGTATGGACATTTTGGATCTCATTATGTAGAGCTATTAAAAATCATGTTGAATCTCATTTTAACCTTTTGAAAACAATGGACATTTTCTATTTTTAAGTATTCTTTTCCTACTACTCAAGTTCCCAATATATATCTTATGTGCCATGAGGTGTTATTTGTCCATCCATTTATTCCGTTTTTTTTTATATTAATTCTCACACATGATTTTGTTTCAGTTAGCCTATGTTTATAATGTTTTCTTAACATAGATACCATTACAAGCTTTTACATGTGGAAAGATAAACCAAGCTGAACTATGATATCCAACTTCTCTTCTAAGATCTAGGTAAGCTTTAAGTTGATTCACATTATCAACTAATGCATGGACATCATTGGTACCAAAAATTAAGACCACATGCCATGGACGGATAGAAGTAAAAAGAAAATTTAGAAAAAATCACATCATGATACACACAACATGATACAACAACATTAGACAACAAGATACTAATATAGACAACATCGATATAGATAACATAACTGAAAATCTATGTACATCAAGGCGACAAAACTCATCCAAACATATACAATTCCTGGAAAATAGTGGAACATGGTTCCCAATGTACATACAATGGAAACTCGTGCCCTATAGAAAATGTGACAATCCATGTCGTAGATCCAAAATACATGGCCACTCGTGTCGTATATACAAAGTACACGGAAACTGGTGCACAAAAGTGCCACAACATGGCTAATGTACATAACATGGTGTGTCAAGCATTGTGACCACCCCCATCACTCCCAGGTGCATCTCCAAAGTCGATCTTCCTACTCTTCGAGCTACCGGTGCTTCGGGTCTTGCTCCATCTAGGAGTAGACCATCTCTCCGGGCTCTGGAACAAATGATATAAGATACCGTCATTTTCAAGCGTTTGCAACATTTACCACATTTATAAAACAAATGTAGAATTCCAATCTTAAATAAATCACCTTTGATGCGAGTGGGAAACGTGAGCCAGGTGTCTTGGATCTACGGAACCTCTCAGCAATTCCAGCCTACAACATTTACAACAATCATTTCATTGAAAAGTAATAATTGCTTAAATTAATTTTTGTTAATGCATAAAAATATTTTCATAAATTATCTTGATTCTCACCGTGAACACCTCCGACGATGGACATGGCTGGGTTTCCGGGATAGTAGGTGGAGCAGATGGTTGGACAACCAGCTCCGATGTATTCATGGGGGGGCACAGATGTATTGGCAGCCACTACAGGTGCGACCACTAGAGATACAAATGAGGATACTGGAAGAGTAGATGCCACAATAGTGGCAGGAAGTGGGGATGATATGGTGGGAGAAGACATGGTGGTATGGGGTGGAGGAGGACGTTGTGGATGATTAACCCCTATCGGTTGTATGATAGAGGGTATCAAATGAAAAGTACTAAGGGGGATGTTGAGGGATGGTGCATGGGAGGGAAATCCTACATGGAGGGAGGATGATGGACGAATGGGAGGTTTTGGACGAAGAGGGGACAGTGGAAGGAAGGAGGGGCGTGGACGAATGGGGGAGGATGGATAGACATGGGGGCATGGATCAATTCGGGAGGATGTATATACAGGGGGGTGTGGATGAGTGGGGGAGGATGGATGGAGGGGGGAGTATGGTCAGGGAGGGGGGGCTGGATGGAATGAAGGGGTTGGACGGAGGGAGGGGTCTAGGTGGAAGCGATGGGGGGGACTCATGTGAGAGGGTGGAAACATAGGACTAAAATGGGTACCTGCAGCTGTTGGTGGCACCTACATATACATTTGTAATATCACAATTTAGTAAACAAACAATAAATTAAACCATAGTAAGTCGCAACAATTCAAATTAAAAGCGTGCTTTTAACTACACATTGTACCTGTGTATATGGTGATCTGGTAATCCCTGGCGGGGATGGTTGATCACCGTATTCAGGGAACACCTGTGGACACCAAAATGCATGCATGTTATGAACATGTTAAACAAGTCATTATTTAGGAAATTGAGATATTCAAAAACATTGTACGAACTATCAACGTGTATGCCATAAATATAAATACTTAAGTAATATAAATGACATGAGTAATAACAATATTGTGTGAGGTACTGAAAATACCTTCGTGTGAGGTGCCGCAATTTCAATTGCAACTGCCATTCCTTCATCCAGGTTGGGAGATCCTACATTCTCCCATGTTGGTGTATAAGCTATGAATAACTGTACATTGAAATAATAGTTTAATTCAAACAAAAATACTTTAAAAATACTTTACAAGTTATCAAGTGATGATTGAAAACACATTAAAAAAATTGCTGACCTGATCCATATAGCAACCCTTGATCAGGCCAGGGAAAGTGTGCCCACAATGGGGACAAAGATGTGGCACTGTCCCCGTCGAACTGGAATTCCCAACATGGATACCACCGGTCACAGGTCTATCCTGGCCCTGTCGTGAAGGCCTTGCACCTGGATCTCTATCAAGGTCACCTGACCTCTCCACTGTAGTCGCTGCTACAAAGGAGGTGTGTCTGAGGAGTCCACATGCAACATTCCTCATTGCCTCGTCAATCTGATCAAGCTTGTGGGGTAACTGAGGTAGCTGGGGAGAGGGGTTGGGATCGCGCCTAGGAGCTAGTGTCCCTCTCAGTGGTTTCCTCCTATCAGCAATTTGATCTTGGGCAGAGCCACGCCCAACACCCTGGAACTCGGTTATGTCAAAATAGTTGACATGTAAACCGAGGCAAAACTCAGCCCACAACTGCCGAAGGAAGTACTGTGGAACCTCCCTATTATTGCAGGGAGGCTTATCATACACCATGAACCACCTCTGCATCCAATTGTCCCTCCACGGTTGGTAATGACACCAATCCATGCAGACACGTGGCTTTCTAGTGTTTGGTGGTTCATTTGTTTTTGGATTGGTGAACATACTGTATAATTGGGCTTTTGTAATGTTCAAATTTTTATTGCTTCCTTGGAAATGCCCGTGGAGTAATACTCCCACATCCTAGCTCTAAATTCAGTCATGTCGGTCAATTGACGATATGCATGGATGAGGGAGTCAATTGAGCTCTCAATTGACGTGGCAAGATACAATCAAGATGGTTCCCTCGAGTTTCTTAGATCTCGAGTGTGCACTCTCATTTCATTTACATAATGGTTAAGGTCATCTTGTTCAAAATTTTGTTTGGCATTTGGGTTTTGTTCACGGTTTTCTTCGGCATTGGGTCCAAGGTTTGGGTATTCTTGTGTTCCACCGGACTTGGGGTTAACATCTTGTTCACTTATTGTCTCAGTTTACAATCTGCAATTGAAAATTGGTTCATTGTTTTAAAAATTTGGGAATTATTAACAATTAAATAAACAAAAAAATAAAAAAATTGACACAAAGAATGAATAAAATGAAAAACAAACTCGATATTTACCTATCAATTGATGCGTTGATGAGTTTGCGGGTGAATTTGGGGGGTTTTGGAGTTGATTTGGCCTCCTTTGGTCACTCAATTGACGCGCATGTAGGGGTGGAGGTCACGCTCGGGTCGCTCTCGGGTCCAAATAGCAGAATGGGGCATTCTGCTCTATTTTTTTGTTTTTAACAGGGACGCATGCGCGCCACCGTAGCGTGCACGCGCCTCGGTTCGGTACCAAACCTAGCGGCGCGTGCGCACTGTCTTAGGTGCATACGTGTAGTTGTATTTTTGCCACTAGCGTATCCCCATTGCAATGGATTTGGGGACCATCTTTGTGCGCCCGCCCTTAAATTTAAGTAGAGTAAATGATAATGTGTTGCACACAAATAATTGATGTTCAAGTATGCATGACATGTAAATATTTTATGTGTACAAGCAATGTGGGATAATATTTACTCGATATTGAAAAAGGCATTTTTTTTCAAATAAAAGTTAGCATATTGTGGTGACAATGAGGATGGTCTATGAAGTTTTCAAGTTGTCAGAAAATAAGCACTTAAAATATAATTTAGCTTATCTTGACAACGCATAAATCAATCACTTGGAATCCATTCTATGATTGTGGTGAGAGTGATGATCATGATGATGATGATGTAGCATAGAAATAAGATTGAGGAAACATGCTATGATACAAATGGCCCAACCAGATTTGAAAGAGAAGATAGAGGGAGTGGAGTCACCACTCGGTTATTTGGGGAACCTGAGATCTTGAGGGGAAGATGAGAAAAGGAAACATCCATTAGATTACTTATTAAATATGAGTTATTATGTTCACCTAAATTTGGTTAATGATTGTATAAGGTAAGTTAGTTAGGTTTCAAGTGCTTAACAAAAAATGAAACCAAGAAAATACTAATTGAATATGGTTTATGTTCTGCTAATTGTTAGTCTTATAAGCTATTGAAATGAAAAGAAACAAAATTGGAGCAAATAAGGGGAAAGGAAGGATGCTACCTAGGTAGACCTAAATTTCATGTAGAATATGCACCAAGAATTGATTCACTTGATGCACTCTCAGGTACCAAGATTACCCTACAAGATACTTGTAAAATCACCTCCTGGTCAAAGAAATATGTATATATAATTTAATATATAACAAACAAATAATAAGAAATATACTATCCAAAATGCTAGATAAAGTGTTCCTTCACTAGTGAGATTCTATGCCTATAATTTGCGCATCATATTTCCCTTGGGGGGAGATTGAATAATATCTCTAAGGAAACCCTAGGAAATAAATCCTAGATACAAGCTAACTATTGCAATGAGAGGAAGGAACCAAACCAATGGAGAGAGAAAATTTGTGAGAGAAAACTTGTGTTAAAAGATGGTTGGAGGAGAACATAGTCTAAGAAGACCATGATCTCAAGAAGGAATTTAGGAATATTTTTATCACAAATTTGACACAACACCAGTACTTTAAAGAGTTATAGGAGAGATCCATAACAAAGTAAAATGCAATATATTTACAGACAAAAAAAATAACATAGTGTTTTCAAGGGAACATCAAATAACCCTTGGGAAAATTCTCCCATTTGTAGCTAAAATATGCAAGTGTTACCAATTAGAAGTTGATTCCTTAAAGTATCCATGAATTTTTCACCATAAAGAGGGTATATTTTTCAAAGGTTATGCTAATACACAAGTGAAAACTTTATTTTAGTTGTAAAACTTGCATATCATGCCCAAAATAAGACTGTGCATGGGGGATATTGAAATTGATTGGGTAAAGCCTTGTGTGCATCCTCAAACATATATGATAACATTGGACACATCCCAAAGTCATGTGTATATAATTAAGGGATCAAATCAAGCACGCATGAGAAGGTTGATCCAACTAGGAAAATAAATTCCAAGGGAAGAACCTAAAAAATCTAAACACAGAAAATAACAAACTAGAGAAAGAGACAAAGCTACCACACATAGGAACTAGATGTCAAAAGAGGAAAACATCATACATTTAGCCATACAAAATGGGAAACACAAGGAAGGATTAAGAGCACATGCAAATAATGCCCGTGGGGGGTAGCTCAAGTGGTTAAGTTTAAATTGGTTGTAAATGGCAGGTCACGTGTTCGATTCCCCCCAACTTGCATTGTGTGCCATGACTCGGGCCTTGTGGTTTCACCTAGGGGTATAATGGTAGTGAGATTGGACCCCTGGACCTTATGTCACGCAAGTACCAGCCCAATCTACATTGTCGATTCCCCTAGACAAAACAAAAAATAGCACATGCAAATAGTGGAAGAAAGTGGAAGGCCTCATGTCATCCATAGGTGTTGGGTGCATGGAATTGTCTTGAAAGTATCACACAATATCTAGTCACTAAGGGTCTGTGTATGATGAGAACTAAAAGTGAACAATACATATACTTCATATTCCCCCCATAAAATGAATTGTTATACATGAAGAGGGTAGCAGTGAGGTACTACCATTTCTTAGTGCAATTGGGTGCGACCAAGAGAAATGAAAACAAAGATTTAGAAATAAATTTAAAACATTAGAAGACGCAATTATTCATAGAGGGGAATAAGACCATAAACAAGTGTGGAACGATCTAGTGCCCCAACATATAGGAAAAAATATTTATTATGTAAAATTCAAGCCTTTTATGCCATCATGTAGGTCCTCTCACCCAAACATGAAGACACCGATGAAGAACCACAAGAGTCGCATGTGGGCACATGATATCAAGAAAAAAGACAAATAGGAAAGAGATTTAGCAAGCAACAAATGCATGACAAGATAAATATGCTAGGAGAGCAAGTCTAACCGTTATAAAAGGAATGGGAAATTATACTAAGAAAGCACTAAGCCATGAAACCATGACAAATCTATTTATGGAAAATAAATATTAGTTAAACTATATAGTTGAGAAACACTACCTATTAAAAAAGAGAGCAAAAAAACTATGAAAAATAAATATACTTAACTATTGAAAGCAAAAAGCATATAAAATATGAGAGATATATATGCTTATTAGTATTGGAAGTAAATAGATAAACTAAATAATGGAAGATATATGTATATAAGGGTTCAAAACCAAAATTTACTTATACATGTCGCGAGGCAATAGGTGTGATATCTACACTTGCATGGGAATGTGGTGACCCATATCTACACAAGTACAACCAAATAATCATTATGAAAACATGACAATTTTCCTGTGAAAGGAAAGTGGGATAAAAGGTGGAATCCACTCCCTTAGGTGGGGGAGGTGAAGGCACAAAGAATCAAAAACGACAAAGAGAAAACCATGTTGGCTACCGCAAGGGCCAAACGAGATGACATGAGAGAGAGAGAGACGCCTACCTTATGACATGGAAGACTTCTTTTTGGTGAGGGTGGGGAGTGATGGGGGTGGCCTAAAATAATACAAAAAGGGAATAGGGAAAAACCATGCAAGTCAACTTGAGAGATGAAGGAGATGACATGATATTTGATCCAATAGGGAATGGAAAGAATGATGATTATAAATCGTGAGGAAAAAATATAAGATAAGAAGCATACAAATTACAAAAGAAATATAAACTATACACATAAGAGACAATAGTAACCTCAACTAATGTAAGGAAGTCATCACCTCTCAAATGAGAGATGAGGGAGAACAAGGAATGAATGATGGACTGAAAAACTAGAGAACCTAAGAGGCTTCCTAGAGTGCGGGTGTAATGTCCCCTCTATCGTACCATCGTGATAGAGAGGATCACCGTGCTCAATCCGGGCAAATTAGCCCCAAAACGTTTGTATTAAAAAATCATTGATGCAAAGAACTGTATCTATGCATACTATGGAAAAACGACGGTAATCAAATCAATGCTATTGATCTCTAACACACATTCAAAATTCTGTGGCAGCCATGAAATAAAGATCTGTGCAGAAATATACAAGATCATATGGAAATTCCTAAAC
This sequence comes from Larix kaempferi, assembly GCA_027924585.1. NCBI lineage: Eukaryota > Viridiplantae > Streptophyta > Pinopsida > Pinales > Pinaceae > Larix > Larix kaempferi. The sequence continues at coordinate 375,309 of BSBM01000474.1, forward strand.
TTTTAAAAACACAGCAGAAGCAAATTCGTTTAATACATCCACATACATTCATAACATTCATCAAATGATAATTGCTAATTTACACCAGAGAATACTTATCTCAATAAGGCAGTCCCAAGCAACTGGCTATGCAACTGCAACGTTCCACCCAACCATAGGCCAGTGTGCTCCTTAATCTCTCAGCACCACTGCCACCCCCGAGCTGGGCATGATCTCTACAAGGAACCAGGGAACAGCAGACTCACACATAGCCAAGCATACACCAAGATGAGCCAAGCCAATCTACAATTGGGTTTATCAGGCTACTAGGAGATGGAAAGGAAGAGTTGCTAAGCTAGTGAGCTCCAGCACAGAGCCAGGGATGACCTTGCAAGATCTATCTAGCTTGGCACCCACATTACCTACACACCCAGCACAAGGAAGTATTCTTTTCACTGCTGTGCAATCCCTCAAGCCATACCTTCCCTATGTAGTGCTCTCAGGGTATGCATAGAAGAGTAACCAAAGCCCTCTTGATCTTTTTGAGAGGTTGTCTCCCCCACTAGGTTTATCAAGCCACTTCTATCCCCTACCACTCCAACACTTCAGCTCACAGGCTCAAACCAAGAACAAGGATGCACCTAACAGCAGAGCCCCACTTGCTGGGCATGAGGAAAACGTTTCCAACAGTGGGATGCATGAGATGGGGTTTCCTGGACTTCGGAAAAACGTGGGTAGACTCAAAACGTATTGGCACTTTGGAATTTCGACTGGGGAAGCAAAACCCATTCCAGAAAAACGCCCCAGGGCAAAAACGCCCTCTCCCTCAGTCCCAATTCGCGCCCCTCCTTCCCCAGCTGTTGCACAATCCAAAAACGAGTTCCTGGGCAAGGAAAAACGCAGGGTTATGGTGAAAAACGTGAGGATAACTTCCTGTGAGCTCCATCTGCGTGAGAGGAAGAACGTCCTGCATGAGGAATGGCCTTGGGTAGCATTTCGTGGGGGTTTTCTTGCCCAGCAAGCCAAAAATACGATTTTCAGGTTGGTAGCTTGCCCATGCACGAAAATCTGATTGCCATACCTCTCCCATCCCAAGACATTAACTGCCTTAACCAATTTCTTGGAAGAATTAAATGATTGGGTGCATGGGACAAAATGGGTAGTTGGTGGTTTATGGGTTTCCCCATTGACACATGGATTAACACCATTGGCTCAAGGGTTTGAATAATTTCCCTCCCTTTTCCTTGTAGAGTCATGCCCCATCTCTTTTGTTGCATTGCATAGCCGGTCGTGGGTTTTTCATTGAAAATTCATAGTTACATGATGTCTTATATACATTGTGCCCATCTCGCACAAGAACCGTAGGCATCTATTTTTAATTGCCGATACATGAAACGCTAAATCAACGGTGGGGCCTTGGCCTTGAGCTCCTCACCATGATTAATTACAATATTTACATCATTTACGGTTTAATACAAAGGGGGTCAAAATGGGGACATTACAGCGGGGGGGGGTAAGAGGATGGATGGAAGTATGGCCCAAATGTAGCAAGAAAAGGGGTATGAGATAAGCTTACCCTAGACAAAGGGAAAATGGAAGGCACAAAAATATAAGGAGGATACCCCTTAGAAAACTGTTTGAGGAAGAGAACATAAAGATAGAAAGAGAGTAGACATAAATGAGAGTAGAGGTTGAAGGAAAAAGGTCCCAACTAATTGCAATAGGAATGATAATTGAAGGTTGAAGGATAAAGATAAGGAGGATTGACAAACATCTATGCGCAAGCTTGAATGATAAGAATACAATAAATGGTTTCAAAATTCACTATGCAATCAATTTTATTCATATTAATGAAATGAAAGACAACTCGGTGGGTGTAAACTCTATAGTCTTACCTTCACCAAAATGAGTGATTTGATAGACTGGAAACAAATTGAAGGAAATTCTTGGAACACATAATACATCGTTGAAATCACCATCATCTAGTTGAACAGTTATAGATCCTACACCATTAAATGATCTATCATCACCAACAAATTTTTTTTGGTGTTACATTCATTTAGAGAAAAAAAATGGCATTATCCTTAGTTGTATGATAGGATGCTCCAAAAGCAATGAGCCACTCATTAGAAGAAGAAGAATGTAAGGACCCATGTGGGTCACTACTATCTAACAAAAATTTATCTAATCAATAGTTTATCTAACAGTTAAATTTTTAGAATGTCCTTAAATACTATCAAAACAGTTTATCTATCAACAGTTTAATAAAATACATAATTGATTAAAAGCATGCATATAATACTTACTAACATTATGTATGATTTGCATATATTCTAATTTTCTAAAATATTGAAGAACTTGAAACAAGAGGAACGGGATGGCTTACCTCGTGGATATATTCGGTTATGAGATCCGGATGTCCTTCTCCAATTCTCTTGTGCTCCAAGAGTTACCAAAGCGGATTTACCTCCAATCAAACTAGCAGTTTCTCTGATTGCTAACTCTAGAAAACTTCTTTTTCTAGTCCTCTGTGCCCATGAAATCCATAAACAACCCAACTCCATTTATTTGGTTTTTTGCTTCCACGCAAAAACAACCCCTTTTTCCTTTCACCTTCTCCCTCTTATCCCCATTCTTACAAGCCTTCCCCCTTACTCCATTGCCTTTCATTGGGAAGAACATCCCCACCTCTTTCGAGGAGGATCATAAAAGTAGGCCAACCAACTTATACAAAATTTAAAACCAATAAATATGCACCTAATAAGTGGAATAAACTAATAATATTTATAGTTTCTAATCTACCACGACTTCATTTTAATTTAAAACCAAACACCAAACAACATACTCATCACGATTTGATCATTAATAATTAATAACCAATATTAAGCTTAATTAATAAAATCAATATTTAAGAAACATTATTAATAATTAACATGTTTAATCATAATCGATACATTAATAATTAATAATAAATAAGCTTAATAAATAAAATCAAAGATTTTAGGTTTCTGTGGTTTGCGATTTTATGATGGGCTTCTGGATAATCCACGGTCGGCATTTTAGTTGTCAACGTTTCGAATCCCAAGCTGGATTCATCATCAGGACAAGGTTGACTAATAAGTATTTAAAGGGTTATAATATAATTATTAACATTATTCATTAATATGAATTAATATGAATTATAACGTACTAATAATTATTAGTAGTTCATTAATATTTGTAATGTTCATTCTTATTATTTCTCAAGTTGTATCATAATTATAATTATTAGCTTGTTTTGAATTGGACTACTAATAATTATTAGTAATTCATTTATGTTTGGAATAAGGTTTCCTTTATAGCTAAACTTGTTTTTATCTTAATTAAATGTTAACTAACAAAGGATTCCTTTATATATTATTAAATGTTTTACATTATTTTATGTTAAATGTTTTTACAATATTTTATAATATTTTTAACCCTTTCATTATTAATTTGATTATATTTTGACCCTTGCATTATTGATTATAATTTGACTATTATTGGAGAATTTTGAATAATCATTAACCAGGTTTTGGAGAACCGTTGGAAGATGAAGGAGAACCGTTGGAAGATGAAGACGAAGGGCAGGTTGGGCATCTCTATATGGCTACTTATACACCTAACTAGCAACTTATCTATCCATAACCTGTCCTGATGATGAATCCAGCTTGGGATTCGAAACGTCGACAACTAAAATGCCAACCATGGATTATCCGGAAGCCCGTCATAAAATAAAATCAACATTTAATAAACATGTTTAATCATAATCCAACCATTACTAATTAATAATAAATAAGACTAGTTAATAAAACCAAACATCAATAAGCATCATTGATAAGCATGATTAACTATAATTAATAATTAATAAGCAAGATTAATAAGTAATCATCAATAAGCCTAGTTACTAAAATCAAACATTAATAAGGATACTTAGCAACATGATTAATCACATTGCAATCATAATTAATAATGAATAAACATAATTAATAAGAAAACTTAATCTCAGTTCAATCGTAATTAATAATTTACAAGCATAATTAATAAACATGATTAAATCACACTCCATTCCTTGACAATTAGTTCTCAATAACATAATACAAACTACATTGTATACTAAGTTTATCCCGCATGGGTAAAGCAAGATATTAATCATACTTAATAAATCAAACCATGACAATTAACTTCCTCATCATCCTTAGTTTCCTGATTCATAGATATTCTTATTCACAACTATCTTCCACATCATATCCTTCTTCTAACATAATATCTTGGAGTGTCAACTATATTCATCTAACCCCAAATATAACCCATAAGTGGAAATGTTGATTGCCTCAACCAAGCTTCCCCAATAGGAAATCGCTAGTCATCATCACACACCTTGGGGAGTGTGCCTTAGCACATCCCTCCCACGACTCTAGGTTTCGGAGGATAAATGGTGGGAAATGCCTCCCCCCGATAGAACTAGAGACAACACCATATTGTTTTGTTGCTTCCTTTTGTGGATTTCACATCATCGAATAACTAGTTTGGGAAACTGTGTTTCTTGTAAAACCGACACTTTCCAACATATCATAGCAATGTATCAAGAATTACAAAATCATGAATTAATGCCTCATAACATACCATTCCTCTTTCAAAGTCCATGTCTCCAATTTTAATTTTTTACTGTAGTATCCAACTATCACTTAGCTTATTTAACTTGGGGTTAGTCTCCCAAAACAAGATCATGCATAATTGTGTAATCATTTCTATGTATGTACTTCATTAATAATCGACAAACAATGTAACAATCATTGTTATGTTCCATGCACCTGGTATCTCATCCATTTATCCAACATGTAACTTAAAGTAGTATCCACGTACCCAAATATCTTATTTAAATTTTCCTCCTAAAGATAAAATCAATGAACGACCATTATTATTAATATTAACATAAGGACACATATATAATTTCCGTAAAAGTAGTAAGTCCATATGTCCATGCAATAAATGTTATCATTCTAACTGAGTTCCATAGATAATAAGCAAATACAAAATTAGGTAATGGGGTAGACCAGATGGTGAAGTCGAAATGGGGCATTACATACACCCACCTTTCAAGAAACTTAGTCCCAAAGTTATAGTTAAAATAGTGTGGAAAAATCATAATGCATGGTCTCTGTGTTCTCCCAAGTAGTAGAACTTGGGTTATACTTGTCCAGGTGAAAAGCATGGTATCTTAGTTATGCATCCCTAAAATTTATAATACCTTCACAATCAATTGATCAATTACTCTCATGATTAACTTAATTCATTACTTTCATAATAAATGCCTCTTTTATTATTAATTTTAATTATAATAGGCTTCAGTAAGTGAATATATTAGCTTCCCCTTATATATAATATATATATATATATTAACTAAATTTAAATGAATTTAAGTAAATAATAATTTTTCAATTTATTTAAGGCCTGACATTTGATTTTTAAATAAATAAAAATAAATCATGGATGGGGTGCTAAACGATCAACCCGGGCACATTTATGGTGACATAATATGTGTGGATCGGCAGGACATGTCGGATGGCATCGAGGAGGCGACGACGACGTTGGTTGCTGAGAATATTAACTCCTCCCCCATTTCCAGTAGAACAACATGATTGGTCCGCACATGTGGTGTTATTGCACAATGATGGATGCTCTCGGTTCCTACACCAGGTTCTCCATGGTCGGATGCCCCAGGTTTCCTTTTGATCTATTTCTCCCTGGGGTATGGCTGGATTCTCATCGGGGCTCCCTGGGATGGTATAATCCCTACTCCTCGGCGGTTCCAGATGAAGAAGAAGAGTGCAAAGATATTTGGTGACAGTGGTGAACTCTGTGACATGGCCCATGAGCATCATCATGCTCCCAACAGGTGCAGTCATGGACGTCCTGGACGCTCTTAGGAGCATAATATTGCATGCATTGCTCGCCACCTTGCCACAATGACAAATACACTCTTGATAATCCACAATAACATTAAATATGTCGAGGAAGATATGCAATCTCGAATCTTAGAGCTTCGAGACAGGGTTTATATTCTTATCAACTAGTGCACGAGAAATCAAGGGGACAAGGCACCCCAAATCATGGAACTGACTGAGCAATCAAGGGGACAAGGCGCCCCAAATCATGGAACTGACTGAGCAATCAAGGGGACAAGGCGCCCCAAATCATGGAACTGACTGTGTGAACTCCTAAATCTATGCATGAGGGAGCATTGGAACTCTAGTGATGTAAACAAGGCACTCTGAGTGGATAGGAGGGCTAATGATGGCAAAAAACAAGCTCGGGGGGGGGGGGGGGAAGTAAGGACTAGGTGATAGGAGACTCAACTGTTAATGCATGGATGCATGGAGTGCTGCATGAAATGCATGCATGCATGCAATATGCATGAAAATCATGCAGGACCAAGATAATATGGTGAAAATATTCCAACAACAACATCAACGCAGGTCTGTCACATGAAACCGCTATTGTGTGACTGTTGTTTCCACATAATAGTAATCATAATATAAGGAGGTAACATGTGGTTAAAACTAAGAACTCATGTTCTATGTATAGGAAAAGTCAACATGAGTCATGAGTTAGATCTATACTAGTCCCAGTTGGAAACTAACATGATCAAGGTTTTAAATATGTCAACCAACATGCAACAACATCATGTCTAACAAAACAACTTGTATGTAATGAGCACGCCATGTCATAGTTAACCAATATAAACAATAGGGTCATAACTCATAGTTAACCAATATAAACAATAAACCATAACGCATCATGTTGCATTACAAAATTATAAATTAATGTGATGTTTACCTCCTACTAATCAAGCATGGGTATAAGATGTGGCATGTAGCTAAATTTAAAATTAAATTGCATTTAACTAAATTTAAGGTATCTAAATTTAAACTTAGATACTATACTCTTAAATTAAATCAATAAATTTGATTTAATAAATATTTAGTTTGAATTAAATATATCTATAATTAATTTACTTTTATAAAATTTAAATTAATTTTATAAATTTAAACTTATGCATTTATTAGTTATGCATCCCTTTAATTAAATAAATGACTTTAACCATTCAAGGGTCAAATTTAATTTAAACTCTAACCTATGTGTGTGTGGTGCATGAAGGCTACACGGCCTTCCATACTCCTCCCAAGTAAATACAGAATAAATAATTAATAAACAAGAAAAACTCAGGAGGGAGTGGGTGTAAAATCCTCCCTCCTCCAAATCCTCCTCATTATCTCGATCAATTTTCTAGACCCATTGTGCTCCAACCACCAACCACCGCTACCGCTTGATGGTTTAGTCTTCTTTCAGCTCCAACCACCAACCACCGGTTGCAAGAAACCGGAGTTCGACATCCATGGCATTTGGCTCAAGGTAAAACAAGCATTCTCTTTGTTTTTGGGGTTTTCATTTTTTGTTCTCTTTGGTTTATGGAGGGTCATCTTAATAGCATGTGCCCTCCCTTCCCTTTATTTCTATGTTTCATGCAGGCATTAACTCGTTCCTCAAGTGTTTTAAACATTTATTTCTTATATCCTAGGATTTACTTCCACCAATTATGAAGCTCATTACAAGGAAAAGGCCTTTTTGTGAAGGTTATAGCACATTCTACTCTAAAAAGAGCCCAAACATTCATTTATAGTGGGGGCAAGCAGATAGAGGTTTTAGCAGATGTTGTTTTTTCCAGTGTGTTTCTACACACTAAACGCACCGGTGCATACACGGCTACAATGCACCGGTGCTACAATTAAATGATGTCACACTACAGTTGGAAACACCATCAAACTAAAGAAGAAAAAACATAAAATATTGCAAACTATGCGTTTATATTAACAAAGTCCACCAGGGCACCACGTAGTTGAAAGCACATAAGTAGGGTAAATGGATAGGCAAGAACATCGGATTACTATATTTTATTTATTTTATTCCAAATTGGTGCGGTTCATCTATACAACAGCACTGGAGCAGTATATCCTAATATGCATCACGTTAGGGTTAAAAATTTCCAAATTTAAAGCCACGGGCTAGATTAATTTTTATTTTAATTTTTTATTAGCATTGCATTATATATAGTCGACCATACCGGTGAGATGTAGTCTCTAGCGCACCATAACAGGGTTTAATAAAATTTTACAAATGGTGTGTTTACATAATCAAAGTGCACTAGTGCGTCACATAGTTGAAAGCACCGAAGTAGGGTAAATGGATAGTTGAGAGCACCGGATGACTATATGTTTTTTTTATTTTCATTCCCATTACCAGTGCAGTGCTTCTAATAAACGACGGGGGCGATATAGACCAAGTCGCACCGTGTGAGGGTTAAAAAATTCCAAATTTAAAACCATGGACTATATTATTTTTTATCTTAAATTTTTATTAGTGGTGTGTTATATATAATGGACTGCACCGGTGCGTTATAGTGTCGGGTGCACCCAAAAAAGGTTTAATAATAAAACATTACTGCATGAAAAATTTATTTTCACCACATATATAGTGCTTTTAAGCCCTACAACATCGGTTCCGTACATCCCCTGCTCGTACACCCTGACATTTGTACTCCACATGGTGGCATTGCTCGCTTCCATTGGTTGCTGACTGGATTTTGCATTTTTCCAAATGGTGGGAAAAAAATAAAATTTGTGGATACAATGCTCAGAGGGCGTACAATTAAGCTTGATGGACCTATATATGCTTCTCTCCATGCTTTTTTTCATAGCAGAGGTATTAATGCCTCTGGCTCTACTAGTGGAGGTGTTGATGCCTCTAGCTATGTTAGCATAGGTGTTGATGTCTCTGGCTCTACTGGTGGAGGTGTCGATGTTCGTTGGCTCTGGTGGGAGAGATACTGATGCCTTTGGTTCTGGAGGTGGACCAGATATGTTATAGCAGTTATTGGAGTGGAGATTCATATTTGGTATGTATCATCTGTTTGATATATATATATATATATATTGAATTTTTCATGTTGATGTTGATGTATATTTATATGTTGATGGTGATGTGTATGTTAGGTCAGGTTAGATGATATTTGTCAGATGTGTGTGATTGTTATGTTATATAATGCAGCTTGTGTTTTGTTAGATGTTATTATCAGATTTGTGTGTTAGATGATATTTAAATTTTTTAGATGTATATGTCAGATGATGTAAGGTAATGTTTATGATGGTACGTTCATGTTTATATTTATGTTTATGATGGTATAATAATGTTTATGTTTATGTTTGTGTTGATGCCCCGAAGATCGCAGCATCAAGCAGAAAGGGATTCTCCCCGGTAAACTATCCCAATTAGATTGTCCACCGTTTGGTATGGGGAATCCGTCCAGTTAGCGGTTCCAGCTACCGTTAGATTTGGATTTGTTTTCTTCTACACCGGTTATGGCCCGATCCACCGTTCTTTTGATTTTATAGTTAAGATGATATGCAAGTGCCTAAGCTAACTTAATCTAAATGCGGAACTTGAAACAAATCTATGTCCAGAACTGAAATAAATCTAATCTATCCCTGCAAGGAGCAAAACTATAAGTATGAGTAATGGGCTAAAAGAAGCATCTGAAGATCAACAGATAACCATTAAATCATAAAGATACACCTACAGCAAGAGATGAAGAATATAAAATATAGCTTTTAATACATGTGAAAGCAGTCTATTACTCATATAGGAGAAACATTATTGCATGGAGAATAGTAAAATCATTCGTTGCACAGAAATAATTTGAACAGAGAAATATTTTACGGTAATACATATAAATGTCACCAAAAGAATCCAACAGACATCATACACACATTCCCAGGAAAAATGCGTCCTCTCCAGTCTCATATTTGGCAAATTCACTTTCTGGAAGCAAGTGAAAAATAGTTCGTACAAGCTTGAGAAAATTCCTTTCCCTGCAAAAAGTCCTTTAAACTATTCCCTATGCATCTATTTATAAGCTTACAAAATGCCTCTTGGGCTGCCATCTGGCTTTTTACACTTGTCTTTTAAAGACTTTATCTAGAAATATCAATTCGTGGCCCTTTTCCTAAAATAGAAATTCTTTTTCATAACAGAAAAGGACAGTTGTCCTTATGACTCTATGCTTTAACCATAGGGAAAAGTAAATCAAAATAAGAACAACGCATTCTGACCAGCATGTTCATCCTTGGGGTGGCGCTTCTGCTGGGGATGATGTGCCTGCGCTGACTGCTACTGCTGCTGCTGCCTTCTTCTCCTCTTCTTCAATATAACTGAACCAAATACCAATGTCCCTGATAACCACATTTGTTGGGGAAGGGAGCAGGATCTTCTGGGAAGTCACATGCTTACCAAGCTCTACCTCAATACCATGAATTCCTGCTATTGCTGCCTAGTGGATCTCTTTGAGCAAATGATTGTATACCGATGACAGTCCAATGTAATGATGGAGATCATCGGTGGCCAGCATATCAATCTTCTTTACATATTCTATTTGAATGCCCATCTCTTCCTTCAAGTCTGACAAACGCTGCTCTTTGCTTGGAAACTCATCGAGGGACTGAGGAAATATCAGCTTGCAATTTTCATGTACTTCATGGATCTTTTGATACAGGTTGTTACCTTTCTCAATTGTTCCCTGGATCTTAGCCATCGACTTGACGCCACAATTCCTGCAAAACTCCATGAGGGCTATATCTTCCTTAAACTCATCCACAGATTTTAATGGGAGATGTTTAGGGAAATCCTCCTTTCCTTCTCTCCACTCCATCTGACTCAGGATGTTAGCTTTAACCTGAGTGTATTTGACTTTAAGCCTGATTTCTTTGGCATTGACTTCTTTCAACCTAACCAACATGGACTTGAGCCTGCACACCTCCTCAGTTATCAGTTCTTGTGTGGCATGCATTTGACTTAAGATGTCACCAGACTGCTCATGAAAGGGAGACATATCTATCGCTCTGCTTTCTGCTTGCTCTAACTGCTCAACCATTTCCTGCTTATCCACTTCTCGGTGAAAGACTCTAGCTTCATAATCATTCTTTTTCGCTTCTAGAACCATCATCTGGATTGCGAGGTGCTCCTTTTCTTCTTCCAAATGTTGATACTTATCCGACAACTCCTTATGATCAGCAGACAGGCAATTATATTTGTTTACTACAAGATCCCTGTAAGCCTGCTCATTAGCCATAGTATGTTGCAGCATGCGAGCTCTCCTCTTTGTTGACTCAAACTCCTTGACCATGTCAATCACAATATCTTCTGTTGCTTTTGGTGCCAACATAGCGGTGGATGCCATGGCTATGGGAGCCTTGTTTGTATTCTGCATGACCGTGGTTTCTCGCTATGTGACAATGTCTGCTTGGAAAAGTCTCTTTATCCTCTCCTTCGATTTCAGGACCACATCCTTCTTCTTATAGTACACAAATTTATCCCATCAAGACACAGTATGATCTTCGGATGGGGTGAAAGGGATAATCGGGAGGTCTCTTATATGTACTTCTGCCTCTACGGGTGGGGTCTGAGCCACCTTAGACGAGTCTATTTCCATATCTTGGGTGCCAGAGCCACCAGCCTGAGCATCTTCATTGGCCTTACTTTCTTCCTCGGCATTTTGTTCTCCTTCAGGATTTTGCTCTTCTTCGACATTAAGCCTTCCTTGCTCTTCCCCATCTTGCTGCTTATTCTCAATTTCTTCCCTCTGCTCTTGTTCCTAAGCTTCCTGCTCCAATCTTGCTTCTTCTGCCTCCTGTTGCAATCTTACTTCCTCGGCTTCTCTTCGTAACCCAGCTTCCTCTTCTTCTTGCTGCAATCTAGCTTCTTCTTTCAATCTTCGTTCTTTAAGGGCCAGGGCCTCAGCTTCTTCCTTTTCTTTCTACAGAATGGCTTCTCGGGCTGGGGCAGAGCTAGAGCTAGCTCCAACACCGTGTCGACAACAATTAATTACTAAGAATATGCGAAATAGCAGAAATAATAGAACAGAATCACTTTTATATTGATCACGGGCCACTTCGAGGGGGCAACCTCCTTTGAGCAAGCTCAATACAATTAACTTCACGGTGCCTTCAATGACCTCAACACACACTTATATACTAAGTCTATGCCCAATACCATGAGTCAAAACCATGGGACATATAATACTACGGGACGACTTCTAGGTGAAAGACTCTAGCTTCAGAATCATTCTTTTCTGCTTCTAGAAACATCATCTAGATTGCTAGGTGCTCCTTTTCTTCTTCTAGATGTCGATACTCATCTGACAACTCCTTATGATCAACAGACAAGTGATTATATTTGGTTACTACAAGATCCTCGTAAGCCTGCTTATTAGCCAAAGTATGTTGCAGCATGCGAGCTCTCCTCTTTGTTGACTCAAACTCCTTGACCATGTCAATCACATTATCTTTTGTTGCTTTTGCTGTCCACACAGTGATGGATGCCATGGCTATGGGAGCCTTGTTTGTATTCTGTATGACCGTGGTTTCTCGCTGTGTGACAATGTCTGCTTGGAAAATTCTCTTTATCCTCTCCTTCGATTTCAGGACCACAGCCTTCCTATTCTTATAGTACACAAATTTATCCCATCGGGACACAGTATGATCTTCGGATGGGGTGAAAGGGATAATCGAGAGGTCTCTTATATGGACTTTTGCCTCTAAGGGTGGGGTCTTAGCCACCTTAGATGAGTCTATTTCCATATCTTGGGTGCCAGAGCCACCAGCCTGAGCATCTTCGTTGGCCTTACTTTCTTCCTCGGCATTTTGTTCTCCTTCAGGATTTTGCTCTCCTTCAAGATTTTTCTCTTCTTCGGCATTAAGCCTTCCTTGCTCTTCACCATCTTGCTGCTTATTCTCAATTTCTTCCCTCTGCTCTTATTCCTAAGCTTCCCGCTGCAATCTTGCTTCTTTTGCCTCCTGCTGCAATCTTACTTCCTCGACTTCTCTTTGTAACCTAGCTTCCTCTTCTTCTTGCTGCAATATAGCTTCTTCTTTCAATCTTCGTTCTTCAAGGGCCAAGGCCTTAGCTGCTTCCTTTTCTTTCTGCAGACTGGATTCTCGGGCTGGGGCAGAGCTAGAGCTAGCTCCAACGCCGTGACGACAAATCTGAAATTCCGTCATGTTGTCAATTCCTCTGAACACTTCCTCTTCGGCATCATAGTAATGGGCATACTCAAAATGAGCATATACCTCCTTTTAATGCTCGGCAACCTTGCTCCGCCTGTCATTTCTATGGAAGATTACCTCACCGAAGTGAAAAGCTTTCAACTCCTGAATGAACTCTTCGGCTATTGCAACTCCTGAGAATTTATAGGCTCCTATACAGAAAGGCAAAGGAGGGAGGGAAGCTTTATGCTGCTTGTTAAGAACTCCTCCTATTCCATTAAGGATAACCTGCCTGACTGCTTCTTTCAGGACCACATAATCAGTGGCATATTTTGGTAAAATGTATGGTGGCTTGGTGCCTCCAAACATCCTAATATAAGTACCCTCTCCTGAGAAGTAGAAATCACCATAATTCTTCAGGACTTCCATGGCATTCTCCGACAGGAAATTGGGCTCTTCATTGAACATCTGCTCATACAGAGGCATGATGAACTCTTCAGAGATGAGCTTATAGTTTGCTCTATAATTTTGAGCCCACATTATTTTATAGGCAGTGTATACAGGGGTGTTGGCTTGATCCCATGAGAAACCTAACCTAGGGAAAAGGAGCTTTGCCAAGATGCAATCAATGAGGTATGAAGTCATGAAGAAATCTGACTTTTTTAAGGCTAAACCTTCTCTAGCTGCGGCCACAATGGATTCTAGACTATATGAGAGGATGGTAGACCAATCAAACACAGTTCCCTTGAAAGCTATGAAGTGGATTATGGGGGCCCACTGTATCCTATATACAGGGCCATCGGGCATACCGAAGATTCTGCTTAACATCAGGGCGATTAACCTAAAAGGAGGTCTTAGGATCTGAACATCATATTCATCATTATCTCTCTTCCTCAGTTGCTTGCTTGTGATTAAAAGCCTCTTAGCCATCTCGATATTATTCATTTGTCCCAACCATTCATCGTTCAGTGCTTGCTGGGGACGTGAGAATTTGTAGGATGCCACAATATAAGCTGGATGGAACGAAGTGGATGCCTCTCCCTTATTGTCCTGCAACACTCTAGTTTGTGGGTTGGCATGTTCCACTATCCACCCGATCACTTCAGAGCACGGGAACAATTCAGGGTGAGTGGAAGCCCTGGCTATGCCGGAGGTTCTGATGTTGAGGTAAATTTGCTCCTCTTCTAATAGCACGTCTGGGATATCTTGGTCCCTGATCATCCGGTAAACATCTCCCCACCGAACCTTGGGAGGGACGCCAGTGGTGCACTTTGTATCTTCAAAAAGAGTTTCAGTCCTTGGTTGCACTGGCTCTGGCTCCATCATTTTAGCTTTCTTTCTACCACCTTTTGGCATCGTGGCTTATCCCTGACAGCAACCATATGTGAATGAATATTAAATTGTAAATCATTATGAGAGAAAAATCATAGAGCAAGACTATCATGCAAACAAGAAACAAAATTATACGGCTGCATGCTGGGGGGCAAAAAAAACATAATAAGGAAGCAAAGAAAATATTTAACGAAACTGCTTTTCAATAACTGAGGGAACATGAATGCATAAGCGTGGAAAAGGAAAATTATGGAGACTAAGCAGTCCAAGCTAAGTATTTGAGCGATCGAGTAGCCTAGTCAGCTATGACGGGCGTTGCTTTTTGTTATGACAGTATTGAGTAACGGCACATGGCCGGCAAAAGAACATGGATTGAGTGTATCGACTCGGCTTGGGCAGGTTTATGATAGGACTGCAACCAGTGGGACTGGCTAGGCTTGACTAGTTCTTTCAATGGATTAACTGGGGACAATTAGCACTGGCTATGACTCCTAGCTACCAGTAATGAGAATTCTACGGGCTGTAGTGGTTATAAACTTTTAAAGGATAGCATACTACGAGAGCCCACCAGCTACGTAAAACCCCAAGAAAGTCTTGACGCATAGATAAGACAAAGTTATCGGTAGAACCCCTTACCTGGCAGTGAGACAATGGTGCTATGGAATCGACGCGGCTACGAAAGAGCTGCGTTGGAGAGAATGAGTGTAGTCTCCCAACAGCGTTTTCTAAATCAAATTCTATCAACGGGATAATAGAACCCCCACCACCCTTATATATAAAACTGGTACGTGCGGGAATTTAATTGGGTAGGTGGAAAAATAAAAATGGGGTTAATCACCCGTGCGGTGGGGTCATTTCAAACCTTCGGCATTTATGCGTAACCATCGATACCGGAAGGAAAAGGTGAGTCTCGTCCGCCATTGCGGGCGGACTTCATGAGTTTCTTCCAAAGCGCGAGTGGACTTTATGGGTTTGGGCGCGGTAGACTTTGCGGGAAAGATTAGGAAGACGCTCCGCTTTTGTGGAAAGGTTTGACGAGTTCTTCCAAAGATGGCGAGCTAAAAGTTTGCGGTGTAAACTCGTGAGTTTCTCCCGACGTTTCGGGAAGACTCGACGAGTTCTTCCGCAGATTGATAAATGAATATGCAAAGTCTTTTCCGAAATGTGAATGGTCGAGTAACTTGGGGAAAAAACAACTTGTTGCGGCAACACTTGACGAACGCTTTCGCAATTTCGGGAGAGAATCTTGAGTTCCTCCGCCGTTTCGGGAGAGAATCTCGAGTTCCTCCGTCGTTTCGGGAGAGAATGCTGAGTTCATCCGCAGTTTCAAAAACGCTAAGTGTTTTCGCAGCTGCGAGAGAGAATCTCGAGTTCTTCTACTATTTTGGGAGAGAATTTTGAGTTCTTCCGAAGTTCAAAAAAAAAAATGTAAGTGCTTCCGCCGTTTCAGGAAAAAACCTTAAGACTTTTCGCAGTTGCGGGTGAACATCCCAAGTTCTTCCACCGTTTCGGGAGAGAAATTTGAGTTCTTCTACAGTTTCGGGAAAGAATTGTGAGTTTTGACTTAGAAGAAAAACTTCAGTTTTAAAACAGATTCCCCACTTGAAACAAAACTAAGTTCAAAAGGTTTTCCAAAGGAGGCTTAATTCTTTTAACCAGAACTTTTTTAGGAAAATAAGAAGGAGGAGCCCCAATATCTACAAAATTTTGGGGAGGGATGTTGCTGCAACAACAGTTTGTTAGATGGTGAAAATGATGATGATGGTATGTTTATGTTTATGTTTAATATGGCTATGTTTATGATGGTATGATTATCTTTATGTTTATGTTTGTTAGGTGGTGAAAGTGATGAGAATGGTATGTTTATGTTTATGTGGTGAAAATGATGATGATGGTACATTTATGTTTATGTTTATGATGGTATGATAATCTTTATGTTTATGTTTATTATAGTATGATGATGTTTATGTTTATGTTTGTTAGGTGGTGAAAATGATGATGATGGTACGTTAGATGATGTTAACTGGTTTAAGATGTAATTACTAAATGTGTATATTAGATGAGGTTAGGTGATAATAGATGTGATTGTTCATGTTTGCTTATATATGTGTATGTTAGATGTGATTGTTATATGTGTACTATCAAAAACAAATTTCTCCAATTTAATATTGTGTATAAACATTATATATTTTAAATTGTGAAAAAACATCATGCATATTTATTTTGAAAAATCATGAGAGGTGTTTATTAAAAAACATCAATAATATCTTCTTCCTTACAGTGTAGTTACTATCATATTGTTATAATAAATGTAAACAATTTTTTGAACTTATATTATAAAATATAATATGTCAGAAAGATTTCACAAGTAATTATATCTTTTTTTTCTTTTTTTTGTAACTAGGGGAATCGGAAACTGGGAAGGGGATGATACTCGCGTGACACGGGATCCAGGGATCCAATCTCGTCTGCTACCAATATATCCCTAGGTGCACCCACACAACCCACAAGCATGGGGCACGGGTAAGTCGGAGTGATTTGAACTCGTGACCTCCATTTATAACATTTCCTTCATATCAAGTGAATCGTCGGTTGAGATACACCCCTGCAGGCCACATGTAATTATATCTTAATTATATTTAAATTAATTAATTTTAAAAATTATTTTAATAATACAATGCATTCCATTCCCCTCTAACAAATATTTTTTTATACGAACTTATCATGAACTTATAATTTGAATTTAATACATCTTAGTGTTAAATGTAATTAAACGAAAATCACAATTAATCATAGGAATAATATATGAAATTGAAGTAATGCAACTATTCTATATTTGATCTTGTGAGAACTATTCCTAAATTGACACATTGCTTCATCTTGATTTAACCATAAATGAATTGTACATGCATACATAAATTCCCAATTTAAATATGATTTAATACTTATATCATGGTTTTGTTTTTAAGGGTATTTCCACATTTTAATAGGGTGTAATTAACTTCATATTTGGGGGATAATGCTTACAATATATGAATTCAAATTGCCTCTATATTTTCCTCATTATTATCATGATTTAATTAACAAGTTTTGATATCCTTAGTATGATATATCAATTGTTTTCAAGGATTTTATGTCTTAACAATTTCAATTTCATATTCATAATTAATTACTAAACATATGAATAATATAAAGATTCACAAGTGCTTTCTATTCAACGTTAAATAACAATATATATTTGGTGAACATACCATTAAACCATTATTTCTAATGGGTGTTATCATTGCTTTATTGTTTTCACGTAATGCATAGTAAGTAATGAATGAACTAACAAAAATCCATGGTGAATAAAAAGTGAACTTGTTAAACCAAAGGAAAGAGCAACAATGGTAAAAAGAAACAATCTCAAGCTAAATTCCATGAGAAACTTCCAAAAAAAATATCATTTGAAAAATAAGGTAAGGAACTCTTATGCTTCAAATACCACACTAATGCAAAGTATAAGTGTCTAATTATAATATAATCATGAAATCCACCTTGTTATTCAAATGAGAGTAGTTTAAATTACAACAAACAATAAATATGATTAACATCAATGATAATTTGCAATCTAATTAGTTGATTTTGATCCAGTTGTAATTATAGTATAATAAATTAAATGATAAAAATCACACTAGAATGAATTAAATGGAAAGCGAGAAAGATCATCGCTAACTATGGACAATCGCATACAATCATTCTATACAGTCACAAATATCTTGGTAGACAAACACATTTTGCATCAGATTGATTGTTACCAACTCAAATTGTTTAAAAACATCCAGTAACCAACTTTGCATTTCCACCATCATAACATGAATAATTAACAATATAATTGAAGAATTGAAGATAAAATTAATAAAATGATATATCAAAACTGTAAATCGTGAAATAAAACATGTACATATCACTCTATCTTGCCATCACCCTCATTATCTTCCTCGCTTGGCATGATAGCACTGTTGTTCTCATAAATATGTTTAGATCTAGGTTCATGTTTTAATATAAATCACCATTCCCTATCCAAAACATCCGGGTAAAAAAACACTTGGTTCTAGTGTTTTTGGAAAACATAAGGCTCCTCAGTTTCATCCCACATACTTCTATAGTTGATACATATCATCCCACTATCAGGATATTCCTTTACATTATTTATGTTAAATGTGTCCCATCACTTGCACCTAAAAATAACACACTCGAAAGATGAGAATTCCACTTGAATGATCTCTTGTATCTTTCTGACATAAACCAACTTCCCCCCTTTTAGTTTTTGATCGTGGTGTCTAGCAAAGCTAGATTAGTCGAACTCGACTTCCACTCCACATTCTTTTGTAAGACGTCCATCATTGGCATCCTTGATGCGAAAATGATTCCCATATGTCCACATAGATGGGAACAAATGCACCTGTAAAAAAGTGAACAAATGATGATGTCATATCTCTAATAACCCAACCATTAATATATAAAATATAGATGATATAATTCAAAGGTGATTATAAATTTAGAAATGTATAACAGAAAGATATTATTCCCAAGTTGCTATGATCCATATGTTTAGTGCATCCTCCTTAGCATGTGGGTAACGAACAGATGTTCCATATTTGTCTCTAACTTGGTCAGAAACCCAACTGTTGAAATAGATCATTGGCATATTTTCTTTTAAATGATCTAGATAAAGCATGCTTCTACTTTTCAACTGTCTAAATTATTTCCTATCAATTTCTCATTTTCTCCTCTTCTCTTCATACAATGCGACCCACGGTTGTGTTGCCTCCGCATTCTAATTGATGGAATCAATTTATGAATTCATTGTTGTATTCATGAAATAAATTTGACATATAGTACGTATGACATCAAATATACATTATGAATTTCATTGTGAATATAAGTGACGAAAGATAACTAACTTACTCTTTATCATGCACCTTTTTCCATTCAATTGGAGTAGCTCCTGATCTATTTTGTCCTCATAGCATTCATCATCCCAAATCATTGTTCCTAGTGTGTGGTCAATTTTATTGATGTACTCACTGGCATAATAGAACGACTCATATACTATGTACCCCTCTACCATAGACCCCTCAGGTTTTTCCCTTTGTCAAACAAATCCCTTCATTTTTTTCATGTACCTCTCGAAGACTAACATCCAACGGCATGAGACCACCCCAACTAATTCAACCTTATCAACTAGGTGAATTAGAAGATGAACCTATAATTCCATGAAACTTTTTTCCAATTCCTTCTCGAACATACAAAAAATATCAGCTATCTCTTATCACCACCGTGGAATGATAGCAATTTCAATCTCCTTTGATGTGATACACCATACAAATGTAGATAATTTAGATATGGTACACCATAAGTCCTCAGAAAATTCATGGTTCACACACCCACGCAAGAGAAACAGATAATGACATTACAAAGTGAACACAAAAATTTAATTACATTTTAACTTGTGTGGTAAAATATATAAATAAAAAATAAAAACATTTTTTTGACATTATATGTACCCTTAGAAGGTTGACATGGTCATGTGATTTCAAACTAGACAAATGTTTGTCTACAATGAAGCAGTGTCGTAGAGTAGACCCATGTAAATAAGGCTCCTTCACACCTAATATAACTTCCTTTTCCAAATAAAGATCATCTTTCTTCAAAACCCATGGGACATCACCTTCTTTAAATGACCAAGAGGGGCCCACCTCTCCTCTATTTTCTTGTCTTGGACAATGATTCTATTTAGTATTTAAAGAAATAACATCTCTCTTGATAGCCAACGTGTCACTTTGTTTTGATGATATGTGCTTCCACAAAGAAGATGAATCATTTTTAAATATATGGATGGGAAATAGTAAGTGGACAATATTAAGATGCTCCCAGTATGGGTGCTCATAAAATACCAATTTCCTTTTCATCTCAATGGTAATTTTATCAACATAGCCTGTCAAATAATTCAGGATCATCAAACATAGGTTTCCTGTTTGAATTGAATATTTCTGCAATTTCCTTCTCCTTCACCCTGTCATACTCCCTAAGTTAGTCAGTTGGTGTCATTATTTCAGGCCTTTGGGTTTTCTTTGGTTTACCATTGAAAGCAGATGTTTCTCTTCTATAAGGGTGGCATTCTGGAGGAATACCATTTAGCATTTGTACCCTGTATTTCACAGGTGGTTGGATCACCTATCCTTCATAGAAGGTCCAAAACATTTACATCCATGATACCCTTTTGTTACAAGACCTGAAATGTTATAGTATACATAGCACGTTAGTGTTGAAGGTCAATATAGTTGCACCAAATTAAAAATGCCAAAAATATTGCTACAAATATAAACAAAACAAACAACATATTTACCATAGCAAACTCCTAATCCTGGATAATCATGTGTGGTGTACGCACATATACCATACATCATAAAACTCCTCTCTGTTGAGATGGGACTTGATACATCTTATACATGTATCCCTTCCCATAATTCCTTCAATTCATCAATCAATTGTTGTAGGTAAACATCCATATTATTCACTTGTCTTCTACCAGGGACTATAAGATCCAACATGAGATTTTTATTATTCATGGACAACCATGGGGGGATATTGTTATTTATCACTACTATAGACCAAACAGAATAGTTGGTATTTTGGAGGGAATATGGGTTGACGCCATCCATGGCTATGCTCAATCGAAGGTTACGTACTTCATCCTTGAATTTATCGGGCCATGTATCCTCTATATGATTCATGTCTATTTAATCTGTTGGGATTTGCATAAATCCTACCTTACTTCAGTGCAAGGCATGCCATCCCTGCAACATAGCTAATTCTTTGCAATGAAAGAGCCTTTGAATCCTTGAGATTATAGGTATGTGCCTCAATATCTTATGAGGAGGACCATTTTCTTTGGCCTTGTTTCTTGCCTTATAGTACCGGTCATGCCCATATTTTGGACATATCGCTTTGTCTGCATATCTGTCTCTATATAGAATACAATCATTCAGACACTCATGATATGATATGTACTCAACACCCAACATTTTCAGCATTTGCTTTGCCTCTTCGCAGTTGTCGGGCAAGACAACATTACTCGAAAGTATCTTATCTTTAAATAATCTGCAGTTAGTGGGAAATATAAACGTACAATGTCATTTAATTTTTCATAAAATGGACCATTTTCAATGTTGATTGTGTGAGAAGATTCCTCAAAATATAAGGGATTTGGTGTTCAATTACCTCAAAACTGCTAAGAAACAAGTTTCCGACATGTCATACTTTGATTTCAAGTTGTATAGTAACATTGTTGTCCCCAACTGGGTAACTTTGACCAACCAGGTCAAGGGGTGGTGGAATCCGATTTAAGGCTTTCGAAGAAGGCATTAGTGATATGAGTGCCATCACCTAGATCATTGTCATGGAATGCATGTAACAACATTGCATCCATGACACTCGTATGTCATAATAAATCATCCATACCAACCTCTATTTCATTGCCTCATGACTGTCAACATGTGAAGAACTATTATTATTGTAGGCATTCCTAATTTGTGAGTCTAGATGCAGTGGGAATTGAATAGGTGGTTGATTCAACAATTCTTGGTATGTTTCCTCCCCAAGTTCCGCTCTTTTGCAACGTTCTCTTGATTTGACACTGTAGTGGGGTGCAACAAATGATGGTAGACAAGTCGCTCATCATCATAATCCTGTTTTCAAAAATATTGAACATTACATCAATGATATTAGTAACCACAATGCAATTGGTTTGTTCTAACATTATACCAAACAATTATTACAAAATTATGTTAATTTTTTCCAATAGTAAATGTTCAACCGCAAACAATTTATAAAACAAAATTTCAAATTGAGAAATACATTAACATCAATCCCATTGAAAATTAAAATATACACTTAATCGATGTTTTATGTCTCGCGTCCCAAGAGGATGTCTAAAGGTAGTCCCACTGCAAGGTGTCTCTAACAAGCATTTGGTGGTCTACGGAAGTTATAGTTTATTAACAACTCGTCACCAGGAGGCAAACTACGTACATTGCAATCACAACAACAAATATGGATGCTTTCCTTTTCATAAAGAACCCTTGGTCATTGAAGTGTTCCTCAAATGAAAAGTTTGTAGAAAATAAAGAGCACCTAGAACTATGTATGAACCCTGCAATGTTCCCATAAGTGCGTGGATGACCATCGATATATAATAGGTTCTTCCTATTAAAGTTTTCAAAAACATAACCATTTATGCACATACTATACATGGAAATGCTATGTTTGTATTTACAAATATTCCTGTAATCTGACCCACAATAGATAGGACCGCAAAATGGAATAAGTGCTATTGACTGTTTGGGGGAAACGAGTACATGTGAAAGGATAAACAACCCAAGATTTGCAGCATCTATATTAGACTTGGAAATCATAAAATTATTACCACAAAAGGAGAATTTGGTTCCAACATCATGCACAAGTAAATAAGACGGCCAAGTGCCATACAAGGCACAGTTGTAACAAGTTTGATATTTACTTTGTAAATTCATGGGAAGAGAGAAATCATTGCTACCCTCCAACAATTGCACCGACCTTGGTGTGTACTTGGACATTTTTGCTCTCAACTCATGCAACGTTTTGGATCTCCTAGTAGAGATGTTTTGGGTGGCATTGATAACATACTTTGGATCACTAGAAATTTTAGTTGACTGAACAAAAGTGGAGGGGTTAGTCAATTTAGGATGAAACATAGTTTTTTTGGCTTCCAACTTTTCCAAAAATGAGAATAGGGAAGTGTTCCTACATGTCTTGTCTATATCACCTATTGGATTTGTTACCGTAGTAGAGGGTATTAGACCATCAACATTGGGAAGTTGATCATTAGTATAATGGGTGAGTGTGACATGTTGAGGGTTCTCTTCTAATCCTTAACATTATTAACAACCACATACTACTAGGGTGTCATAAAAAAAATAGCTCATGACAAATTACCATTGATGACCCAGGATTGTGGTTGGAAGATGGCATGTTACAATTGGAAGGGTAAAGCGACTACCCATTTTCATCTACCAATTGCTTGCGGTATCTCACTCATGATAACAACTTAGGACATTTTGCAACTAGTGAAATATCTTGTGCATCTAAATTCGATCTTGAATCGAGATCCTACAAAATAGAATACATTGTTATTTAAATTCACATGGACAAGTAAAATAAATTCAATTAGATAATCAAAATATAAATAAAATATGAACTTATTGGAGATGGAAAGGGAGAACTCATTGAACTTTGAACAATATACAGTGAGATGGAATTTGAATAATTGGCCATTTGATATTATAAAATTTTCTCCCTGCATTTGAGTCAAACCAGCAATCGATACATGTCTACATTCTGAAAAATAAATTTTGAGAACCATATTACAATCTTACTTCCTATATAGCTTTGAAACCATTTTGTAAGAATAAGGCGAGTTTAAGCAGCATATGTATACTATGAAATATTGTAATTGTTGTGGTTGAATCCTAAAAGAACATTTGAGATGAATATATCATTTTATGTTGAAATAGAAATTCCTAGGGATTTTTAATTAAAATGGAGTGCCTAAATATTACAACTGCACCAGTGCATTATAACTAACAAAAGGCACCGCTACTACAAATCCATGTACTCACTGTGTTGAAACATTCACAAAAATATCCGGAAACAAAATTATCTGTTATATTGGATAGCGGATAGTTATCGATGCAATTTTCAATATTGTTGAAGGCGGTGTGCTTGGTATAATAAGGCACAAGGATGCATCCATATTCTTAATATGCACCGCAACACGATATATTTTAAAAAAAAATTATATTATATGCCACCACGGTGCTTCATGAAAATATAAGCACATCATGGCTTGTATATCTTTCTGGTGCACCACTATTTCATTGAAATTTTAAAACTTATCTTTATGGTACATTTCTTGTTCTTACGCACTAGTGCACCAATGCAACACGCACACCAAAACCCTAAGAATTAAAAATAAAATAAAAATTGCACGAATTATATTTCCATAAATTGAAAAAAGAACAGGAACTTCATTTTTAAAACCTAATTCCATAGAGTGTTTATAAAAATGAATTCCTAATCACTATTTCATTATTTTGTCGAAATTTCAAAGGGAGAGGTTTGGAAGAGAGACTTACCAAGGAGGATTTTGGAGCAACCAGATTATTCCAAAGATCGAAATTTGTAAGGTATGATGGATCAAAGAAAACCCTGCATAGTAGAAATTTGAAGTATGTAAACTTTTTAGTATTGATCACAATGCATGATTTATTTATTTTCCTATTTAAATTTTAAATGAATTCAGAAAATACAATAAAAACATCATAGTTACCTTCAACATTGCAACCGTGGTTTTCTTGTTGCTTCCTTTTGTTTTATGTGGATACAAAATTTTACATTAGGATTCAAATGCCTCTATTATTTTAGAATTATGTTTTTTATTTTTAGGGATTTTAGATTTAATGGGTTTGTGTTTTTATATACAAATCATTGGGTGCCTTGGGACCACTTCTTGGGTCGAATCCGAAACCATGTTAGATCTGTAAGTTTTTTGTTCAAAACGCTTACGCAATTTTTGTTGCTCGAATGCACTAGTGTGTTTTTAATTAAAGTGCACTGGTAATGTCAGCTATGTTAATCTTCTTTTCAATATTTTAACTTAAAAAAAACCCTTATGCATTTTCCAGTGCGGGAGAGTTGTAATAAAGCACTGGTGCGTTAATTGTAAAAGCACATCATTTTGATTACCAGTACTTAAAAATAAATATTTTGCACTGATAAACGCGTAGGTGAATATTTTTTATTTTGTTCTTGTAAACAGTGTGTTCAAGTATAATGTGACGGTGTGTTCATGTATTATGATAACCAACGCATTTTTTTTACTAAAACGCACTGAAATGACAGACCACTTTTTTATTTTGAATATATCTAATTTACTTGTATAATATAGTTAGTAGCTTCTCTATTTAATGGTATAGGTTGTTTATTCATAAAAAATACGCGATAAGATTTCAATCAACAATAACTCTAATCGAGATGATGGGCACACATCCAAAAATGTGAAGAAGGAAAGCTCTTTGTAATTTATACATTAAATCAAAATGTTTGAATTATATGTAAGTTCAACTAATATGTATTGGTTAATGTGTGTCATGTAGAGCCAAAAAATGAGGAAGATCGATAAGATTATTTGCAATCCAAGTGTAGAAGAGTGTAAAACATTGATGGAAAATTTGCAGACGGATGAATGAGGTGAATCAAAAAGAAATCAATATGAATTTTTCTTCAATTTATAGTAATACTGTACTTAAGAATATTTTTTAATATGTTTTAAACAATCTAATTCACATATGTTGAATGTTATGCAAGGACTGACAACAGCAGAAGGGAATGTCATCATAAGAAAAACAAATTATGGATGCTTTAAATGATGATGAATTGGTCATTAGCTCATCTGGAGTGGTGATAGAAGTAAATGAAAGTGGGGGGGACTTTTATAAAACTATGATGGATATAGTGGAAAGAGTGTATAGACGTACTTTCCACTTATAGTACAAAAATCAATCCAATGAGTCCAAGAATCAGGTTATATCTAAATTACAGGAGGCGTTTCCAGAGCAATGGTCAATGGCACCTGTCAGAATTGCAATAGAAAAAACATACAACAACAAAAATTAATCATTCAAAAATTAATATTGCTAAATATGTTTTTATAGAATATGTACCTATTACTACAAAGCATTCATTTATTAGTATTAATTCTGATATATTTATTTTTTGTAGCAACATAAAAATGGTTTAATGTCATTTTACATTTTCATGGAGATTATAAAAATCCCAAAGGATGAATGAAGTGATATATAAAATATGCCAATAGGGATGTCCAAAAAAGTGTACAAGGAGATGGTCAAGGAAATGGACATAATTGCATCGTAGGAGAATCCATCTCAACAACATTGTGCTTCAAGTGTATGAAATCATTGAATTTCTTTATTATGTACATCTAATTAATTATTTTAGCATTAAATATTAATTTTCAATTGTTTTGTTGTAGTAAAGAAAACAAAATGGAACCCCTTCAGCACATAAGATGGGACGACAAGGAAGAAAGGGGTTCATAGCAAAGTTTGTGAGTAGTTGTGATTTCCTCATGACAGCTTACAATTTCATATTAGTTGAGATATTCATATTTTAATTTTTTTACACCGTCCATAATTGGGTGTCTTCAAACAGGTGTTAACATAGAAAGAAGATCCATCAGAAGAATTGATTGACATTGGGTTAAGTATGGGTTGTGAGTATATGTTGGAATATCAAAAAGTAATTGTGGAATTTGTAAGTATCTATGTTGTTTTAATTCTCTCATTTTATACGTGATAGAACAACAAAAATCATTTATATTAAATATATGATTTCCTACAGGGTATAAAACTTGCAGGAAACAAAGTATGGAGTGGAGCCAACATAAGATTTGTTGTCAGAAGGAACGAGACGTGGTTTTGAAAGAATGTGTGTCATTCAAGACTCAATTATTTCTACGGTACGTCGCTTTTCAATTTACATCCATGTATATTATCTATTTTAATTTTCATTATATTATTCCCACCAATGTAGATACACTCATTACACTTTATTTTATGTTTATGGATGGAAGCTGAAGAAGAGGAAAAAAACAAAACATTCATCCAAATAACCCAAGTCATGCAAGTGGCTTAAGCACTAACAACATTTCCATTGAAGAATGATGATCTGTATGTTTTGGATGTTAATGCAATCTGCTATATATTTTGAAATAATTGTCTGTGAAAATTAGACATTTTGTATAATGTACTAGACATAGTGTCATAATTGAAAGACAACAAATTACCAATAAGTGTAACAATTACATGCATGTTGACATTTTGATAATTTTGGAGTTTATGTTGTCCCATTTTGCATGGCAAAGGGCCTCTTATTGATATATAATAAAATAAAATAAAAAATATTCTATTGCATTCACCAATGTTACATGTGAAATGTTACATTGCTAATTAAATATATGGATGATTAAATATTACAATAGATCTAAAAATTTATGATATAAAAAATTAATCCAAACGTCATATGCAAATGCAATAATTAAAATTCAAATGAATACTACTACAAAATATATTTCAATTTCTAATGAATAATGGAATTAACCAAAATAAAAATAAAATATAGATATTATGATGTGACGTCAGTAGTCACTACTCGCCAAACAGAAAATAATTTTCGATGCTTTCGATCGTTCCAATCGCACCGGTGCATTTATGACCTTGTAGAACCAGTGCGTTGTAAACAACGTAGCACCAGTGCATTAAAAACAATATGGCCCCGGTGCAACATAATACTCGTTGCATGCTCTAGTTCTTTTTGTGATGTTACACCCCAGTGTGCTATTGTATATTAACTACACCGTTAAATTTTAAAATATAGCGATAGTCAACGTCTCAATAAACTTTACAGGTGCATTTGTCTTCACTTATCATACCGGTGCTTTGTAATAGTTAGTTTTCACAGGTGCGTTTTAATAGTTGGTAATCTCTAACGCATTTTCATTATACGGCACCAGTGCATTTTGAAAGTATGTAAGCATTGGTGCTATTGTTGGTAAAATGCACTAGTGCATATTATGTTATAAAGCACCAATTTTTTTAATAATTTTGGTACGCATTGATTAATATAATGGTTTCAAATTTTAATTTGCACCGGTGCATATGTTTCTTTTAAATGCACCACAGTGTTTTTTATTTGATCGCATCGATGCATTTGATTGAATAAAGTGCACCAAAAAACAAAACTTTGCAATAGCCTCTGGCCACTAAGTTTTTTTAGCTATAATACATTTTCATAAAAACCTCTGCTAAAACATCTTGTACCATTTGCGGAGGTTGTAGCGGAAGTTGTTTTAAGAATTTTGGCTAATCTTGTAACACTAAAAACCTCCACTATAACCTCCGCTAATGGGCCTTTTCCTTGTAGTGGCTAAAAGAGATAAGTCTTTCATTTACTCTTATCCTTCCATAGGTTGTTTAGTTGGACCCTGATATTCAACCATATGTATAGCCACTTGTATCCCAGGCAAGAATTGCATTTTGATAAGGCAGTGAACCACCCCCATTTCTAGTATTTCCATCAGGATTTCGGGCCCTTCCAACCCAAATTTAGCATTTACTCTTTTGGTATCATCCCTTGAATCCTTGATAGCACCAATTTATTAGTTCACTCCCATACAAAACTTCTCACAAATCTCTGGCTAAGGTAGCAAAGAGCACGTTTGGAAATCAAGAGAATCACTCACCGACCATAAGCTCCATGGGTAGTGGTTTTGGATTGGCTTGCATTCGTGGCCTGTAGACACCCAACATCCTTGTAGAGGTGCAGCTTCAATCTCATGCCCTCCTTTCATCCTTCTTTCAGGCGACGAGGAGTCCAAGGTTTATACTAGGTCTCAGACATGTGCTTGTTGCTTTTAAAAAAAGGGACTCGGGTGGGCTTAATTGTCGTGACAGTAATTTGGTGGAATTTGGTGCCTATGTTTATCTTAGAACATACAGGTCTGGTAAGCCCAAAACATATTTACATGAAGTCTTAAAATGAGTTGTCTATTTAAGCATAAATTACAACATATGTTTAGCTTAAATGAATTGTGCATGAAGGCTATCTGCACGGGCTTATGCATGGGTTCAACTTGCAACATTGGTGATGGGTTATGTTCTTACACTCAACACTTGGACTTCGGCTTAGTTATACACAAGATGCAGGCTTTCTTCTGACCTTTGGTTGGGCTTGTTGGTGAGCTCTCAAAATGGATGCCTAATGAGGGAAGCTAGACTAGGAGCCTACTTTAATTATCAACCCTGGGGACATACAAAATTCAGAGGTGCAGGCACTATATGTGCTCTTATAGGATAGTCTTTGTCGTGGTTGGGTGTTGGTATCAGTGTTTAAGGTTTGCCTAAAAGAAACAAAATAAGCTGGAAAAGGATTGTCTAATCTATGGATGAAAGATACCCATGCTAAGAAGTTCAAGTACATAGGACAGTAAATCTATATTAAAGAATTTAAATGTTGAAAACAATAAATATGTTCCTAAGAATTGACTTGTTGAAAAGAATAGAGAATTTAGACGATGGAAGTGAATACTGAAAACATAGCAGATCTATTCTAAATGAAAACTGGATCTTTAATCTAAGAAATAATTACTGTAAATCAAATGCATAAAACTAGAAGTCTGTTCTAACCTATTCAATTTCCAAAACCAAGTTCAGAATACTATTATCTAATGCTACGAAGTAATCAGAATTTCAAGAAGTGAATATCATTAATTAACCACAGTATTGAAAGTAGCAATCTTTATGAGCAGCCATAATAATGGGAGAGTGCCTAAGCTTTAAGATCTTGATCATTGTTCAAAATCAATGTGAGTATAGAAGGAAATAGA
Organism: Larix kaempferi; assembly: GCA_027924585.1. Classification (NCBI taxonomy): domain Eukaryota; kingdom Viridiplantae; phylum Streptophyta; class Pinopsida; order Pinales; family Pinaceae; genus Larix; species Larix kaempferi. The sequence goes on from BSBM01000474.1 coordinate 405,279, forward strand.
TGCTTAGTATATGCTTTGGAAGAATGTTGTTACAGGACTACTGAAACAGTGTTACCGAACTACAGAATGCGTGACAAACTACTACGGAATCAAACTAGTCGCATTACTACAAAAATCAAATCATACTAGTTAGCGCCATTCAAATGCATTTATATGTAATATAGATTTCAGTCAATGTAAAACACATAATGAAAAATACCTGAACAGAAGATATCTCGACTTACGTGTTGGAGGGGCCCTCTCCAACCCGTACTCAAGAGTGAAAGAAACTTATAGACGTTGAATTGAAAGCAACATCAAATCTTTAATTAACATAGAAGCTTCATAGTTTGACAAAAGTCTGTAATTCAGAGTATCTCGACAGTATAAAAACGTAAACAATGATTCTCAAAAATGGTAACAGGATCCTCTCACTAGCCGAGAGGCCCGTATATATATCCTCTAATGTTTAACCTAACTTCTATGTCTAATTGCCGATTCTGTTTGAACAAGTGTTCTCTCTACAAATCAGGAAAAAGGCGTTGAGCTTTGCATGATCTTTCAGTCCTCTGCTTGATCTATGTGTTTGTCCTTTAGTGTACCTAGACCTGCTCAATCATACTCGATTTTCACATAATTAGTTTATTGAACACGCATTTAAACATGCAAGAATAATCTTTAAAACAACTTCATTAAATAATCAAGGTAAATCATTTCTCCCACAAAACAAGTGTATTTCTTCACCCTTTCTTGTGTTTTTGTTGTGGGGAAAGGTTATCAGATACCTGTATCTTGGACTCATCATTCTCCCCAATACTTGAAGGATTCACCCATCCTTGGGTGAGAGATTCAGTTCGTCGATGACTTCTCTGATATCCCATGCTACTACCCTGGTGGTCCTTGCCTGCCTGTGATATCCCAAGGTCTTATCCTCCTTGACCCATGCTCTCCTCTCTTCTTCTTCATTGATCTGTTCCTTAATAACCAGGGGAAGGAAGAATGGGGGATTTAGCCTCATTCCAATCCATCTAAGTTGATTCCTTATCAGAGATTCCCTGTAGATCTTGGCTTTGAAAAGAGCATCTTCAAGTCTGAGAGGGGAGTGGAGCTCTCTTCTTTTTAGGTCGTTTGCTACTCTGCACCATCTTTCCTTAATGGACTCATGAACCTCTTTGTGTGTGCCTTGGAGAGTAACATCAAAATGAGCCACAGCCTCCTGCTGCTTTGCAAGGAGAATGGGGATCATCTCCTCATCCTGGGTGAGGATCCTATGGTTGTAAATTATTCTTTCAGGGTGAGTTGCCTCTTCCCTGACCATTAATGGGGTTTTCCATTTTGTTGTAACATAAATATGGTAGTCCTGAGCTCGCTCAATTTCGTGATTCATCCATGAACATAGTGCCCTCAACTGGAAATCGCCCATGTAAGGGTTTGGCGACCAGTTGAGCGAGCTAGGAACTACAAAATTGAGCAAGAAAAATTCACTTAACTAGTCCTTCTCCAACTCTATGGAATTTAGAGATGCATCCATAAATTCTTTGGGGTTGTTGATCTCTATCGGGAGTCCCTGTTTTAACCTTTGGAGCTAGAATTTGCCCCACTTCTCCTGTAGATAAACTGCATAAATAGCTGATGGCGGCCTGAGGTCCAGTAGTGTATCATATATTTTAGTGGTAGTATCCAAAATGTCCCTCAATTGAACAACCTCCTGGTCCTTTTTGGCTAGCTCCCCTTGTGCCTCAGCCAATTTCTCTTTAAGTGTTGAATTTCTCTGTTCAGCCAGTCTTAGCTCCCCTGCATGTTGCATTTTCAGAATTTGTGTCTTTTCAGATGAAAACGGGGGTGATGTGGGATGGCTTCCTGATTCAATTCTCAATGTTTCCAGCTCCTTTCTGAGCTTTTCTAATTTCGCCCGTGCCTCAGCGAGTTGGTTGACGACCCCAGGGTTTTCATTGTGCTCAGGAGGGTCCCCCTGGAAATTGTCTTGCTCTTCTTGTTCATTTTGTTCTTCTTCTGCATCTTGTTCTTCTTGCTCATCCTGCATTTCTTGTGCATCCTGCTCCTCTTATGCATCTTTCTCTTCTTGTTCATCCTGCTCTTCTGGTGTAGTGGGATCCTCCTGATCTACCCAAAGATCATCGTCCTCATCAGACACATTTTGAACTATGGAACTGGGTTCCCTTCTCTCTTCCTTGGTAATTCGGATTCTGGATGCTTGTGTGAATCTTTTACTTCGTCTCTTCGGCCCTTGATTACTGGAAGGAATCCCTGGGTTCGTTTTGGGGGAGTCATCTCGTGAATGCTTTATCTTCACCAAGGTATCAGCCACACTGTCCAGGTCAATTTTCCTCTTCGTCCCTGATGTAGAGGTGGTCTTGTTCATTGATCCTGGTGGTAGGGGTGCGCCAACTGTGGGTGTACCTTTCATTGTTTGAACATCTTCAGCAGATACCAACACGAATTCTTCCCAAGAAAGCTCTGGGATCTGCGCTTTTAATTCCTCTCAAACGATTAATTTGATCATCCCATGATGGGCTAAGGCATCCTCCTTTCCTTTAATCACTTTCTTGCTCATTTCTGCTAGAGATTGGAGCAGGTAGTATGGAATACTAATGTTGTTGTTCGGTGGATGATGGGCCCTGTGCCTCAACAGTTCTAGAATTCGAAAATGAAAAATGGGGACATAACTTAACCTACCAGTGCATGTAATATACTTCTGGACAATTGCAGCCATTTCCTCCCATGGTGCCGGCATGGAGAGTCTTTTAACTCCGTTTTTGTCTTTGTCGTAGACCTCTCCTCGCTCGAAAAATGTTTCCTTTGCTTCATGGTTTTCCTACTAGTCATCCCTGCTCCAATGCAGGCCCTTTGGTAGACCCATGAATTTGGCAATCACTTCATCATCCAACTTTATACATAACCCCTTCACTCAGGTGACGAACTGTTCATCCTTGATATGTTTTAAATTTCTTGCAAACTCCATAGCCACCCCTACATTGGATCCTCTCAATCCTAAGATGAAAGGCATCCAACCCGTGCTGCAGATGATTGCTAGGATTCACGAGTTCTGATAAATAGCACTGTGTTCCTCTGGTTCGCTTTTCTTGAAACCTTTTGTCATCATGAAATTCTTTACTGTAACAGTAAATCAGTGCTTGAAGCGCGGCTATCCTCCCTCAAATGGTCGAGGTTGATTACCGGTTCGATGGCTGGATTATTATCTGTGTGACCACACTAGCGTCCAGTTTCTTGCTTCTGGAGAGTTCTGAGAGGTTTTGTATATGCAAAACTGGCCTTTCAAAATATCATGCAGCCTTACTTAACTGTCTTTCCGCACTTGTCCTCATTAACATTTGTTGTGCCCTCTGCTTGATCGAGCCCTGCTTTTCATTTCATGATTTCATCTTGCCCCATTTGCTCTGATTATTTGGAAGTATGGCGGCTAGATGCGGGTTTATCATTTGCTGACATGACAAAGGTAGTAATCATGATTCATTGAGGTTGATATGACTTAGGTAGCAATCATGATTTATTGAGGCCTTTTGAACTGAACCGTGCCGCCGAATGAAGATTGAAGCTATCCTCAGCTTCAGAAAACAAATGTCTTGTGTGATAATGATTTGGCCTTAAAAATAAAACAAAGATGTTTAGAGATTACCTTGTAATGTTTTAGCATACCTGATTTGATGATCTGGCCCAATTTTTATGCGTGGCAGATTCTATAGTAGATTTGGCAATGTCTGTAGTAAATTTTGGCATGTCAGTAGTTACGTGCGCTTGCTGCTTTTTCCTTGCGTTTATTTGAAATTGTTGTATTGGTTGCTTTTGAATTTTGTGCCTTTTTCTGATTCGAATCTGTGATGATGCTTTTGCATTGGGTTTCGGATTGTTCATTGTATTGTTGTAATCTATGTTGGCTCTCTTGAATAGATGGCAGGCTCGCGTGAAATAATAGATGTGATTGGATATCTTTGTTTGCTGGAAATAAATTCTGTAGTTGAGTTGATACCTTTGTTGTCATCGTTTGTAGACGTGGTTGGCTCGCTTGATTGCTTTAAAGGTTGAAAATAATCGGGTTCACCTGATTAGATTTCTGCCTCGCTTGAATTTTGATGACAGCCTCGCTTGAATAGTAGCATGTTTTGAATAATAGCAGGTTCGCTTGATTGTTGATTGTCTGCAGTTTGCATGTTGTGCTTTCGTGGGGGATGTATGATGCCCTGCAGTTTTTACCTTATCATTTGGGTAGTGTGTTTATTTGGCATTTTTCCCATCCCTCTTTCTCATGTTTGTTTTATTTATTCTTTTTCTTGTTTTTTTCTTCTTTTTTTCTATTATGTTTCTCCTTTTTTTTCATTTCTCTCTCTCTCTCTCTCTCTCTCTCTCTCTCTCTCTCTCTCTATATATATATATATATATATATATATATATATATATCTATATTTATTTATTTATTTATTTATAACTGAATTTCAATTATTTTCGATATTCTCTATCAGCATCAGTTGTTGCTGGTAGAGTACTTGTGTAAAATCCTCCTTTGACTGTGGCTTCTTGTAAAATTTGAGCCGATGTCCATTTACTATCATAGGAAACTCTTCTTCATCAACTGTGATGATCCTTACAGCTCCATTGTCATAGATCTTTTGAATTATATAAGGTCCCATCCATCTGGTTGTTAGTTTTCCCTTGAATGTGTGAAACTTGGAATCATAGAGTAGTGCCCAGTCACCTTCCTTGAACTTTTTATCCTTTAGGTGTTTGTCATGCCACTTTTTTCTTTGTTGCTGGATGGTTTCAGTGTGGGAAAGTGCTTGCTGGCATTGCTCATCCAGTTCATTCAATTGTAGCATGCGTTCTTGTTGTATTTCTGATAGTTCCATATTCAACTCTGCTGCAATTGTTAATGTTTTTATTTCAAATTCAATTGGCAGCATTATTTTCTTTCCATATACTAGTTCATAAGGTGTGAATCCTGTTGTTGTCTTCCATGTGATATTATAGGCCCAAACCACCTCACTCAGTCTTTCAGCCCAATCTCTTTTGTGGAGTTGGATTTTTTTTGTCAGAATCCTCTCTAATTCTCTGTTGGTGACCTCAGCTTGACCATTTGCTTGAGGGTGATAGGAGGAGGACTATCTGTGCTTGAAATTGTTTCTTTTAAGCAAGTCTTCTATTAAATTTGATGTAAATTGTGGGCCTTGATCAGAAACTAGTTCTCTTGATACTCCAAACCTGTGAAATATCTGCTCTGTGAAGAATTTTGCCACGTTGGTTTCATTGGTTGCAGCTAGTGCTGCTACCTCATTCCACTTTGTGAGGTAGTCAGTGCATACGAGGATGTAGCTTTTCTTATTTGATTGTGGGTTGATTGGACCAACAAAATCAAATCCCCATTTTTCGAATGCCTCCAAGGATATCTGTGGATGGAGTGGCATTTCTTCTTTTTGTGTTGGTTTTCCCATCCTTTGGCAGTCATCATAGTGTGAAACATATTCGTAAGCATCTTTGTGGAGTGTTGGCCAATAGTACCCTGTTTGTAAAATTTTATAGGTTGTCCTCTTTGCAGCATAGTGTTCTCCACATGGTTCATTGTGAGTGGCATGCATTATGTCATGCACTTCATCTTCTCTAATGCACCTTCTGAGTATTTGATCAGGTCCTTATTTGAAGAGCATGCCTTCTATCCACGTGTATGTGGCACTTTGCCTTATTACTTGTGTCTTCTCTTTATAACTATAATGTTCTAGAAACTTCCTGGACACTAAATAGTTTGCTATGTCAGCAAACCATGGAATTTTTTTGGATATGGAAAAAAGGTGCTCATCTGGAAAACTGTCATTGATTACTTCACTGTCTTGTCCATGTGTCAGCCTAAATAGAAATTCAGCCACTACATTGTGTTTACCTTACTTGTCTAAAATCGTGATGTCAAACTCTTGGATTAGTAGCATCCATCTAATGACTCGAGCACTTGTGTTGGGTTTGCTCATTAGATATCTTATGGTTGAATAGTCTGTATGAACAAAGACTTGGTAGCCAGTGATATAGTGCCTGAATTTATTAATGGCATGTACGACAGCCAAAAATTCCTTCTCAGTGACAGTATAATTTAACTCTGCCCCTACTAAATTTTTACTTATAGAATATATTGCATAGGGCTTCTTCTCTTTTTCTTGTCCAAGGACAGACCCGATTGCCTTATCTGATGCATTAGAGTGGATGTGGAATGGAAGTGCCCAATCTGGTCCTTGGAGTACTGGATCTATAATTGTTTTCTCCTTACGATTATCAAATGTTGTCATGCATTGGTTTGTCCATATGAACTCAGTGTCTTTTGTGAGAAGTGCAAACATTGGGGCAGCAATTCTGCTATAATTTTCAATAAACCTACTATAGTACCATGTTTTCCCAAGGAAACTTCTCACATCCCTTTGTTTAACAGGTGGTGGCAGCGTTTTGATTACTGAGACTTTTGCTTGATCAACCTCTATCCCCCTATGTGATATATGATGTCCTAAAACAATGCCTTCTTGCATTAACATTCTGCATTTGTTGTTGCTAAGACATATGCTCATCTCAATACATTTTTTTAATACTAATTCAAGATGGGTCAATGCTTGGTCAAATTTTTGTCCATAAGGTGTGCAGTCATCCATGAAGACTTCCATTTGATCATTTATGAATTCAGAGAACATACTTATTATGGCCCTTTGGAATGTTGCTAGAGCGTTACATAACCCAAAGGGTAGAACTTTGTATGCATAAGTACCCCAAGGGCATGTAAACTTTGCCTTATCTTGATCAGTTGGGTGTATTAAAATTTGGTTGTACCCACTGAAACCATCCAAAAATGAAAAATACTTGTTCCCAGCTAATGTGTCCAGCACCTTATCTATAAATGGTAGTGGAAAGTGATATTTCTTGGTTGCTTTATTTAGCTCTCTGTAGTCCACACAAATTCTCCATTTGCCTCCTTTTTTAGGGACTATAACCAGTGGCGAGACCCATTCGTTGTCAGAGATGGGATATATGAACCCAGCATCTAATAACTTCTGTAGTTCTATTTTGACAATGTCCTTTAATGCTGCCAGGTTCAACCTCCTTTGTGGTTTCCTGATAGGGATAGAACCTTCTTTGATGAAAATGTAATGTTTGCAAATATCAGGATGTATACCTTTCATATCTGCATATGTCCATGCAAAAGCTTTATGTTGTTGTGATAATACTTTCATTAATTGTGCTTCTTGCTCTAGCTTGAGATTGGAATTGATGTTGACCGTCTTTCCAGGCATAATTTCCATTGTCTTTGATTTCTCTGATTGTTCTTGTAGAGATAGCACTTTTGTCCACATTTTATTTAAGTTCTGGTTTGAACTTTCGCCTTCTTGTTGCTGCTCTGTGTCAAAAAATATTTCAAGACCAACATTGTTAGAATATGCATTTTGTATGAACCTATCTATATGACCATCTTCATCTATTGCTTTTAATGATAGTGCAGCATCAATTGTTAGGACAGGTCGTAAGTTTTGATTTGGTGTGTCGTTATAATCATCAGTCCAATTTTGGTATTCTAAGTCTGAATATTTCCTTGCTGGTGGGTAAATCGTGATTTTCTTCCTGGCATGTCCACTGGTGATAGTCATGTTTCCTGATCGGCAACCTATGTAAGCGTTTGCAGTTTCCAACCACGATCTACCTAGTATGATTGGATAACCACTAAGTTTACTTTTGACTTCAATGACTATGAAATCAGTTGGGTATTCCCAGGATTCACTATTGATCATAATGTCTTCGAGCATCGCTTTGGGTTTCACAGTGGATGTGTCAGCTAGCTGGAGTACTGTAGTTGTTGGTCGGACCATTGATTGGAGTCCTAGGTGTATCATGGTTTCTTTAGTCATCACGTTGATAGAAGCTCCCAAATCGATTAAGTTTCTATTTATTTGTTTGTTATTGATGGTACCTGGATCAAGATATTTAGGGTTAATAATGATACCCAGCATCAAATCAGCCAATTGTCCTACTACATTTATGGTCGGTGGATCATGCTTTCTCCTCCCTAGTTTCTTAAGACAAGTTTCTCTAATAAATTTGTTACATATGGGCACATCCCTTATTGCTTGTAAAATCGGAATCTGGATGTTTAAGTGCTTTAATTCGTTTAAGATTGCATTTTCTTCCTCCTCTTTTGTACTGCGTATAAGTTTTTTCTGGAAATGGAGGATTTATGTTTCGTTGGAGTGTTTGAGTTTCTTCTTCTTGAGGATTTGGTTCATCCAGATGTTGAACATAGGGTTGTGTTGTTTGTTCTTGAGCTTCAGGTTGTTGGATATTATGTGTGGATGTATTTTGCAACGTTTTTCCAGATCTGAGGTTTATTTCGTTTATTTCCATGGTGTCTATGACATGGGTAGGGAATTGTGTGATATCAGCATTATAAGTCTGTTGATGTTGTGGAGGTCTGTTATTATTAGGGTTTGGGATGGGCTGGGCTGGAATTGGTGGGGGTTTGGCGGGTGGTTGAGTTTGTGGGGGCAGAGTAATAAGTGGTTGTTGTAATGGGGCTCTCCAATTTGATGGATGGGGGTATTGATTTGCATAATTCGTGGTTGATGGAGGAAAAAGTGGGGGGTATTGAGGGTAAGACGATGGGTAATAAGATTGTTGGTAGGATGGTTGATACATTTGTTGATTCTGCTGATAAGTCTGTTGATTTTGCTGCCATTGGTTTGGATTTGGTTGTGCTTGCCATGGAGTTGGTGCAGAATTCCAATTCTGCTGGCGCTGATTATAGTAGGCTTGATTTCTACGTTGGTATGGTCTAACAAAATTACTCCTCCTTTGATTTATAAAACAGAGTTGTTCTATTTCTCCTTCAGCTGCGGGATCTTGGATAGCAGCCTTACATGAGGGTAAGAGGGGACATTTATCAATGGAGTGGTCGTCGGTGCAAAGACCACATATTTCTATGGTGCTTAAAGTGCACTACCCCTTCTCAATGTTTCTTTCTACAACTAGGACAGAATACTGCCAAGGCTTGGTTAATTTCATCCTGCTTCTTTTTTATCTGAAGTGCATCAAGTTGCATGGCCAGAAATTGTAAGATGTCAATCTTCATGTCATCTAGCAGGTTTCATAAATCAGATTTTGTAAGATTGGGTCCTGAAGATGATGAGGGTCCTATGGGTAGATTTGTATCTCTTGTCCCATTCTTGATTTTCCTAGACCTAGAATGGTTCTTGAAGATCTGTAGTATCTGGTGATAGATCTTCTGGAATATGTCTCCATCTCCTAAGAGGTTTAAGATCTCAAAATTCTCTTCTTTGATTCCTCTAAGAAGGACAAGTTTCAGCGATTCATGGTCCAGGGTGAAATGGTTAGCTCGTTTGTAGCTGAGCTAAAAACGTTGGGCATAGTCTTCTAAGGATTCACGGTCTCCCTGTTGCATCCTAAATATGTCATCCCTTGTATCCTTTGCTTTGCAGTAGTCCCTATATTTTTCTAGGAATGCCTGTTTCATCTGGTCCTAACTGAAAATACTATTTCCTTCTAAACTCATGAACCACCTAAGTGATAAATCTTTCAGTGTGGAGGGAAAAAGTCTCAGCTTTTGTGCATCCGTAGTGTAATCAAAGGATCTGCAAACTACCTCAAATTCAAATAGGAATGTGTCAGGATCTTCTGAAGTCAATCCATGGAATTTTTGCAAATTGTTAGGGTTGATATTCTTCATCCTAGCATCTCCAAGATGGGGAAGGTGAACAGCTCCCTAGTTCCTCTTCTTCATCTGCCATAGTGGTGTTTGAGCTAGAACTAGTAGAGAATTTGTCTCTGTTTGGATCGTATGTGGAGTCAGTTTCGTTTTCAGAGTTTAGAAATTCAAACTGAGAATGGTCAAAACTATTGTTACCATTGTTGCTCATGGGACACTTAGGCAGAAAGCGTCCAAACCTATCCCTATCCCGGCAACGGCGCCAAAAAGTGGTGAGCTCTCAAAATGGATGCCTAATGAGGGCAGCTAGACTAGGATCCTACTTTAATTATCAACCCGGGGGACGTACAAACTTCAGAGGTGCAGGCACTATATGTGCTCATATAGTATAGTCTTTGTCGTGGTTGGGTGTTGGTATCTGTGTTTAAGGTTTTCCTAAAAGAAATGAAATAAGCTGGAAAAGGATTGCCTAATCTATGGCTGAAAGATACCCATGCTAAGAAGTTCAAGTACTGAGGATAGTAAATCTATATTAAAGAATTTAAATGCTGAAAACAATAAATATGTTCCTAAGAATTGACTTGCTGAAAAGAATAGAGAATTTAGACTATGGAAGTGAATACTTAAAACATAGCAGATCTATTCTAAATGAAAACTCGATCTTTAATCTAAGAAATAATTACTGTAAATCAAATGCATAAAATTGGAAGTCTGGTCTAACCTATTCAATTTCCAAAACCATGTTCATAATAATATTATCTAATGCTACGAAGTAATCAGAATTTCAAGAAGTGAATATCATTAATTAACCACAGTATTGAAAGTAGCAATCTTTATGAGCAACCATAATAATGGGAGAGTGCCTAAGCTTTAAGATATGGATCATTGTTCAACAGCAATGTGAGTACAGAAGGAAATAGATGCTTAGTATATGCTTTGGAAGAATGTTGTTATAGGACTACTGAAACAGTGTTACCGAACTACAGAATGCGTGATAAACTACTACGGAATCAGACTAGTCGCATTACTACAGAAATCAAATCATACTAGTTAGCACCATTCAAATGCGTTCATATGTAATATAGATTTCAATCAATGTAAAACAAATAATGAAAAATACCTGAACAGTAAGATCTCCTGACTTACGTGTTGGAGGGGCCCTCTCCAACCCGTACTCAAGAGTGAAAGAAACTTATAGACATTGAATTGAAAGCAACATCAAATCTTTAATTAACATAGCAGCTTCATAGTTTGACAAAAGTCTGTAACTCAGAGTGTCTCGACAGTATAAAAATGTAAACAATGATTCTCTAAAATGGCAACAGGATCCTCTCGCTAGCCGAGAGGCCCGTATATATATCCTCTAATGCTTAATCTAACTTCTATGTCTAATTGTCAATTCTGTTTGAATAGGTGTTCTCTCTAGAAATCGGGAAAAAGGCGCTGAGCTTTGCATGATCTTTCAGTCCTCTGCTTGATCTGCGTGTTTGTCCTTTAGTGTATCTGGACTTGCTCAATCATACTCGATTTTCACATAATTAGTTTATTGAACACGCATTTAAACATATAAGAATAAGCTTTGAAACAACTTCATTAAATAATCAAGGTAAATCATTTCTCCCACAAAACAAGTGTATTTCTTCACCCTTTCTTGTGTTTTTGCTGTGGGGAAAGGCTATCAGATACCTGTATCTTGGACTCATTACTTGCGGCTCGACATTTATCATTGACTTGGTTATGTGCTAAGATTGGAAGGTGTTGGAAAGCTCGATTGAGTAGGAATTTAAAAGAGAAGATGAGTTTACTTTGCACCAGGCATGGTGCATCTCTATATTTAAGGCACCACAATCCATTTTACACTTCTTTTTTGCAAACAAATAAAAATAATTTCATCTTTTAAATCGTAATTGATTATATATTGCTTACTTTATATATGTTTGAGTCGATGTGATGTGCATAGATTATGAGGTGGGATCTCATGGAAATCTTGCTCGACACTTGGGTAATGATTCTTGGATGCATGGCTTGGCTCGCCTTGGTATGTGTTGGGGTTTGCTAGACTTGGAATATAATAATGAAATAGGGTTCGACAAAGGCCCAACAATTTGACATGTTTCTTAAAACTCCATGCCGCACTCAGTGTGTAGGATCGCTTGACGTGTACCTGGCACTTGGCTTGGCTTCAACTTGGTGCTTGGATACATGGTTTAGGTAGGATGTCAAGGTTAGAAAAATATAGTAAAGAGATAGGGAGTGGAACAAAATCCAATAAAGTAACTTTGTTATTGCATAAGATATTTGGTAGATTGGGCATGCACCACCATGGCCTAAGAAAGAAAAGAAAAATAAAGATTTTCTCTACAATTTAGATTCTCTATAATGATTTTGAGATGAATACACTCTTTTACTCTCCTATATAAATTGGTTTGGTTTACCTATGTTTTTTTTAATGATATAATAGAATATATGTAGGTATACACAATTTCCCTTTTATTTATTTTATAATTCGTGTGTATATATATATATGTGTGTGTGTGTGTCTATATATATATATATATATATATATAGATATATATATATATATATATAGAGAGAGAGAGAGAGAGAGAGAGAGAGAGTTTCCTCTCTATGTTAACCTTGTCCTTTTTGTTTCCTTTGTTTTTTTTTTTTGCGGGAGCAATCTCGATAGTCCTCTACTTCCCAGGAAGCCTCTATGGATTGCCTTCAAGATTAATTCCTGGTCTAATTAGCATTTCTATCCTATTCATATTTATTTTTCTATGTTCAAGATATGTATTCCCTCTTTAAAAAGTATGGTTTCACTTAAAACAGGTGATGTTCTAATACACTTCCATTTTCTACTTCTAGTTTGTAGTAGGCCCATGGATCCAAATTTGGAGTTTGGGTTCTTATACTGTGTGTAAGGACCCCTATGGGTCCTTAACTACTATCTAAAAACAAATTATCTACTAAAATGTTAGAATGTCCTTAAATACTATCGAAACAATTTATTTATCATTAGTTTAACAAAATACATATTTGATTATAAGCATGCATATCATACTTACTAACATTCTAAAACTTACAAACATTCTATATGATTTGTATATATTCATATTTTCTAATATATTGAAGAACTTGAAATAGAAGGAATGGGGTGGATTACCTCGTGGATATATTCGGTTATGATATCTAGCTATCGTTCCCTAGTGCTTTTGTACTCCAAGAGTGCCCAACCCAAATTTACCTCCCAACCAACTAGTAGTTTCTTCAACTGCTATCTCTAGAAAACTTCTCATTTTTCTAGCCCTTTGTGCTCGTGAAATCCACAAACAACCCAACTCCATTTCTTTGGCATTTTCCTTCCACACAAAAACAACCCCTTTCTCCTTTCACCTTCTCCCTCTTTTCCCCATTCTTCCATGCCTTCCCCCTTACTCCACTACCTTTCATTGGTAAGAACACCCCCACCTCTTTCGAGGAGGGTCATAAAAGTAGGCCAACCACCTTATCCAAAATTTAAAACGAATAAATATGCGCCTAATAAGTGGAATAAACTAATAATATTTATATTTTATAATCTACCAAGACTTCATTTTCATTTAAAACCAAACACCAAACAACACACTCACCACAATCTAATCATTAATAAATAAGAACCAATCAGCTTAATTAATAAAATCAATATTTAATAAACATTATTAATAAACATGCTTAATCATATTCGAGCCATTAATGATTAATAATAAAGAAGTTTCATTAATAAAATCAACATTTAACAAACATGTTTAATCATAATCCGGCCATTAATAATTAATAATAAATAAGATTAATTAATAAAACCAAACATGTAATATCCCCAATACAATTATAGGCAAATTTTTGTTTGGTTGTGAGAATTCGTCAAACAATTTGCAAAATACTCATTTAGGACATTCTTAAAACAGATTGCATGTATTCTCAAATAGACAAAACATTTTGCAAGTAACCAAGCACACATAAAATGAGAGAGAGACAATCTGGAAATTTTATTACGCATGGACCGATATAATTTTCTAGAAATTTTATTACGCATGGACCAATATAATTTTCTATGGATGCTCTAGCAGTTATAACAAAACTACACAAATACCAAATACCAAGAATATGCCATGGCTCCTCTTACTAACTGATGTGTCCCTCCAAAATCTCTCCTCTAGTGGTTCTAACCCCCTCTAGTGATTTCTACACCCTCTGTTGATTTCGGCACCCTTTACTGGTTTGGGAACCCTCTACTGATTTCGGAAACCCCCACTGATTTTGGCACCTTCTTTTTGTTTCGACACCCTCTATGGATTTCCTCAACCTCCTGTTGATTTTGGTGCCCTTTACCGATTTCAACACCCACTACTAATTTTGGCAACCTTTACTGCTGTCAGCGCCCTCTACTGGTTTTGGCACCCACTACTAATTTCAACGACCTTTACTGATTTTGGTGCCCTCTACTGGTTTTAGCACCCACTACTAATTTTGGAAACCTTTCCAATTTTGGTGCCCTCTACTGGTTTCGGCACTCGCTACTAATTTCATAAACCTTTTTTATTTCGGTGCCCTTTACTAGTTTCAGGACCCGCCGCTGATTTCGGAAACCTCCGTTGATTTTGGCACCATTAAGAAAATCGCCCAAACAATTCACCACACCGAAAAAAAAAAAATAGAAGATAAATTGCCAAATGATGCTCAAATGGAAATCCCAGGTGGATTTCCCTTTGTCTAGATAGGGTGGATATTTCACCACTGAAACCAAACCAAAAATGGATGGGTTTTTCCAAACCCAAACAAAAACTCTAAACAAACCCCCAGACGGTCCCAAGAAATCAATATCCAATCAACATAACATGCCCTCCAATGAGGCGAGGCCCCTCCTTAAATATTTCTCTGGACTCCATACCATGGTCAATACCATGGGCACCCCAATACCATCAAAATGTTGTTAGTCACTTTTCTAGAGATAAAACACATTTGCTAAGCTAAGTGACTGCAATAATTGTCCTCTTGACTTCACTGGCTTTAGCATATGGGGCCAGATAGGATACTAGTCATCATGTCATCCTCTTCAATGGAAGGGGACATCACAAAACATCAATAAGCATCATTAATAAACATGATTAATCATAATTCATAATTCCTAAGCAATATTAATGATTAAGAATCAATAAGCCTAGTTACTAAAATCAAACATTAATAAGCATACTTAGAAACATGATTAATCACACTCCAATCATAATGAATAATTAATAAGCAGGTTTAATCACAATCCAATCGTAATTAATAATTAATAATAATAATTAATAAGCATGATTAAATCACAATCCATTCATTGACAATTAGTTCCCAATAACTTAATACTAACTACATTGTATATTGAGTTTATCCCACATGGGTAAAGAAAGATATTTATCATACCTAAGCAATCAAACTGTGACAATTAACTTCTTTCATGGAGTAAAAGGTAGATACAAAAACAGAATAAGCAGGGCCAAGCTTGGGAAGAATAGCATAAATACATTGCTTTTTTGGCCTAGATATTTTCATTCTTCAACTAAGAGTCTAAGGGTTTTGAATTTAGATAGATATCTTGAATGCAAGAAAAATCACTTGGATTTAATCCAACCAATTCATTTTCAAGATGGTGACCTCGAATCTCATTGTGTTTACCAAATATAGCTTCCAAATTTTCCCAAGTTGCATCTGGTGCGTCAATCCCTTGAAGGTGGAATCATAATTCATTAGGGATGGAAATCCTGATTAATCCACAAGCTTTGTCACTTTTAGTATCCTGTTTTTTTTTTATCAACATCAGTGGGGCAATTTCTTCTCCCGAGGTAATCTTATAAAGTCGCCTACTTCGTAGGACATCCTCCATGTGACCTCTCCATGAGAAGTACTTGGTACTGGTAAGCAAAATATCACTTGGAGTGGTTGTATTATAATATGTAGGTAATATAGCTTCAAAATTAGAAATTGATGGTTTATATGCAAAGACCTCAAAAAAAAAGGCATTGAAAACAGACTATAGATGTTAAAATTATGTATTTTTAAAGAAAGACATAAAATGGAACAGGAAAGCCACGTGGCAGGTAGAGATTGAACCTTGTGGTGATAGGTGCAAAAAAATGCAGTAAAGAATTCCCCCCTTTACTAACTTTTCCTATAAGCTCACTTTTATGAATAAGTTATTTTAAATAAATGACCCACTTTTACAAAACAAGTTGAAGCACTTTTACAGTGTGGTTACTTTATAAATTAAAGTTTATATGAACTTTTGCAAAAAGTAACAAAAAGAAAGACATGAACCCAAGACCTCTTACTTATAAAAGTAACTTTCAACCAAGTAAGTTAATAAAAGATTTAGTGATATTATGGAGGAGAATGGGGTTGTTATTGTTGTTGTTGTTATTGAGGAGAATGGGGTGTTGTTGTTGTTGTTGTTGTTGGAGAGTGTATCTACCCAGAAAACCTTGCTTTTTGTCCTGCAAGACACTTTACACAACCAAACAAAAACAGAAAACAAAATTCTGAAACCAAAATTTCTCAAATTTTGGGTTAGTTCTTGGTTAGCTTATCTGAAAATATAAGTTTTCTCATTATTTCTGGTTTACTGAGTTTGCACAACAAAGAGCATACACAATCAAGAAAATCCTTTACAATATGTTTCTAATTTGTCGAGTTTGAATAAAAAGCATGGCAAAGAGCATATGCAGATAGAAAAGGTAACAAACCAAGAATAAAACGGGAAACCAAACTAAAATATGACAGAGTATGAGAAAGATTTTTAAAAAAACTGTAAATGTAAATATTATACCTCTAGATCTGGTAAAATGGTTGTATATTGGGCAAACAAAAACCTTTTTGAGTGAAACAAATACTATTTCCAACTGAAAGCAACGCTTCAAACATGATGGAACATCTCCCTCATCCCCAAAATACATAGAAATAGCAAAATCCACAAATCATTTGATGCACATGGATACACCTATTCAATATCTTGATCAACAACGGAGGCAAATCTTCATAACCGCTCTAATACCATGTTCAACTAACACAGGGTATTTCAAGAAGATCAGACGCCTTAAGCAACCACTCACACAAATAGATCGCAAGTCAACATAGAGATGTCTTACATGGTTAAAACCCTCAGAGAGGGAAACAGTCCACAACCCCAACCAAATAGCTACTTGAGGAAATATATTAATGCAAAGGAAAAAAAAAAATTACATATGACTTTCTTACAATCGGTCCTCAAGCGAATGACCCTCCATGCTCTTTAAATAGAGATCATAGCTAATCAGGTGTTAAACCATGAATCGATAGTCATTAAGATCAAGGTGAATATGAATTGTTGGACGACTCTATGTCTAGAACATATTGTGACTGTCAGACTACATAAGTACAAATGCATACTAAAGAAACACACTTTACATAAATACACTTTAGACTAAGTTTATCTTAACTAAATCCTAAGTGTCTAAATATACTAATAGTTTCAACGAGGGTATTCTATTTTTCAATAGCATCTAGAAGGATGTCCATAGACTGTGGTTGTTGAGCCCTAGATGTAGCCTTAAAAATGTTCTTTCTCAATTTCTAATTTTGTAATTTTAACTTCTTATTTCCCCAAAACAACTAAGCATAAGAAGGCTTATTAACTAAAAATGTTTAGAAAAATTGAGAGCTTTAACCTTACCACATTTTCATTTACTGGAGCTAGGGATTCCATCGTATGGATTTGATGCATTATACTCTTCCATGGAAGTCATATCAAATTGTTTTGTCTCCTCAAATGGTGATGATGGTTCCTCCATAGGCTCGAGCCTCTTTGTTCATGCTTTGTTGTAGCAGTAGGGTGTTCCCCTAATTCTGTACCAAGGCCTCTTGTTATTCTCAACCCTTGACTTTATATAGCATGTTGTGTAAACTAGATCAAGGTGAAAGGAGTTGTTTGATGAGCCCATGGTGATATAACCCAGTTTTAGAGCTTTTACCTCTTGGAACTGTAGCATCCATTTTGGAAAGACTCTTCCATAAGAAGTACGGTAAATTGATAAGGTTTTGATTCTTAAGATGTAACATCAACTTGATGTGCTAATGAATAAGTAGATTAAACCAACCCTCATAGGTTAAGAATTTTTGTATGAATACTTTCTATGGAGGCACAATGAGATCTATTGGCGTCATGTGTTTTCAATTATGGAGTTGTGCTTGACTATGAATGAATTGCTCCCAAAAGTTCTATGGGATTTTCTTTCTCTTGGACCATCACTCACCGACCTGTTACAGCCATGTGGCATGTGCAATTATGTCTTATGAAACCAATATTTTTAATCTTGTGACATGATTGTGATTCCCATCTAATGTCTAGGTGAGTGCAAGAATCGTTTGTTGATCATAGCCCTGTAACCTTTCAAAGAACACTAACCATCCTCCTTGATAAAAAAAAATCTCCATAGAAATGGTTTTAGATGACATAGTTCAAGTACCCATGGTCTCTTGTCATATAACAAACCCCCCTTGACTTCAAATGTTGTGTTGGATAATGAAGGAGATAGGTAGTATGAGAACTGAGCAATATGGGAGTGCAACAAAGAGTATATACAATAACAAGTGATGAATTTGAATGCAAAGTGAAAATTCAAGTTGAGGTAAATGGAACAGACATTATAATGAAGTGAAATGGGATAGGCATGTGATGTGATCATCGGCAGAGATGTAATCTATGAGTGCAATTATAGATAGGTGAGTTCAATTTGGGCACACATGTGATCAAATCATAAATGGATGATGGATTTCAAATCATAGAAAAGCACAAGTGCATAAGTTTATATGTAAAAATTGGATCATATATTAATGCGCTTATGCATAGGTGTACCTTATAACAAATCAATCCAACATATGAAAGTGAATTATAGTATGGGAAAAAGGAGTTTGAAACGAGGAGTGATTCAGCCAAGTAATAGGTAGTTGCAAAGGACGTTCTACAATATATCTTCAAGTTTATAAGAAAATTAAAAAGAAAGTTACATTTACCTAGAAATATTACCAATGTTGAACCTATGAGGCAATGTGTGAATCAACTTGAAGACTCCCTCTGATTCTGTGCCAAAATTTACTAGCTACAACAATGGGGATTTTGCTAGTAATGTCTTGATACCATGAAACTCTGCAATATAGAGATTTAAATTAAGGTTGATGGGTTTCACCTGCAAATATTTGAAACTAGAACAAACTAGAATAAACTCTGAAGTATTATTTGTTTAGGAACTGGAGTAGTAAACCTTTGAAAAAATAAATACTTTAGAAAGGTGTAGTCTAAATATTCTACATTTTCAATTTTTTCTGAGCATATTTTTCATCTTATTTTGTTTTAATTTTGCTCATATTCCGAGTGGAAATCTTTAAAATATCTTAGAATCACGAATATTAGCTATGGAAATTGCATAATTTGGGTGCCAAGGGGTATTCGAGGGTGTTGAATCTATTTATGAATTCAAAAACACATTTTAAACACGTAAAAATTTGGATTTTATCAAAAATAATTTACCGGATTCCGACCAAAACCCACCGTAAAGTCGAAAACATAGAATAAATAGACTACTCCCTTTAGAAATTGCATCACGGGTAAAATCTTGTAAACAAATATCAAATAACAATTCTTGCGACTGAGATTAGTTTATGGAATTTGTAGAACAACAACATAGCTAGAATATAACAAGAATTTATAGCTATAATTATAATTTTGCAGCAAAATCAAATTTTGTAGTAGATTTTGTAGCAAGTTCTGTAGCAACAACAAATTCTATAGTAGATTACTTAGAAAATGAAACTATAGTTTATAACAACCTTCAAATATTGTGGAAAATAATAAATCATTGAAGAATTAATGAATGTTTCATTCTTTGCATATCTATTTTACTTATTTTGATGTAATTACTATTCTTTTGAATATGTTGGCAGGATGATCATGGGAAGGGACCTATGTAGACTATAGAGGCACCTGTAAAATCATAGCTCACTTCAATTTCGTACATCTCTTTAATTTTTTGTAATTAATGTTATAATAAATTTTACATGGTTTTTGTTGGAAGGAATCCACCCATGATCCCGATGTGGGTGATAATGATGACTTTGATGTGGGTGATAATGATGACTTTATTGATGACCTAAAGTTGTGGGCCACTATCTGTGAGGTTATGAGAAAGACTAATAAATAATTGCTTTCATTTTCTTCTTTGACTCATAGGATGATATGTAGAGGCACAACTTTTTGGTCAGTGAACTAAGGCAATTGCAATTATGTTATAACTTTTAAGTTGGTTTATTTATCCTACTCAATATTTTTCAATTTGGTTCAATATTATATTAGCCTAGAACAAAAAAATGTATTTTTTGGCAAAAGAGTATCTGAGTTTTCTTGATCAAACTGAGCCTCATTGGGCTAGTGCCAACAGTAGTCACGCAACACCACCAACTATGCCATCACATCCCCCACCCACCACTAGTCACATAGCCACCAAATTATTGTCTCTCTATCTCGTGATCAAATTTCCTCGTCTTCTCCCTCTACCAATACTATCCATGTCTTTGATGTTCCCAATGCAACCTCTAGTGGCTCACATGGCACCCCTTACCATGGGATGACAGACCATGTAGATGTTGGTGGTCACCCTCATGGTGTCCCCACACCTAGGTCAAATGAAACCTTTCTTAGAGCATTTTTGTGTCAAGAGCACTGGGACATTGTCCATTGAGATTATCATGGACGAAAACCTAATCCCATTGAAGCAACTCAAACTCCTGGGTAACTAAAAATGTTTTTATTTTCCTTAATGTGACATAATTTTAGTACTTTTTAATCTCTTATAACATACTAATGATATTCTATTACTGGTTTTGGTTTGACAGGAAATAATATGTTCTAAAGCACCTAAATGACAAGGTGTTATATCTTTTTTGGCCAACCATTCATACTAGATATAACCAACAACCATTTGAAAAAGGAGTTTATGGATTACATGGTTGGTCTATTTGGTGACATTTTCAACCAAACTCAAGTAATCACTTTGATAGGTAGACATTTGAAAACCATAGAAGGAAATATGTTTCCAAATGAACGAAGGTATAATATTCAAAAATTAATTAAGTGTGTTATTTTCCTTAATTTGAACATAAAAATTGCAATCGCATGGCCTTACATTCATTAATTGTGTTCTTTTTATTAATTTGAACATAAAAATTGCAATCTCATGACCTTAAAAAAGTTTGTGGGATCAAAGATATCTCCAAGGCCACCTGGTCTAGGTTATAGAAGCACAACCAACAAAAACTTGATCAAGGTGGGATACCTGAAATTGTTTTCCTGAATTATAGGTATGAAAATTTTTATACCATTTCATTACTAAAAGCTTCAAGCAATTCATTATTGATATTGTTATGGAATGTAGGGGTATGTCTACAATTGAGCATTATTAATATTGTTATGGAATGCAGGGGTATGTCTACAATTGAGATTCCATTGAAGAAAAAATGAATCTCGCGTTCAAGTGTGGGTTTCAAGTTGTGGTTGAACATGTGCAAGTTGGGGGGAATCTAGGGGCCAATCAAATGTTAGTTTTGAAAACATAACTTAGGCTTGGGAGACCTACACAATATTTATGCTTAAGGTCATTTTCAAGAAAGAAATGATGTTTTCTTCTAAAGTAACTACTTATACTTTAATTTCTTCATGTTTTCAGTGTAGGAGAGAAGAAGTGATGTTGATGCTAATAGAGGAGAGCAACCTCGTGACATTAGTATGATTGTACAATTATTGGATGTATGGTGATATTGAAGGTTTAGATTAGAT
Organism: Larix kaempferi; assembly: GCA_027924585.1. NCBI lineage: Eukaryota > Viridiplantae > Streptophyta > Pinopsida > Pinales > Pinaceae > Larix > Larix kaempferi. Next base: position 426,854 of record BSBM01000474.1, read on the forward strand.
TCGGTATAAGTATAAGTTTCATTTGTTTCAGGGGCATAGATTGTAGATGTGGATACTAGGGGACAAGAGGAGGAAATTTACCAAAACATGGACTCTCCACATCAACTAAGTAATAAACATTGATTTAATATTAACTTTGAAATATTAAACTGTGGTAATGAGTACCTTTTTATAGTGGAGGTTGGTCCCACTCATCCTATACACAACACGAGATGTATGTCGCAACCCATAGGTAGTAGGAATCAACATAAGAGAAGCATCCACCAAACATAGATGAGGACGAACAAATGAACATACCACTCATGAATTATTTTAAAACTAAGAAACCATTTAGGAAGTGATTAACGATCAACTTTATTATTATAAAATATTTTGTTCTATATTGATTTTTGTATAGATACATCTTGTGAAATCTTCATGTTTTATTATTTTATGTTACTTCCATTTATTCTACACTGTAGATAGATGGGGTATGGGAAATTGATAGTAATGTGAGAGTGGGGGGCCTTGGCCCTTGCTATCTTGGAGGGGGCCAAGAACCCAAAGTATAGAGATGGGTGGGACCTGCCCCTTGAGAAGTCTCCTGCAATTATTGCATGGGGTATATTTTTCTGGAAACAAAGCTCTTCTATTGCAGAATTAGATTTGTTATCACGGAAGTAGACTTGCTATTAACATCATCTTATATGTCAGTTGGTGAGAGGGAGGAGAGGGCGGCGAGCTAGATGAGATTCCACATTCACATGGTTGGCCTTGTTCAGTAGAGAATAAATTCTTCTCAAAACCAAATGAAGCTCAAGTGAGTATGTATTTTGACATCTTTCGATTTTAATTTTGTTGATAGGATGTTAAAAATGGTTGTATAAACAATGTATTGGTTAATTCATTGTATTTTTTTTGTGTTCTTATGTAGACCCTACATTTTGATTTTCTAAGAGTGTTTTCCACCTTATGTGTAGTTGTCATATCTATAGTTGTTTAGATGATTCAAGTATTGAAAATTTGTATTGGATATTATATTTTTTCTAGAGGTTGCATGAGTTTAGTTCTTTCTTTTGCGAGCTTAAATAAAAAAAAACCACTCATGTAATAGATATGCCAGGAGTTTCTATTAACTCATTTGATATATACCTACTTTGACAATCTAAAGATTGGGATGATAGAGAGTATATTAATGACCCTGAAGCCACAAAATCATAGGTAAAATTGTACCTTTCAAAATCAATGCTTATTTTTGCGAGATGAAATTGAAGTTGTGATATTATTCTTCTTGTGATATGATTAAAAAAGACTTGGAATCTTAACGCCTGCACTATTATTACAACACAATTCATAATTTTGCATGAATATGTAAACAAATATTTTCCTCCCTCTCCATCATGATACCACAATCTACATACACAAAGAATTTTCAATATATTACAATGGAAATAGATTATAATTGGTCAAATGATTAGCAAATGTGGTTTTTGGTGCTGAGAAGTAGCCCAGCCACATCTAAAAGATGTTTACGTATTTCCCTTTGGTTCTAATTGCAACTGCCATGCTCAACTACAAAAGCATGACTCTTTCATCAAAACATTTGATTGGTTATGCTATACTCCTTATGATTATTGTGTGGATATTCACTTGGTTTTTCTCTTCTTGATCCTTGGTGCATCAAGTTCATATTGTCAAAATCATACAAACATGTAAATAGGCTTCATTTTCTAGTGGGGTTTTTCTTGTATTGAATTTTTGAAGAATATATCTCGTGTTCATTGTGTGGATGGTATGTTATTTATCTAGCTTTTTTCATTTCAATTTCAATTTGATTCAGTGTTTTGTGCACTTAAGTTAATAACATCAAATCAGAATCTAAAGCAAAACATTGCATAATAAAAAATCACATGATAGTGTAAGCTCTGCTGTGACAAATTGTTCCAATGGAATATCCATAACAGTTCATAGATCACAAGAAGCACCTCATAAAAACTTCACTTGCTCATACTTAGTACTTGCAAGTAAAAGATTTGCTTCACTGTGTGTTGGGCTAGGGTCCAGGGGATGTAAAGATGATTAAAGAGTAATCATATTGAGATTAGCTCTTTAATATCCTTTCTTGAGGTCATATTTGTCCATGTATAGCATTGTTAGCTATTCCTCACCCGGGCCTCCTTTTCCTCAAGGTCCTTCAGATTTACCTACTGTCAGATGTGTTCATTTTGTGTTTTCAATCCTCATTCCCATTTACTCTTCATTGTTGCTCAAACTTACTCAAGTCAAAGACCCTTTTGTTGCCGAATAGTTTTTTCACAGTTTTCACGGAAATCTACAAGCGTGGATGTGGCATACTTTTGGTGGTTGCAGAAGAAACTCGGAAGGACTTGTTTGCTACTCGACTGTGTGAACATCTAGAGCTTTTCCGGCTCTTTAGGAAAAGGGATTGTATATATGCTATAGCTGTTTCCGGGATGAATCTTGCAGGTTACAGAAGGATCTCCAAGTAAAAGTTGGTGCTGAGCAATTTGGATGCCACTCTGTTCGTCCATTTAACAGACCTCTTTGTTGCTTTGCGTTGGTGCCTTTATCAGGGGAGAGGAGCCAGTGGTGAAGCGGGAAGACCAGTAGTTGAGATAGGGTGATCAATAGTGGAAATAGTAATGGTGTTGGTTGACCTCAGTTTTGAAAAAACTATTTACTATAAGTGGTTCATAAAAGCACTTTATGTACAAGTAATTTTCAATATTTTCATGTTTTTAAAATTATTTATAAAAAAAAATTGAACTACATTTTGAAATAAAATGAATATTTGAAATTGGAAAATCATTTTAAGTCACATCAATGTTCAAGCATTGGTCCCAAGCAAAAATACACTAAGGCACATTAAGACTAGACAACTTGGAACTTTGTGGCTAACATGACATCATTTTGGATTCGTCACACCTCAAGACCAATATGGTTAGATAGAAAACACGACAAAGTATATGTGATAAAAATTTGGAGGAAAAACAAGCTCGAGAACATGGAGAATTAAGCTGCACCACTACCCGTAAAAAAAAACGCTCACTTACCGGCATCCCTCCCCTATACACATTCCATCAGCATGAAAAAATGCTGCTTCTATGGATTGGGATAGAAAGGTTTATGTTACTAGTAGGATTCGGACCTCTATATCAGACCACCTTAGCAACTAGATTTAGCAGCTTGTCTATATCTGTTTCTTCAAATATACACTGTTAATGGTTTTTAAACGGTTACAATTCGCCATTTTGTGGGTCCTCTATTAAATTAATGAATGTTATCTTCACCCGGAAAAATTGCTCTAGTGTCCAGCCAATCCTTTTTTTTCACTCGGAAAAAACTATACTTGGTATTCAAATGAATCAAAGTATACAGTCTTCATCAGATCATCCACAGTAACTAAATTATCAGTTGCCCTAGTGTCCAGCCAATCCTTACTTCAACAGGGCTTCACACTCTGTAAAAGGGATAGGAAAAACATCAAAGCTTTGCTCTTACATTTTTAGGCAATGCCAATTTCTATCCACTGTAGTTCTGCTTATGCATCTGATCACTTGTGATCATTCATTGGAACAGAATTTGTGAAGCTTGAGCCAGTACTAATCACTTAATTCATTGCTTATGTGACTGGTGATGCAAGTCAAGCGAAATTAGATGTGAAAGATCGTGCCCATCTATGCCTTTCGATCACATGGCTGCCACCTATCTGATGCAAGACCTTTCCACATCATCATCCACGTCAATGATAGGTGCCAGGTAAGCTTGGCACTGTCTGCACCAAACCATCCGTCAAATAATTAGGGCATTTAATGAAGACATACGCATAACATCATTGAGTCATTTATGTCAATGCCACCCCACTGCCTTTGTCAATGCCACATCCACGCCACTTGGAACATCGAATTATTGAGTGTGCACCAGTAGAGATGTATTAAATGCATTGGTATATTCTATATTGAATATTACTTTTGAATTGAGACAGGACACTAACCACCGCTCTATTCAGTTGTTTAAAATAACCAAGACGTAATTTCTTGAACCAAGTATTAATAAAAGGAGTCTTAAACGTAGGCGAAAGGTTTTAAAGTAAAAGGCCACAGGACCTCAGTGCCTCAGATTATAGACCTCGAAGAAAATTTAAAGTTTCTCCATCCATTATATTTTTGTTTTTATTTTATTTTTGAACAACAGTTGTCACAATTTATAGCCACAAACATTGAAATGCACAGTTTTTATTTTCTGCGATGCATATTTTCAACCAAGGTCCTAGATTTTTTATTATGCATTGTCTATTCACAGGTAACTGGTAATATAATTAATAGAGAGTAAACCAGTCTCAAAAACCCTAGTTTGTTTCTCTAGGAAAATGATGAAAATTAAACCGAGGCATGGAAGATTCGTACTCCACTACATTGGCCCACATGGCCAAGATATTGAGTCTATTACAAATTCATGGATGATAGCATACATTGCAGAGATAGATAAATAATCTACCTCCAATCTCCCAAAGAATAATCAAAAGATAAAAACGGTGCCTGCAATGTCCTGAATAAATTAATAGAATTACAGGAAAGATTTTTAAGGCGTTGACCCTTGAGATAAATTTTGAGAGGATAGGGAAAAAAAATTCTCTGAAAATGAAATGCAATTTGAAAGTGTTGCTGTAAACTGAAATTATATTTTAGATGTGGCTGATGAAAGTTTGCCTGAAGATGGTAGACTTGTCACCAATGAGGGATATTTTCTATGCATGATTTCCCTAAACAATAGCACCCTCAACTGTGAGCGCTTTACAAAAGATTTCTTCAGATCACATACAGTGACATCGAAGAGGAATAGAAGTACCATTTGGCTTTCTTCTTTCTCGAAAAACCATTTCCTTAATTGTTGGTACCTTGTGCATTATCTTTTTCCAGATATGGTTGACAGCACCATCTTTCGCAGGAGGACCGATACCCCCTGGATGGCCATTATCATACTCAAATACATGCTGAACTTGTGCCATATTCCTACGCATTACACTTCGCTGCATTTTACTTATACCATTTAGATGCTTCACCAGCCAGTTTGGTTGCAATGCATCTTGCACTGCAACAAAAACTGAAAACTCTGTATATTCAATCATGCCCTCAAATGGAAGCTCGATGTTATCACTTACTATGACTGGAATGCACAAACTGACAATGGCATCAAAAAGGCGACAAGAAGTGGGTGTATCTCCAGCTGGGTGCAAGCAAAATTCTGCATTCCGCATGCCTTGAATAGATTGCTCGCGGCCAGTGCTATTAGGAAATCCCTCTTCAATAACTACACCAGGCTCATTCTGCAGTAATCCCCACAACTTATCTCGTACCAGACCACCCTGCCAATCAAACAATCATTGTTATATATTGCCAAATTCCATCAATTTGAATCTCACAACAGAAAAGTAGTTTAGGTTTAAAGCAGTTAACATGACAATGCTAAAGTACCCTATGCCTGTGTCTTGCTCCTTTGAAGTAAAGAAGTGTTTTCCGAGGACGATCATTGGAGATTTGTAACGTCGGGAGCAGATGTGTGTAGGGTACAATGACATCTTTCAGCAAGGATATTTGAGTATGCTGAATCATTGTTCCTCCCTGAGCATCGTGTGCATTAGAATCCTCCATATACCATCCTCCAAAGTCAACCACAAGTAACACTGCTGAAGAAATTTCTGCTCGGACATGCCACATCGCAACTGGGTCTGCCAAACAGTTCTTCATCATTTAACTCAGTGCCTGAGAATGCAGAATGTGCAGAATAAGCTATGACGTCTAGCTCACTAAGCATACTGATCCAAAAAGAGACATGCCAAGGAATTTTATTTTATAGACACTGACAAGATATCAATACTGTAAAGAACAAACTTTCATCACTGGCCAATAACCTGAACAGGAATAGTTTCATAACACCAGTCCATCTTTCAGCCAGCCTCATCAATTCCGCATTGATAACATACCAATGTGAAATGGGAAACACAGCCTTCCTATGAAAGATTTTAAAATTCCCATAAAATAAATAAAATTATCATTGCAAAGTTGCAAACTGCATTTCCATATACATTCAAGAATTGGCATGAGATCTAAGACTACAGTGCCTGAGTAAATAGAAATAGTTTGGAGTACTTGCAATGGAGCAGCTTTAACTTTCTAAAATATTTCTATCTGTAAACTTCTGCTTCAGAGAAAAATAGTCAAAGTTGACACCAAAATATTAAGAATGCAAGTCGGACTAGTTCTGAAGAGATCATTGACTCCAAAAAATAATGGTTTCAACACGTCGACAGATTTTTGTGCTAAAACAGGCATTTATGATTTAAGCATTGCTTGAGACAGTGGAGCCAAAAATGTTTTAGATATCTGTGACATTCAAATTTTCAAAGGCATGACTCTGGAGTCTGGGCCCAAAGTTGTGCTTCTTTGACTGGATGTTATGCACCCTTTCAACATAATGAACTCTTCATAGTTTTAGAAGAACAATAACATAAACAAAAGATGGGCACATAATAAAACAAAAACTACAAATTTATAAATCATAATGACAAAATGGAACTACAACAGAATTTGGGTGGCATCCATAGGCCGAGCTCAACGTTGACCCCATTGAAATCCTTCCTTCAGATCAGATTGCAACATCTCCCAAGAAAATAGTCTCACACAATGTCAACAGTGCTCTTTTTAAGTCTGTGGCAGGCCTCAAATCATTAATCAACTAATTCAGATACATGAACTGTCTAATCATCACAACTAGCCCTACCAACCAATCATATTTGTACTAATACATAATAACACATAATAACATATAATTACAAATAAGGACATCTTATAGCATGTTAGAACAATTTACACTTTCACTCGCATGGCAGTAACATCAACCCTTGCAACTTAACATCTTAGCTGATAAAAATGGTTAGCCATCTTATTCTAGCAGTGGCTGCTACAATGCCAATGGTTTCTCTCAAAGATCTCTTTTGGTGATTGCCACGATCATCCTATTGGGACTTCCAATTGCAACGTTTGTTAGAAGCTCTGATACACTTGTTAGAGCCTAAAATGGAAATTCAGTCAACCTAACTAATAACAACCAAGAATTAGCAGAAAAATATAGTTTGCTTTTGTGCCTTTTTGTCTTTTTTAGACCAATGGTTTCAGGCCATTTTAATCCAATCCCAGTTAGGGGATTAGGGTTGTAATCTAATCATGAATATGATATTAGGGTTAACTGATGCTACAGAATACCTTTATATTGTTTCATGAACGGTCATGTGAATACAATCATAGAGAGAGAGGTGCAGCTCTGAGTTTGTTGGTTTTCCCAGTTGAGGGTTTCAAAGGTAAATCTCGTGTACTATGTGTGTGTGCCATTGTTTTCTTATGTTTTAAGATTTTGTTAGCATATCTTCAATGCATATGTTTATCAAACTCTTCATCATCAAGTCTGCTCCCAGTTTTGCATTTGACTCTAACAGACGAACAGCTCCACATATTCTTCAATAGGCATATCTTTTTGGAATAGACAAATTAATTGAACATGTGATTGGAAAAGACAGATTAATTGAACATGTAAGGTTCATCCTAATTCCAATCAACTCTCTTAGTTGATGCCCATGCAAACTTGCCAAACTTTCAATCGTTTTTCTTAATCCATCTTTCTCCCCAAGTGTCGTGATCCTTTCAAATGTTGAAAAATTATTTACTAGCACACCGCATAACTCGCAGTCGGCGAATGTCGATAGGGATAAAATGGCATTCATCGACCGGAAGCCACAAGGATCGAACTCTTGACCTTCACAAATACTGGAATTTCCGGCTCTGATCTCAAAGTTGACACTATGATCAAAGCGGGCGATTACAGCTTCCACCGCTCGAGAGAGGAGCTTTTTTGAGCCGAAGTTCAACATTCTCTTTATCTTCCACATAAACGAGATCGGCACAGTGGACCTCCAAGCGCTCAGCACGGTCGCCACATCAAAAGCTTGTGATAACTCCAAAACAAGAAGGCTCCTGTCCAACCAAGCCGGATTGATCCTGAATGCAACTTTGCATATATTATCGAACGCTAAATGCTGCAGAATATTCTGCAAATCCAAGCAGCTACCCTGCTAACTCGCCTCCTCTAGAATGGGCAAGAGTCGATTTGTGACCACCTCAATTACTCGTGAAATGAAATTGCTGAGAGAGTGGGTGTTGAACTCATAGATGGCAACCTTCCGCTGCAACTTACAAGCAACGCCATTGGAATGGAACATGCCTTTTCCTAGCAGATCATGGAGAATGGCTGAGAAAGGCTCACCCTTTGGATAATTGTTGAACCGCATCTTGAGAATGTGCTCCACACCACGTAAAACACCAACGGAATCTCGGCAGGGAAGGGGAAGGATATGGTAGTAGCTATCCAAGGTAAAATAGGGATTCTAAATTCAGTAAAAACCCACAGTAAAAACGACGATGAAGAATCTCCACAAATCTAGGACTTTTGGAGATCGACCTCCATTCCACAAAAGTGGAGAGAATAACACCGATATTCTAACACCTAACAGCATAAAAATTTTGTCTCCTTAAGTTTGCATGTGCTTCCCTTTGAAGGCTAGCCTGATTTCACTCAAACATGTATGTATCTCAGCCCTTGCCATCAAAATTATATTGAGGAACCTTCATCTAAATGTAGGCATGCATTGAGTTGTTTCTTCTCTGTAAAGCTTCTTCATCTGCTTTTGGATCAAGACGTGAAATGACACCTTTGAGACGGAAAAGTCACAATTGTTCCAGGGACAGTTACTTAAGACCTTTGCTCAGGTTCAGGTTCAACATTGTGAGTATCATACTCATCATTCTGTCCTCACTCTTCTTCATTTCATCCTTGAAGTTGTTGAGATCATCCTGGGTCAAGGGTTTATAACTTTATTGTGGTCACCTTCCATGTTACCCTCACTGCCTTCTTTGTGGCTCTTAGTGTTTACCATCTTACTTGTTGGTCTGCAGTCATAAATCTATGCTCTAATACTACTTGACGTGGCTCACCGTTACCACCTGGTGACCTTAATGTTTGGATTTAAGATTAATCTTTAAGCTTTTTGGAAGAAGATAAGATTAAAAACTGTGTTGCATGGGTACCCGTACCGAGGGGTCAGGTACATGAACCCATACCGGGTACTTGGGTACTCCAAAGGTATGTCCCCCACCGTACCTGGCCGTACCCAAATCAGACCTCACATACCCGAGACGTCATTCATGAAATTCGGGTACTTGCATGCATTTCGGTATGCCGTACCCCGTGTTTGGGTACGTCGGGGGTACGGCCAGATCAGTTTTGTTCAAGTTTGGAATCCGCCGGTGTCAGTGTTGAAAAACTAGAGTTATGTATGAATTTTTTAAAACTTTCAGCATATATCAATCATACACATACTCATACATAAGTAAGGATCACTGAAGGTAAGACAATCACAGAGAGAACACAAGATTACCCTAGGAAACCCTCTTGGGGTAGAAAACCCAGCCAAAACTTCTCTTTTGATTCCCCAACAAAGTACAATACCAGTACAAGACTTTGGACTAACAAATTTAAATTGCTGAAACAATACCTCTGTTTCAGCACTTACAAACTAGACTAATATCTGATAACATACTTACAGTAACAGTCCAAAATTGACTGTGATGACCTCTTGCTGTAGCAGACTTAAGGTAGACAATGTAGCAGCCTTATCTCTATCCCTGTAGCAGTCATTAACAGCAATAACAACCAATTGATTGGCATCCTTATGATAGTAGAAGTCTTCACCAAAAATTGTGTGTCCAAGTGATAGGGGTCAGCCCCTTTTTATACTTGGGCTTGGCTTCCCCCTAAGCATGAGTTTGACACTTGGCATGAGCCTTTTGACACTTGGTCCTAAAGTTAACACTTGGCATGAGTCTTTTTATGTACATAATTTAATTACAACAAAAAAATAGCTTCCAAAGCTATATATTTCAACACTCCCTCTTAGCAAGGAAGATACTTTTTCTAGTACCACCTGTTACATCCACTTGTCTTTACTTGGCTATTGACTCGTTGATTCATCAAGAGAAGTTTTGTATCCATAGCTAGCAATCTAGAATCAGTAGCATCTCTGGTGGGCACACTGCTATCATTATAGGATTTTTATTCACACAGTTCACCAAGAATTGTCCTACTAGTCATAAGCTAGAGGAAGCTATATATTTCACCAAGAATTGTCTTACTCAGTGCCAGTCCTTTTTCATATTGGATGAAAAGTCTTAAATCCAATCCTTTTTCATACTGGATAATAATAGAATAGCCCACATCCTACCTATAAATGATTTGCCCTACTACTATCATCAAATTCCTATACGCAATCCTTACTCCCTCTTACGAGGGACCAGTCCAAGCTTGTCTTTGAAGTACTCAAACTTCACCTTTGACAGAGGTTTGGTTAACACATCTACGACCTATTCAGTTGTAGCCCCATAAAGAAGCTTCACTGCTCCTTTTTCTACCACATCACGGATAAAATGATACTTGATTCCAATATGCTTTGATTTGTCATGAAGCACCGGGTTCATTGACAACTTTATGCAACTCTGATTGTCGCAGTAGATACTAGTAGTATCTAACTCAAGATCAAATAATCCTGAAAGCAATTTTCGTATCCATACAGCTTCAATACATGCTAAACATGCTATCATATATTCTGCCTCAGTCATACTGAGCGCAACATTGGTTTGCTTCCTGCTAAACCATGAGATCATTCCTGATCCCAGACTAAAACAGCAACCTGATGTACTCTTACGATCTGCGACATTACCAGCCCAATCTGAACTAGAGTATCCTTACAGTTTAAACTCACAATCTGCATCATACTTGATACCATATTCAATGAGTACCTTTCAAGTATCTCATCACATGTTTTGCTACGATCAAATGAACATGTTTGGGTTCAACCATATACTGACTTAAAGTATTCATAGCAAAACATATGCATGGCCTTGTATTCGTCAAATATATCAACGATCCAATTATTTGTCTATACAAGGTGGCATCCACTATCTCTGATGAAGTATCACATAATAACTTCGGATTTGTCGTCATAGGTGTAGTCATGGATTTACAATCCATCATTCCAAATCTTTTTAGAATTTTCACAGCATATTTTCCTTGACTGAGACAAATCCCACCTGGATTTTGCCACACTTCCAGACCTAGAAAACAGTGCATCTGACCCAAATCTTTCATTTTGAATTCTGAAGCAAGCTTCTTCTTGCAATCAGCGATGAGCTTTTAATTTCCTGTTAGAAACAAGTCATCCACATATAATAGTAAAATCACCTGGTCATTATCCTCAATCTTATAGTAAAGATTGGAGTATGCTTTATTTTTAATAAAGCCCAAGCTCATCAGAAAACTATCAATTCTTCCATACCATGTCCTCGATGCTTGCTTCAAGCCATACAAGGCTTTCTTTAATTTGCACACATGTGTATCAAATCCTTGTGGTTGTTCCACATACACTTCCTCTTCTATCACACCATTTAGAAAAGCAGTTTTTACATCCATCTAATGTAGTTTCCATCCCATCTTTGCAGCTATAGCCAAAGTAGCTCTATGGAAGTGTATCTTGCCACGGGAGCAAAGGTTTCTTCATAATCTACTCCCTCTTTCTGGGAGAACCCACGAGCCACAAACCTTGCTTTGTAATTCTCAATACTACCATTTGCAGCATGCTTGATTTTGTATAACCATTTAGATGTTACTAAAGATTTTTCTTTCGATCTCGGAACTATGTCCCAAACATCATTTTTCATGATTGATTGATATTCTTCAATCATGGCATCTTGCCACACCTTCTTCATAGCTGGAAGGTTATACATCAATGATGTTAGACACAAGTGCAATATAGTTGGAATAAAATTGAGGTTTTTTGCTTTCTCTAAAAGTCTTATTTGGGGCACCATACTTTTCTGCATCTTGGATGAGTTCACACGCCCAACCTGGTTTTCTCTGATATGTAGTTACTTTTGTGGGTGAATCAACGGGTTTCTAAGGCTCCATCATATCATGATTCTCAGGTACATGCTTTTCTTTTTATGTTTCTGATACTCTTGGAGCTGCGAGTTCCTCATCATGTATCTCATTGAAATGATTTCTTTTTTATTTGTAGAAAGCTGCATCTTCATCAAAAATAGCATCTCGGTTGATCTCAATCTTTTCGTATCCAGGGACATATACTCTATATGCCTTTGATATCTCGTTGTACCCAACAAAAATACCCTTCTTACCTGAAGGATCCAACTTTGTCCTTTTGTCCTTAGGAATATGTATATACACAGGACAACCAAATACCTTAGATGACTTAAATCTGGAACTTCACCTAAAAACACTTCCTCTAGAGTTTTATTTTGAAGTACTTTATGAGGACTTATATTTTGTACATATGCACCAGTCCTTGCTGCTTTTGCCCAAAGGTACATTGAAAAGTCCTGATCATGAATCATGGCTTTAACTGCTTCCATAATTGATCGGTTCTTTCTTTCCGCAACACATTTTGCTGAGGATTGTAAGCAGTAAAAAACTCCCTCTTGATCCCAACTTCTTTACAAAATGCCTTGAATTCACCAGATGTGAATTCTCCTCCATTATCGGATCTTAAAATCTTTATATTTTTCTTCGAAAGATTTTCAACAAGAACTTTAAATTCTTTAAACTTACTAAACACTTCATCTTTATTTTTTAAGAAATAAATCCAAGTTTTGCGAGAAAAGTCATCAATGAACGAAGCATAGTAAACATACCCGCTGAGTGAAGTAGTTGGCATAGGTCCACATACATCTGAATGAATTAGATCCAGAACTCCTTTTGCATTATTGTCATTGCTTGGAAAAGGCTTCTTCACGTTCTTTCCTTGCGCACAACCTTTGCACACTCCATCATGGAACACTTGAATCTCTGGAAGGCCTTTCACCATCTTGTGGACAATTGGTAAGGCTTTATAGTGAATATGAGCAAGCCTTCTATGCCAAAGTTCACATGGATTTATAATAGTACTGTGGACTAAGGCTTGATCTGCCTTTCCTTTTAACTTGTACAATCCATCTTCATGAATACCAATCATAACAGCATCATCAATGTTCTTACCTCTTGGCCACATAAGAACTTGGCCATCAACAAAAGCTACTCTGAATCCTTTCTCTTCCAATCTTGAAATAGATAGGAGGTCCTTTTGCAGACCAGGTACATATAAGGCATTGTCCATTTTCAAATGTTTTCCCTGAATCTAAGTTGTAAAAAGCATTCCCAATGCCCTTAATAGGATAGGAAGAGTTATCACCCAATCTTACCTAATGAGGAGAATCTTTTGTGGTCAGACTTGAAAGAGAGTCTTTAAAACCAGTCATGTGCCTAGAGGCACCACTATCCACCATCCAGGTTTCATCACCATAATTTACTGAATTTGTAAGAGCTGCTACCAACACATTCTTCATCTTAATCTTCTTCTTTTTCCCCCTTGAAGGCAGGTTCATCATCTTCAGCAATATGAGCATGATGTCTCTTGTTTTTCTTCCTTTCTTTGACTTCTTTTATGAGAGGACAATCTCTAGCAAGATGTCCCAACTTTTCACAATAGTAACATTTGAGTTTAGAATAGTCTCTCTTACCTTTATCAAATTTTTGAAATTTCTTCTTTGGAGGATGATTTTCCTTCCTCTTCTTTCCTTTTCTAAACTGGGCTGCTAGAGCTTGGTCCTCATCGTCACTTAGTTTTTCTTCTCTTGCTCCCAATCTTGCTTCTTCTTGGGCACACTCTTCCCACAGCCTACTGAACTTTATTAACTTTCTTCTTGAACATATAACTCTTATGAAAGGGTCCCATGACTTCAGAAGTCCATTGAAAGTAGTCATTACTATCTTAGCTTCTTCAACTGAGTCACCGATAGCCACAATTTGTTCATTAATCTAAGAAATTCTTGTAAAGAAGGCATGAATAGATTCAAACTTCTGCATCTTTGCATTTTTTAGTTGAGACCTCAAAGTCATCTTCCTGTTAATGTTCCTTCCTTCATATAAGCGAGATAAAGCATCGAACATCTCCTTGGGAGTCTTCAAGGATGATATATGATGAATAAGATGATCTTTTATAGAATCTGCAATTATTCTTTTTGCCCTTACCAGATTCTTCTTGTACTTGACTTTAGCTTCTTCATCCTCGGGTTCTGCAACCTCTTCTGTAACATAATCTGATAAGTCATTTTCTTCCAGCACAAGGGATATTATGTACTTCCATGCTCCATAGTTATCAAGTCCCTCGAGTTTCTCATCAAGCTTAGTGCTTGACAACATCTTATCTTTGATTCTGACTTCCTTCAAAACTGAAATACTATAACCTCCTTCACAAATCTAATACCTCTCACCAAAAATGGCTTCCTTCAAGGAAGCTCTAATACCATGTTGAAAAACTAGATTTATGAATGAATTTTTTAAATCTTTCAGCATATATCAGTCATACACATACTCATACATAAGTAAGGATCACTGAAGGTAAGACAATCATAGAGAGAACACAAGATTACTCTGGGAAACCCTCTTGGGGTAGAAAACCCAGCCAAAACTTCTCTTTTGATTCCTCAACAAAGTACAATACCAGTACAAGACTTTGGAGTCTGGACGAACAACTTTAACTTGCTGAAACAATACCTATGTTTCAGCACTTACAAACTAGACTAACGGCTGGTAGCATACTTACAGTAACAGTCCAAAATTGATTGTGATGACCTCTTGCTGTAGCAGACTTAAAGTAGACAATGTAGCAACCTTATCTCTATCCCTGTAGCAGTCATTAACAGCAATAACAACCAGTTGATTGGCAGCCTTATGATAGCAGCAGTCTTCACCAAAAATTGTGTGTCCAAGTGATAGGGGTCAGCCCCTTTTTATACTTGGGCTTGGCTACCCCCTAAGCATGAGTTTGACACTTGGCATGAGCCTTTTGACACTTGGTCCTAAAGTTAACATTTGGCATGAGCCTTTTTATGTACATAGTTTAATTACAACAACAACAAAAATAGCTTCCAAAGCTATATATTTCAACCGTTAGGGGGTCCATTTGCAATGTTTAAAAAATTAAAACTTAATAAATAATTTAATAAACATTATTAAAACAAATAAGAAGTGGGCCCTTACCTAAACCCGGGTCCCAAACCTTAAGTTTTAACATTTCATTGCTCAAGCGACGCTTCAACTCGAGAGTGATGCCTATCTAGAGAGCTTGCTGACAGAGGACCTTAGTGATGCTGATGACATTGATCTTGAGGATGTTGATGACATGGCTTGAGGAAGCCAAATCAGCTATCTTGTTCATTGTTTACTGTTTTGAACTTTCTTTTTCATGTTTGGAAATGCCATTAGGCAAATTTTGAATGCAATATGACAACGAAGTTTGAACTCATGGAGTCATGGACATATATTATTATTAATTATATAACTTCCAGTCTTCCACTTGATATCTACTACGAGTGTATGATTTATCAAATTTATTATTTTATATTTCAAATTTTCAATGTGAATGTTCATATGAATCATTGAATTTAGAAATATGTATGTAAGATCTGACTGTGACAAGTTTTATTTTTATAAATTTTAATATATATATATAATGCCCCCGACGTACCCAAGTACCCTGTTTCAAAAAGTGGCGTCCCCGTCCCCATACCCACGTTTCCTGGCAACTTAGATTAAAAATTATACTGAGGAACCCTCATCTAAATGTAGGAATGTGGTGAGTTGTTTCTTCTCTTTAAAGCTTCTTCATCTGCTTTTGGATCAAGATGTGAAATGACACCTTTGAGACTGAAAAGTCACAATTGTTCTAAGGACAGTTACTTAAGACCTCTACTCAGGTTCAGGTTCAACATTGTGAGTATCATACTCATCATTCAGTCCTAAGTGCTAACTCTTCTTCATTTCATCCTTAAAGTTGTTGAGATCATCCTGGGTCAAGGGTTTGTTGCAGGTCGCCTTCCATGTTTCCCTCATTGCCTTCTTTGCGGCTCTTGGTGTTTACCATCTTACTTGTTGGTCTGCAGTCATAAATCTATGCTCTAATACCACTTGATGTGGCTCACTGTTACCACCTGGTGACCTTAATGTTGATTTAAGATTAATCTTTAAGCTCTTTGAAAGAAGCTTAAAAAAGTAAAAGGAGGGTCACCTACACTCAGAGAAACAACTAAGAAAGCACTTGTTAACCCTAAAATAAACCAAGAATCTCTTAAATGTGAAAGATGAATAAATTTTACCTGAAAGATGATGAAAATATATAAAATGGTAGGCTATTTATAGGCCTGGGGTGGGCTTCCCAACACTTGGTTCCTAACCTATATTTTCATAAAGAATGGTTTGTTTAGGAATAAACTATTAAACTTAGGGTTTAGGGCTAATTGGAATGTAAAGCCATTTCAAGCATCTTTAGGGCCATTTAAGCCATCATCAAAAGGGTGCATTCCTTAGGAAGGTTAAATATCCCTTCTAGACAAGTTTGAAACTTTGAAGGTCCTTTTGATAGGGGATCTGAGACCTGTTTTGAACATTACAAAGTCCAGTATTCAAATTAGGGACACATTTGAAGAATTTGGGCCTAGATTGATATTGATCAATATAATTGATTCAATTTTGGACCACAGACATACAAAGGGATTCCAGCATTCCAAGGAGCTTGTAAATGGATATGGAACATTCCAAATCAGTTGGGAATGGTTCTGGGAGCATGGGAATGAAATGGAAACGTCTAGCCTCTGAAATCAGGAAACTGGGAACCGTTTTGGTCAAGTTTCCTTCATTGGGAGCTTCTACAAGCTGCTTCCTTGTCTCAAATTAATAATTAACTTGGTCATCTGAGGTACTAAATATTAGATTAGAATATAGTTGAGATTCCAACTTTTATCATGACTGTGAAAGAATGAAACTATAACTCTCATGGGCAAAGCCTATGGGTTGAACCATGCCACCAGACCGAACATGAAATTTAGTCATAAGCAAAGATTGCAGTGCAATGGGTATTTATGTAGCTATATTTTATCTGAGGATGATAACTAACTAGGTTTAACAATTGCATGCCTCACAGCACACCTGCCTAATATCAGTTCTGCAGCAGACCAACCGATCAGTCAGCTGTGCTCTAAAGCACACAACCATTTGTCTGTGGCAGCAAACCTTTCATCACCCGTACGACATGTCTACACTTTTCTCACTTAGGTGTTATATTCTGTTTGATAAGCCCAACTTCACTTCAGATTCCAGAAAATACCAATTCAAATAACAAGGACTTAGCCTTAGTAATAATGAAGGTTTTTCCCTCTGGAATACAGATGGCAGTTTGTAAACAATTCTTAAATCCTGTAAACTGTATTGAACTAAATTTTGAACATTACCGACATCAATACTACTAAATTATGCCAAAGTTGAAATTACAAAATCAGGATATGTGGCAGACTTGGATAATAAAAAGAGTAACCAAGATCAAGTCCCAAATGAATACATTAACTTGGTCGTCTGAGGTACTTGGTGTAGTATTATAATTTATAATTTAAATTTATCAATTACAAATCAATACTTCTAATTTAAATTTTATTTTGTTTTTCAATTATTTTACTTTTATATTTTTTTAATATATATTATTGTCTTGGTTGTAATGCTTTGAGGATGACTGTGGTTTTCTACATCAATGTTTCCAACCACCTTGCTTTTATCCTGAAGATGGACCCAGCTGTGGTCGAAAACATTAGTGTAGAAAACTCAAACACAGTCATCCTCAAAGCATTACAACCAAGCATATCTCGCTGTGGAAGCTGGAAATCAAAAATATATTATTGTCGATTCCAACCTGCCGTTTCCTGTAAATTTGGGAGAAGCTTCTAGCTATATTGGATGCTCATACCCATGTTCTCAACTTACCCACATTCCAGAAACTCATGCATCATAGGATCAAAGTCAAGGTGATCATGGAAACAATGTGTATCATGATTGGCTTCACTGGAACCAACGGCATGTTGCTCTGACAGGGGAGCAAAAAGAAGAAATTCAGAATTTCATAAAAAAAAAGTAATTTCCCTTAAAACAACTAACAATAAATTCTATTGGGGAAGGAAATCCAAAGGTAATTACATGATAAAATTATGGTACATAGCTTTGACTAGTAATTATAACCTTGTGGAAGAAGATGAAAATTGGATAAGAATATGTGATAACAGACCTAGGTCCCAAATTAGCAGTATTCGTTCAGTCTGTGGCCAAAGGGCAAATCACCATACAGAATGTCGTCAAGATGAAGGCATAGAAGGTCCAGTAGGTGTGTTTTAGCATTTATGCAAGAAAGAGGGGTAAATCCCTCCCCCACCTTCTGTATCACATGCCCTTTCACACTTCAGGTTTGACAAACACTTTTGAAAGATTATAGTTTCTGGGTAAATTTACCAGAAAAAGCTGATGATCTAGTCAAAACTTGGCCATCAGCTCCTTTTACTACCAACACAGAAAGTCATCTGGCAAAATTAGTTGGGCCTTCATCTACTGGAAAACTTTCGTTGGTGAGAAATAATACCCTTCCAGGGAAAACAAACAGAACCAAAAATCCTAAAGGAAATTAAAGAGGAAAGTGCCCACATATACGACAAAGAGAGGAGGCTTCTCCCAGAATGGGATCTCGAAGATGTCACTTTTCCACTAATAAACTCATGGAGATTTTCCGCTCCAAGCTGCACAAAGCTAAATTTTGATGGTACTTCTAGAGGAAATCTGGGCCTAGTAAGGTGCAGGTTAGTCTTACATACAACAAGAGTGATGACCTGCTGCATGATGCCAGTTGCTTAGGCCACACTACTGATAACGTAGATGACAGGAATGCACTCACTACTGATAACGTAGATGACATGAATGCACTCCTATCTGGCATAAAGATTGCAATTGAATGGTTCAAAAATCTTGAAGTAGAGGGGAATTCAAAGAAAGTGCATCCCTCCTATATAAGAAAGTGTGGAAAATGGACCTATTTTGTACTGTCAGTGCCAAATTAAAGGGAAATCAGAATTCTCTCAAAGAAGTTTAAAAAAAACTCTTATCGTCACACCAATAGAACCAGAAACAAAATGCTTGATAAACTTGTGAATGAATCCATTGATATGACTCAGTGAGTATAGAAGTGAGTGGTGTTAGATTTTGGTTAGGGTTAGGGTTTGATGCAGAGCAATCAAATTTTCACATACTTTAATGCAAAATTAAATGCAACAACCAGAATAGTACAACAATACCTAAACGGTATAATTTAAAACATAATTTTTCATCTCCTTCAACTTTAACACTACCGAGTGGGTCCCCGTGTTAAAATAAACTTCAGTAACATGTAATCAACAGTAGTAGAATAATTTACAATAACATGTCTAATTCATAAAAGAACAAGTTAGGGCACTTACCTGAAGTGTGGAACCCTTCCTATCTTTATACTCAGAAGAAATAGCTTTCAGAAAGAACTGAACCTCTCAGAGGCCAGTCAATCACTAGGAACCCGCTGACCCTTCTAGAGGATAAGTACAAACCAGAGAGAAAGAGATGAAAGGGCTGAGGTACAATCAAGTAGTGATAGTCAATGACAGTCAGAAACACAGTGATAGTCACAATCAAGACTCAGCAAGATAGATCAGGTCTCAATAAGTCTCAACATCATAGATCTATATTCAATCAAGTCTCAGCACAGAGGTTTGACTCCAAACAGGATCTCAACACAGAGTTTAGACCACATGTAAATCTCAGTGCAAGAATCTGACCCTCAAATAAATCTCAGCAATTAGATCAAGCCTCAGCAATAGATATCAGGTCAAAGGAAAGGTTTAACACATATATATCACACCCAGATGAGATCTCAACACTAGAGATCAGTCTTTAACATAATAGATCAAGACTTAGACTAAACGCAGCACATAGTATCTTTACAGAAATAGCAAAATGATCACAGATGAGACTCAGAAGTTACAGTCTTTAGCAGGTGTCCACAACTCAGCTAAACAAGATGCCAGCAGGGTGCGGCCAGCTTAAACAAATCCCACTCAGCTCAAGGTTAGCAGGTCTGAGTTTCACAAACCCACGGCTGAGAGAAAAAACAGAGCTCTGAGGTTCACGGTTAGGTCACAATAGACAGATCGGACCCTATAGAAATTTCTTGCTGGCAGATCAAACCCCTACAGGACATCAAATAGGAGATCGGACTCCTTAACAGGCAGATTTGACCCCAGGCAGATCACGGCTGTGCTTGGCAAGACCCCAACAAGAGCACAACAGCAGATCGGCCCTCACAGATGGCTATAACAGCAGATCGCATCTCATGGCTGGGTAGATTAGGGCTTGGCTAGCTGAAAACAGTCTTCAGTTAATCACAAGACAGTCACATATAGCAGCAGCAACCTCTTATGCAAACCCTGGCAGCAAACAATCCTTAACGTCAACGTTAATCAGATCAGATCTGGGTTATTCTCCAGCAGGTGGGCAGCCTAGGTAAACAAGCATCAGTACAACCCTTAACCTTTGACGTCAAGCAGTAAGAATCAAAGCTGAGATGTTGCTATGATATGTCTAATGAGGAGAAAATACTTCAATATATAGAAGCTTAAAACTTCTAGAAAGATCATATATAAAAAAATTTAATTAAGTTAGGGTTCCATAAATTAGGGTGAGTACCAAACACATAGAGGTTAAGACATCAAGCCACTTATGATAATAAAATATAATTAAGATGTCTTAGGTGGGTACTAGCACATAAGGGTTAAGATATCAAAACAAGGACCAACACATGGTACAAGTCAAATTATTAAAACAAGAACAGGTACATAACCCATAACCCCTAGGAACAAAGGATGTACCACAAAGGTGGGCAATCACCCCTAATACCCATAAGACCAAAACATCAAGGTGGTACAAAACAAAACAACTCAAGGTGGGTGGATGACCCTACTAAACATAAGTCAAAGTAGTGAACAAGACAAGGTACCACAAGACCAAGAACAACAAGGTGTAGAGACCAAGGATGAGCAACCAAGGTGGGGTACAACCAATCATCTCTCTCTCAAATGTACAAGTGTTCCATACACAACCTGAAAGTTCATCATCACTGTATAAGGAAGGTCCACACTGGATGATGTGATCATGTGGTCCTCTAGACTGCTCCATAGGTCAAATGCTAGTGACTCCATCAAGGGGTGGCGAGTCCCTTGAGAAGACCATCTAGCTCAACCATCTTGAAGACCTAGGAGAAGAGGACATCACATATCATCATCTTGGTAACTGACCAAGAACCTCCATTCTCAAGGAATGGCTCTCAGGCCAAGGCTGAGCTTCAGTCCCAGACTGAAAAATGTTGATCAACCACCTGGTCCTTGACCAGGTTCTTCAACCTCGGGCTAAAGGTTGACCAAAGTCAACATCTTGGTAACTGACCAAGTACCTCCATTCTTAAAGAATGGCTCTCAACCCCAGGTTGAGCTTCAGTCCTAGACTGAATGTTGATCAACCACCTGCAGGACCTACTTGGTCCTCATGACCAAGAATCTACCTAGTCCTAGACCTAGATGTCTCTGTCTCAACCTACAGGATCTACTTGGTTCTCGTGACTAAGAAACTGTCTAGTGCCAAACCAAAATACTCTAGAGACAAGTAGGGGCCCTAGCCACATGCTAGGGACTTTGCCATGGCATCAACCTGCTTGGTCCCCGACCAAGAACCCCAGGAGACAGTTGGGGGCCCTAGGGTTCCTTCTAGGGACTTACTCTTTACTCTGCCTGGTTAACTGACCAGGAATCCTGGTTAACTGAATAGGGTACCATCCTCTCTAAGAATGGGTCTCGCGGCTGCACTAACTTTAACAAGTGGACAAATACAAACTTCAATCTTGATGCCTCAACTCAATGGTATGAAAGCTGAAAAAAGAGAATCTCCAGAAAGATCGGAGAAGTCCAACTAACATCCTATCATCATGAGCAAGTATAGTATAGTTAGAGTCATTAAATGGAAGCCCTTCCTTGACAGTACTCCTCAAAAAATAATCATTCTTACTGCTCTCTTGACATGATAACTATGACTCAGGAACCCTCCAAACACAAGTCATACCAGAAATGAGATGACATAATAACAAACGGAAGCAAGTAGAGAAGGAAGGAAGAAAGCCTGAGCTAAACAGGATTGACATCAAAATGCAGGCATGTTTTAGAGATGACGAAATGGAGATCCTTCAAGAGTGGGAGACTGAAGAGAATCTGCATCCAAAGAGGCTTAAAAGCCATAACAATACATCCTCTCTTTCGACAGGGGAGGGACTGGTTCCAATGTTTGATCCTGATTCAACAAGAACCAAAAGAAACCCACTTGTATCCCTTCCCAAAAAGGCATGAAGCAAACCATGGCTGATAAACTTCAGGAAATGGAGGCAAGCTTGAGCATTGTGACACCCTATATAGTATGAGGTTTCACATTGTGGTTTTCATCACATCGATGGGGTATGCAACTGGTACCTTTGAAGCATTTGGATGGACTTGGGAGCAGACATCTTCATGGATCCCCTTCACTTCTTGACATTGAATTGCTTGATGGAGATCTTTTGTGGAGGAGATTCACTTCTCTATGATCAATAGTCACAATTGATGATCATCTAGTGGTTTGGTGCTACTTTCATGCCTTTGCTTGATGGCTCACTCTCTTAACTTCTAAATGCTTGCTACTTATTGTATCATTATTTTTCTTGGAGCATCCTAGTGATCATGTATGATGATGCTATGGTATTAGTTTGTCACTAGGAGGAGGTGTTCTACATGGTCCCCTTTTGTGGCGACATACTTGATGTTTGATGGAATTAGCACCTTTCTATGTTTGTTTTCTTATGTTCCTTTTCCTATGATGTTGGATGTGGTGTGGTGACACACCTTTTCTTTGGTGGAATTTCCCTAGGTGATATAACTTTATAATATTGTAAAATTGCTAGACATCACCTAAGGGGGATGTGTATTTGATGAAAGTACCCTTGTTGACATGTATTATTTCCTAAGTTTGACTTAGAGGGGAGTACTACTTGGGCTTTCATGGTGATCTAGCCTTTCTAAGGCTTGTGTACTTAGGGGTGGTGTGTCGTAGGTTAAGCCTAGATTGAACCTTATGTTTTATCTTTTGATTGGGGCTTACCTTGGTACCATGGTAGTGCTTTGCTAGAAAGAACAAATTCATATTACATGGTACAACACTTTGATGGAGTGCACCTCTGCCTTGGCACACATGTTGAGGTAGATCACAATACTTTATCACTATTTGCTTAAGTGAAGGGGCCATCCCCTTGGATTTTGGAATTTTTGGACTTCTGGTTGATTAGCTAAGTGGATAGGGTTGTTGACTCCTTATCTTCATTGGATCTATCCACTTGCACAAGCTTTGAGGAATTGTAACCACTTGTGAGGTATTTTATTATACTTTGAGGAGTTGGTAAAGGTGGTTACACATTGGAGAAAGCATCAATGAGGAATCTTTCTATTTTGGGAAGAGTTGAAGGTCACAAAACCTTTGACTTGTCAAACATGTGAAGCGCCCAACTTTTGATGATACCTTTGCACATTGATCCATGTATTTGTTGGAGCAACCCACCTTCAGATTCACACATGTGGAAGATTCCTTCTTCATGATGAGCTTGCTGCAGACATGTCCATGCACCTCATGGACCACACTTGTTATTTTGAAGAGTGGGTTGAGGAGCACTCTCTTAGGGGAGTATTATATTATTTTCTTTATTCATGCATCTTGGAGGGCACATTTGGAGACTTTTTCTAGATGGACAATGTAGCACATTCTTCTATGTTGTCTTTTAACGTATTCTTGATCACACATATTGAGAGGTGCACTTGAAGTGGAGCTCTTATCCTCTTGACATGGTCAAAATCCTATCTTTAGAGGATGCACCCACTTTCTTAGAGATAATCTTGCACATTATTTCATATCTTTTAATGGAGCAACCTGTTTTGGAGAAAATGGAAATTAGAGATCATAGTTGACAAGTCAACTTTGATGGGGATAAAGCCTGACTATTCCAATATTATATTATTATTTGACTTGTCATCAAGTTACTTAGGGAAATATTGTATTTCAATTGTGAGAGAGATAGACATACCTCTTATAAAGAGGAGCCTTCTCTCCATTCATTTGTGATGTGAGAAAGTGAGAGATTGAGAAGCGATGGAATGAAAGGGGTTAGGAAATTGGAGCTTGGAGTTGAAGGTTGATGTTGGGCTCTATTGCATATCAAGCTTGAAGACTTAATGAAGAAGTGAGGTATTGCATCTACTATGTTATAAGGTTTATGTTTATGCTCTTCATTTGTGATTCATTTGATGTAGAAACATCTTGCTATCATTCTAATGTTAAGGCCTAGTAATGAAAACACCATTCATTTGGGAGCTATGATACCGGACACGTCCATATGGGTTCTCGTGTCTCGTGTCGTCGTGTCAGACACGAACATGGCTATGACACGTGTTTTGACCGTGTCCATTTATCGAGACACGGTCAAAACACATGTTGGACATGGTCTTGGCTCGTGTCCCAACCTGCGCACTCTGTATCTGAAAAGCAAGACACCGAAAAGGCGGAAAGGAGGCCGCAGGCCTCTTAAAAAATGAATTTTGCCTCATTCCTTTTTATTTGCAAGTGAAGTGCGAGGTTTGAGAGTGGTTGTTTTTGCAGGTGAAGAGCATTTGAAGGATTTCCAAGGTTTTGCAAGTGATTTGAGGGCGGATTTCATTGGGATCATTGCAAGCTTGCCATCAAGCAATGAGAAGAATGTCTCAATCAGCTAGGGAAGCTGGTAAAGGGAAAAAGAAAGGGAGAAATACCCCAGCTGGTGTCTCCCTTTCTCTTCCTCCTCCAAGCATAAGTTCATTTACTCCTGGTAGTGCTTCATCTACTACTAGTGGAGCTCAAGCTCCATCTAACCTCGTATTAGCAAAACAACAAGCCCAAGAGAAAAAATACCTTTTGTGGAAGCATGTGACAAGGAAATTAGGGTTTAGGGAAAAGCCTGGTGGGGGAGGTAATGTGAGTTGGACTTGCAATTTCTGCAAGAATGAGTTCAAGAGCACCTATTATCGAGTTAAGGGCCATTTGTTGGGCCTTGTGGGCTTGTTGCATGTAAAGCAGTGAATGTTACCCAACGAAGGGAGATGGAAAGAGAGGATCATGTTGGCTTAGGGAAGGTGGCGGCAACAAGTAAGAAACAAAAGAATGAGGATCCTCTTCCATTCTTGAGGAAACCCTCTAGCACTAGGCCTCCACCTAGAAGATATGGGAGTGAGGTTGATATTCAACCAACAAAAAAGAGGACAACTCCAAGTGGTCCAATGGACAAGATTTTCCAACAAGAAGCACGAGATGAGGTGGACCTTACCATTGCTTTTTTTTCTTTCTCAACTTCATCTCATTCAATGTTGCACGGTCAACATTGTTTATTGAGATGTGTAAAAGTATACCTGAATGAGCTCCAATTGGTTATGTGCCTCTTGGTTCAGAGAAGCTTAGAACCACATTGTTGGTTAAGGCAAAGAAGGAGGTGGATAAAATATTAGAGCCAATTAAATCAACATGGCCCTCATCTGGTGTCAGTATTGTTTCTGATGGATAGACGAATGCAACACGCCATCCACTCATCAATTTCATGGTGTCATCCCTAAATGGACCGGTGTTCTTGAAAGCAGTGGATGCTCTTGGGAACTACAAGGATGCACAGTATATGGGTTAGTTGTTCATCAAAGTCATTAAAGATGTAGGTGTTGATTCTTGTGTACAAATCATCACAGATAATGCACTTGTTTGCAAGACTATTGGCATGATTGTGGAAGCTAAATATCCACAGGTATTTTGGACACCTTGCATAATTGCATTGTTCATTCTTTGAATTTAGCACAAGATTCATCTAGATTATAGGGGAAAGGTCATTTTATAGTTATGAGTTGTAGACTCATTTATACTTGCTTTTATTGCACTTACAGGTATTTTGGACACCTTGAGTTGTTCATTCTTTGAATTTAGCACTGAAATCTATTGCTTCAAATGTGACATGGGTTGGCAACCTTATTGATGATGCACACCATATTCGTAATTTTGTAGAAAACCACACCAACACCCTCACAATCTACAAAGAATACACACATCTTTCATTGCTGAAGATTGCAAATACTCAGTTTGCTTCCTCATTCATCATGCTTAAGAGGTTGAGGGAGGTCAAAACCGCTCTTGGGTCCATGGTGGGCGCTCACACAGAGTCCCTCCTCACATGGATGGAGAGATCTCACAGTGGAGGAAGATAGCATTTAGACAGTTATATCAGGATAGAGACTCAATGAGGTTGAGGAGGGAATTGTAGAGTTTTCCATTTCCAGTGGGATATTTGGAGGCTATGATGTGGTTAGAGACGGGGGGGTTAAGAAACCCTATGCTTGGTGAGCAACTTATGGGGCAACATGCCCTATTCTACAGAATTTAGCCTTGAGGATCATCTCTCAAGTTACTTCATCCTCTAGTTGTGAAAGGAGTTGGAGCACACATGGGAACTTGTACAGTTTGAAGAAGAGCACGCTTGAGCAATCCAGGGCAGAGACGATGGTGTATGTGCACACAAACCTTCATCTTATTTACAGGTAGAGGGAGGCTAAGTCACATGGTTCGAATTCGAATTTGAGTTCACCAACCATTTGATTCGGTTCGAATTTGAATTTGTGAATGAGGTTCGTTGAGATTCGTCTTAATATTCGAATATATATATATATATATATATATATATCCTAAAAATAATCAAACTAGCTATGCTTCAAAGTCTTTAAAAAAATTGTTTGATTGTAGTAGTAGCACTAGAAGTTTAGACTACTGCTTTGTTAAATGAACTTATTAGTTATAAATTTATAACTTATGCAACACGCTACAAGTTTACAACCTAGTATCCTACAGTCTACACTCTACAGCGTCATAAACTACAGTCCAAAACCAACTTTACTCCTTAAAATTAGAACCTACAGCCACAGGTATTACTATTAATTGATTAAATAAGATCAATCATGGAGGTTGGAAGCCTGGAGCTACAAGTTACAAGTTTACAACAACTGAATTTAATAAAATAAAATAAAATAACTTACAAGCCGATGCAGAAACACACAGGATGCAATTTTTTGGATGTGGACAATCGTGAGGTCGGTCTGCTGGAAATGAATTGGATGAAGTTTGGACTTAGCAATAGCATTCAATCCGAGCAGTAGTGCCCAGCGGGCAAGCAGTAGCACTAACACTAGTATGTTGGTTGTAGCCTGTGACTAACAGCCAAGATGTGCGACGGCAAATAGGGGAAACCGGAAATCAGACAAACAGAGTAAACTGTAAAGTGATTGTTGTGCAGTCGTCCGCGTGGAGGAGGGAAACCAGAAATGTAAACGGGAAAAGTAAAAGAAGTTCGGGCGCCATTTATAAATTAGAAATTAGGGTAAATGTAAAATCGGGCGCCCTTTTTTTAACGCTGACCCCATCCACAATTAAAAAAAAACACACGAATTTCTTTGATTTTTTTATTAGATTCGCCATTAAATTCGTTTACAAATTCGAATTCGATAAAATTCGATTTGAGATTCGTTTTTGACATTCGGCGAATTTGATTCAAATTTTTTCCCTGCCTTGAAATTCGACGAATTTCGAACTTCATGGAAGAAATTCGCTGAATCTTGTGACTTAGGAAGGAGGAGAGGGTGAAGGAAAAGACAAAGATGTGGGATGTGTTTCCTGATGATATGGGTTTGGATAACAGTGTTGAGTTAGCATTAGCCGGCATGGATCTTAATGATCCAGTGCTAGAGCCGGTCACTTTTGATGATAGTGATCCTCTGGAGGGGTCATCCTCCACACCAGCAGATGTAGATCCTGAGATTGTTAAGATTCAATATGCTAAGACATAAAATATCAGCATTACATTCCATTTCACAACAATAGCATATATAGGATCACTGAAAGAACAATAAGCACAACATAAACACAAGAGACACAGATTTATCCTGGGAAACCCTGATGGGGAAGAAAACCCAGCAAAGCTTCCTCAATATAGATGACCAGCAAATACAAAGATGTAAACCCTAGACATGAGCTTCTTCTCCTCCATAGCAAATCTCTCCCTCACCTATG
Organism: Larix kaempferi; assembly: GCA_027924585.1. NCBI lineage: Eukaryota > Viridiplantae > Streptophyta > Pinopsida > Pinales > Pinaceae > Larix > Larix kaempferi. The sequence goes on from BSBM01000474.1 coordinate 455,096, forward strand.
CTCTATTCACAAGTGAGTAGTGTGTGTTAAATGAGGAACACACTTCCTCTATTTATACACAACTCCGACTTGTCTTTTACACAAGCTAGGTCGGCCCCAACTTAACCACTTTACATAATGTGACAGGGCCGACCCCACTAGGGTGGTATAATAACCCTTTGACCCACATAACACATACAGGGCTGACCCCACTAGGGAGGTCTAATAACCCAAGTTACCACAGAGGAATAAACATCTCCGGATACATGACAAAGTCTCATCGGAGGAATGAAACATCTCCAGAATAATAAAGTACAAATATAATATTCTTAGAAGTTACAATATTTCAACACTCCCCCTTAACGAGAAGGATATTATAACAACATCTACAGGAGCAAGGAGTCATCAACATCATACATGATGCATCTATAAATCATTGGAAGCTTTCTTTATACATCATCAGTAACTCAAGCAGTTACTGGAACATCAACATCTTCAGTACTGAATCTTCATCTTCTGCAGCACTCGAACAGCTACAGTAACATCATCATCTGGATCCTCTCGATCAACAGCATCGTCATCACACGATCATCAGCATCGTCATCTAGATCATCACAATCAACATATGGATCCTCTCGATCTACAGCATCTGGATCATCTGCAATACACACGATCCAATTCCAGGATGATCAATTCTTCTCACTTTAAGACATCTCTCATGTCTATGGACGATACAATCCAGATCTTACTTACAGAATGATCAATTCTTATCACTTTAGGACATGAGTCCAAGGACGATGCAATCCTATCACGTACATTTTGAACCAAATGTCTAGGGACGATGCAGTCCTATCATCAATTCTCGGAAACAGATGTCTACGGGTCAGTTCTGGGACCAAAGTCCGGGGATGATACAATCCCCACATTCTCGAAGACATCTTGTCTACAGATCAATTTTGGGACCGTCGTCCGGGGATGATACAATCCCCACATTCTCGGAGACATATGTCTACGGATCAATTATGGGACCGTCGTCCAGGGATGATGCAATCCCCACATTCTCGGAGACACCAGTCTATAGATCAATTCTGGGACCGAAGTCCGGGGATGATGCAATCCCCACATTCTCGGAGACACCAGTCTACGGATCAATTCTGGGACCGAAGTCCGGGGATGATGCAATCCCCACATTCTCGGAGACACCAGTCTATAGATCAATTCTGGGACCGAAGTCCAACGATGATGCAATCCCCACATTCTCGGAGACACCAATCTACGGATCAATTCTGGGACCGAAGTTCAGGGATGATGCAATCCCCACATTCTCGGAGACACCAATCTACGGATCAATTCTGAGACCGAAGTCCGGGGATAATGCAATCCCCACATTCTCGGAGACACCAATCTACGGATCAATTCTGGGACCAAAGTCCGGGGATGATGCAATCCCCACATTCTCGGAGACGCCAGTCTACAGATCAATTCTGGGACCGAAGTACGGGGATGCTGCAATCCCCACATTCTCGGAGACACCAGTCTACGGATCAATTCTAGGACCGAAGTCCGGGGATGATGCAATCCCCACATTCTCGGAGACACCAGTCTACGGATCAATTCTGGGACCGAAGTCCAGGGATGATGCAATCCCTCTTCTTTCTCGGAGACATAAGTCTACAGATCCTTTTAGAACATGTGTTCAAGGATGATACAATCCACTTTGTCAACTTAGACCCTGTCTAAGGACCATTCACCAACCTTACTGTCGGCATCACCAATATAGGTATCCACATCATCGACCTCACTGTTGATGCAGGAAATCTCATCATAAGTGACCACATCACTCCCCCTTTCGAGGAGGGTCCTTCTGAACAACACCAATCTTATCTCAAACTTTACTCGAGACAGAGGTTTGGTCAATACATTAGCAACTTGTTCGTCAGTGCTCACATACTCGAGCTTGATAGCTCCTTTCTGAACCATATCCCGTATATAAAAATATTGGATCTCTATGTGCTTTGACTTATCATGGAATCACTGGATTCTCTGACATCTTGATACAACTCAGGTTGTCACTCTAAGTCAAATAGTCCTGACAACAGTTTCCAAAGCCAAACTGGTTCACAACTAGCAGAGTAAGCAGCTATATATTCCGCTTCAGCTGTACTGAGAGTCACACTAGACTGCTTCCTGCTAAATCACGAGATCATGGCAGATCCCAGACAATAACATCCTTTCGATGTGCTATTCCTGTCTGATACACTTCCTACCCAATCAGCATCTGTGTAGCCATACAATCTGAAGTCATGATCTCCAAGATAACATAGATCAAATTCTATCGTACCCTTTAGGTACCTCATCACATGCTTTGCAACTATCAGGTGAACACGCCTAGGTTCCACTAGATACTGACTCAAGGTGTTCACAGCAAAGCATATATCTGGCCTGGTATTCGTCGGGTACATCAATGACCCAATAATCTGTCTGTACAGAGTCATATCCACAAACTCTGATGAGTCATCAGCTAACAGCTTCAAGTTGGAATCCATGCAGTGGCCTTGGCTTTGCATTCCAACATATCAAATACTTTCCCTAGTTGAGAAAGATTCCTTCTGGGCCTTGCCATACTTCCATACCTAGGAAGTAATGCATCAATCCGAAATCTTTCATCTCAAATTCTGTAGCTAGCTTCTTCTTGCTTTCCATGATCTGATTCTCATTCCCTGTCAGAAAGAGATCATCCATATACAGACAGGTTCATCATCCATAACTTTAAGGTAAAGGTTAGGATCAGCTTTACTTTTGGTAAAGCCCAAGCTTTTCAAGAAGCTATCAGCTCTCCTTCTGTGACTGAACATCATCATTCGAACTCTGTGGTGAGTTCCTTCTTGAATGTCATCTGTGTATAGATACCATCTTCAACCTTGTAGCAAAGGTTGAAATCCGCATCACCCATGGTGATCATTAAGTTCATCAAATGACTATCGATCCTGGGTATCCATACAATGCTTTCTTCAATTACACCATTAAGAGAATGGTCTTATCTAGCAACTTGGAGCAAACATCTCGTCATGATCCTCTTCCTCTTTCTAAGAGAATCTTCTAGTCACGAGCCTTCTATAGTAAGCTTGATTTGTAAGTCTTCTTGTTGAACATCCATCACTTGTTCGGTGTTCATAATTCTTCATGATCTTACCTACAAATCAAAGTTAATTACATGATTAGAAATACTTCATAATCATCAAATCATGTTGACATGATAACCTTATTATGCATACAAATATAATTCACATGGTTATGCAACTATCTTGACCAATAATTTGGCACAACACTTTTCCATATCCTGTATGCATACAGTGGTTATGTAGACGCCTTCCATCTCTACCAGAACATACTATCGAGAGCGTGCACAGCTCTCAGCATGTCAGCAAAGAGGTTTCATTCTAGACAAACAACAATGGAATGTTTGTCCAACTTACCCATCATATGCATATTAGTAGTATATTGTTCAATGCTATATGAATGCTCACACTATGCATGATACATTCTAAATATGCATACAACTATTCCAAGCAATATCATTTACTATTTCATGTCAATTCAAATACTTATCTTTTATGGCTGCCTCCCGCTTGATCTCTATATGTCTTTGAACTTCTTATCCATCCTGGACCACTATGCATGCTCAACTGTGCACTAGTGTCATCCTCATGATCTCATACACAATCATACATTCATTAGTATACTATCAAAACATGATAATCTTAAGTATGTATGGTCATGATCATTTCATACATAGGTATACTTACCTAAGGTCCTAACAAAGTAGGATTCTAACTTGATATAGGAAAACATACCTAGATTATCAAGCTTGGTTATTTCTTAACATACCCAAACAATATCTTCTTTGTTCTCTTCAATGATTTAGAGACCTTGTGCTAGAATCTGCTAATCTCATAGGTTAAGCATAGTAGAACAAAGTCATACATACCTCGTAAGTAGAGCTTTTATGTGATTATGGATGTGTCTTTTGTCTTCATGTCATCATGGTCATAGAACTTGATTTGTATTTCTTGATGTACCTGTATCTTGTTAGTAGACAACATCATCCTCATACAACACCACAAGTGCATTAGTACAATCATAAGTGTCATAACCCTAATTAATGAATATCTTCTACCATTCACATGCATTCATTCTCAAACAATCATAATTGTACTACTCTCAATAACATGAAGACAAACATATCATAAAATTAACCATGAACAGATTTCAACAGATACCTGTATCTCCTCAAGTCATACCTGTCAAGATTGCTTTTAACCCAATCCACTTTGATTTGTTGAAACTGGATCTGGAGCTGGATTTGGGTTTGTCAAAGAAACCCTAAAAATTCAAACTTTGAATTTCAAACTCCTGAATGGATGGAAAGATGTGCCTTGATGAGCTGATCAAGCTAGCATACTTCAATTTTGAAATCTCCAAAATTTGACCCCTCAAAATTGCCTTTCAAACTTCTGGGTCTTCTAGACAGGATCCCGAACTAGGGTTCGATGAAGCCCACCCTTCTGCCCAATCAAAAGGTTCGATCCAAAGCTCTAAACTTCGATTTTTCTGAGGAGCTTCCAGCCGTGGTCACAGACTTCAAAAATTCCAACTTTTGCAGAAGCCCTAATTTTCCACCTTTCCGATCAAAATCCCGAACTAGGGTTTGATCAAGCTCGGCCTTCTACCCAACCAAAAAATTCGATCTTGGTCTCTAAATTTCGATTTTGATGAGGAGCATTCAGCCGTGGACTCCGATTCCAAGAATTTCAACTTTCTCCGAAACCCTAATTTCCCACAGTAGTGGCGATCCAAAAATGGAGGTGCTCAGAAACAATTATGTTTGGACAGAAATATGTACCTGATTGTTTCTGGTGCATCTCTGAAATTACAAATCCACAGGGTCTGAAACTTCTGCCTGTGGTAGCCCGACCTGTCCTCTTTCCAACCCCACAGGTCTGACCTCAATTGGATTCTCTGAGAGAGCGTTATGCCAAGTGTCGCAATTTGACCTGTTTATGGGATAAAACAGGAGAGCGAACTTGTACGGTGTGCCACGTGTCACTAGTTCAACTTCGGCCTCTGAAAAAGTTACCTAAGAAACTACAGTCCGTGATATACTTGTCACGTTTTACGAAATTTCATTCGGAGCTTCCTAGCCCAAGTTATGACCTTTTTTCCTAGGTCACCTGATTATGACTGAGATCTGGAAGAGGCAGAAACCCTAACTTGTATGGATCATAACTCACAAAGTACAACGAATCTGAGGGTTTCCTTTGGACACAAGGTACATGGGGATGTTATCTACGACCTGTAAAGGTTTCAGATCCTGAACCTTCGCCAAAATGGATTTATAGCGAAAGTACCACAATGACTGGTTTTTGCTATACAAAACCCTAACCTTCAAATTGTCGCAAGTGAAGCAAGTGTCGTAAGTGCCATACATTGCCTTCCTTCAGGTTAGCTCTGATACCATGTTAAGATTCAATATGCTAAGACATAAAATATCAGCATTACATTCCATTTCACAACAATAGCATATACAGGATCACTGAAAGAACAACAAGTACAACATAAACACAAGAGACATAGATTTATCCTGGGAAACCCTCATGGAGAAGAAAACCCAGCAAAGCTTCCTCAATATAGATGATCAGCAAATACAAAGATGTAAACCCTAGACATGAGCTCTTTCTCCTCCATAGCAGATCTCTCCCTCACCTATGCGCTATTCACAAGTGAGTGTAGTGTGTGTTAAATGAGGAACACACTTCCTCTATTTATACACAACTCCGACTTGTCTTTTACACAAGCTAGGTCGGCCCCAACTTAACCACTTTACATATTGTGATAGGGCAAACCCCACTAGGGTGGTCTAATAACCCTTTGACCCACATAACACATACAGGGCCGACCCCACTAGGGAGGTCTAATAACCCAAGTTACCACGGAGGAATAAACACCTCCGGATACATGACAAAGTCTCATTGGAGGAATGAAACATCTCCGGAATAATAAAGCACAAATATAATATTCTTAGAAGTTACAATATTTCAACAGAGATGGGAAGAGAAGTGGAGGAGGAGGACAAAGAAGAGAGCAGTAATGAGCTTGTTGATTTAAGCATGGAGGAGGACTATTGAGTCATTGACAGATAAGATTCTTCCATCTTGATCTACCCCTTTTTGTATTTACTATTTTCCAGTGGCATTTCAACATCTATGTAATACATTTTGATTTTGATGACTCGATGAGAAATATGGTTCTGACATCTTGATCTATGACTATCATCTATGTGTCTCATTGTGATTTGTGAATGTGTAATTACTAATATTCATTGTGTATTAATTCCAATTTCTATTGAATATTTGTAAATGCTCTCGTTTCTAAAAAAATTGGATCTATATGTCTATATTTTTAATATATATAATGTTTAAATATATATATATATATATATATATATATATATATATATATAACGTGTCCTTCGTGTCTTGATTTCAGGGGTCGCCATGTCTGTGTCGGATACTTGTATTTATGTGTCCTTCGTGTCACATATCCTCGTGTCAGGTGACTTAGTTTAGGAGTTAAGCAATGTGAGGAACATGTCCCTCTTGTTTTCATTGTTGTTTTATCTCTACAATTGTCATGCTTCATCTATCAAATTCAGTTGTTGTTGGAGTAATAATTCAGCTAATAAACAACACCTCCACATTAGATTGATGAGAGGCAACTCTAGCTCTTCAAGATTAGTTTCCATGCCTATTTTCAGCAAACACTTAAGGTAAATTGTATCAAACCTAGTTCTTTTTGCCTTGAGTACGTAATTAAATGATGAAAATATCAACACTAGTTCTTTCATCTAAATAGGTTGAATGTGTTAAATTAGTCCCATCTACCTTATAGCCCGCCTCAAAGTAGTTGATTGTGGAAAATTAGCTCTTTCATGCAATATTTCATGACTCCATTGGCCCAATAGATTGCCAAGTACCGGTCCCTTATCATATCATTTCTTTCCCATATCCCTTTCCCCATTTCCATTCCCTTCCATACACTACAACCTTTGTTCTGTTAGGCTTATTCTTCAAACATCACCTTTAGCCTCCACTCCATAGCCTTAACAATCCTGCCTTAGGGAAGCCCCCCTTGTGTTGGAAAAGAGCCAACCTAAAGTGTGGAAAAGGGTTGTTGAGGTGACAGTGGGCAACCTTCCTGAGTTAAACAAAGCTATCACCTTGGTACTTGGGACTTTACACTTTGTGGGTGCTAGATTTTGTTTTAACAAGCACCAAACGTAATTAAAAGCTCACAGACATTCAAAATGAGACCCCTAGCCAGATCAAAACAAATCTAGCACCCATAAAGATTATGCTTGATTATAAAAGAGAAATTGATGTCCGTAAAGTAGAAATGGATGCATCAGCAAACTATTGGGAGTTGGGACAGTGGTTCAGCCTTCAACAGGACCACATACTTCAAACAAGTCAAAGCAAACACTCAACTGACCCTTTAGAAGGAGTAATCAAACTACCTCTGGGAGTTCCTGGTCCAAGCAAAGGGATGAATGGATTTCGCAACTTCTAGAGAGAGACAAAAGGAATTCTGCCTCAATAAGCTCTGTTCTAATGGCCTCCTTTGTTTGCTCAGTTATTTTAGTCTTGTTGTCTTTCAAGAAAACAAAAATTTAGGTGATTTTTTTACTTTAGCAGAATGATATTAAAGACAGTAGCACTTGAATCTTCTCTATCTTGATAATGTTTTTACATCTGCTTCTGTAGTTGTTAGTTTGAGGCATTTAAATTATAGTAAATACAATCGTCTAAGTACTAATGATTGTAATATTGTATGGCTTTAGTTTCTGAGTATAAACATAGTCACATAGTGAACTTTTACACTGGTGCACATTTAGAGACACAGGTCATAGACATTTTATTCCTCACTCTTGAGTCTTTACAGAATATGTTAATATAATTAAATCCCTTTCGTATACAAAAGAAGAGAAAAAAACATCTTACTAGGAACCCTGTGGGTATCATTGACTAGTTGCCTCTACATGTAACAATGTTTGACATTCATCGTGAGATCAATTTCCAAAATGCTTGGAATCCCAGACATCCAAATTTGACTAGCAAAGGTACTTTACAAACTGAAAGAATGAAATTTACATAGATAAAGAATGGTTAAAAAGATTGCAAATTTGTCAACGGTAGCCTTTGGGATCAGTGAAAGAGGGGTGTTGATAATACCCCCACAAGGGTTCAAGTCTCTCTAATGACAAGCTCATTTTGTGTTCATGCTTGAGGACACATCAGAGCACATAACAATGGTTGGGGCCAAGTGCAAGTCCTGGACATCTTTCGCAGAATAGATAGCCCCTACTCACATCCTCTTAGTCGAAGGATTCTGAATTGAATGGTGTTATCTGCACTTGCTCCGCGGTAAGGTTAAGGGATGCTAGCCCCTAGTTGCACAAAAGGTTCCCCCACCTCACGCTCCCACTCCCAAAGCTTGCTTTGGAGGGGAGCACACTCCTTAAACGATTACCCGCGCTCCTGAAGCCATTCCCCACTCTCGGAACGATTCCTATTGCTACTAGACCATGAGAGAAGAAATTAGAAATTGCTCATGGCAAGAGCCTTAAGAAAGCTTAATATATAGTATAAATATCTATCTTTTTCAGTTTAGAATCCATGTACTACATGCTTGATGCTTTAATGATTATCCTTAATCTACTACAAAGATCTGTTTTAATATTTTCTGCAGCTAATTCACTAGTTTGCATGCTTTTTTTGAATATATATATAGAAATGCTCCCAGAACGCTTCGCTCTCAGAATCTTTTGGAAATTGACATTTTTGTTCTCCCACTTCCCACTTTGTGCTCCTGCTTCGCTCTCGCTCCAAACAGCTATGTGTTAGCTAACATTGTGTTAAGAGGAAGCCAATTTAAATAAAAAAGGTTGCAAATTTGAGTGGTAGCATAAGAATGTGAAAGAAATAACTATTTGATTTTTCTTCCCCTTCATAACATCTACTTATTATTTTTGTGATATCTCTTTGAACTATGATCTCTTTTATTAACTTTCCTCCTCTACTTACTATATTTGATGGGAGCATCTACCAAACTGCAAATACTAATCAGCTGTTATGTACTTTAACTATCATTGGAAGCATGGCAGTATAAAATTTTGCTGATCATCTTTGACTGTGTTCTAACTTCTGATAGCATAGTTTGCACATAGGATCCTCTTTGGCAGCTTTTGTTGTGGTCCATCTAATTACAGACTACAAATTTGTTATTGTTCATTTTTCTTTTTTGATACAATACCAGATGTAGGTGCAATGGAACGAGTTGGATTGATTCGGTCCTTTCAATAGCTTGTTTTGCATTTTCCCTCCAGGCTTCAAGATGCCATAAGGTTCCTATTGCTTTTTGTATTAAATAGTTTTCATTTCAATGCTTTGCAATCCAGCCAGTTATCTGATATCTCCCGTTTGGTGGAATATCTTATGCTGCCTTTACCCCTAATGTTTTGGCCAATTAGTAGTGTAAAACACAGTGGATTTCAAGTAGTTGCTAGTAATAATGCTAGAGTCTTCATTTGCAAATTCTCAAGTTTTGGCCTATTAAGAGTTTAAAACAAAGTGGGTTTCATACAGTGACTAGGGATAATCATAGAATCTTCATTTCCATTTGCAGATGCAAGATTTGATGTCAAATAAAAAAAGGGGCAGCTTGTCAATGGGGTTCAGTTCGATGGTCAAGCAGGGGTGTTATTTTATCCCGTCAAAATTCAAATTCCTGAGAGATACATTTTGTTCCTTAGGGCTTAACAGACCATTTCAAATTGCTAAGGCAAGGTGCAAATCATAGGTTCTTTGGGCGGAATAGATACCCCTAACCTGCCCTTGATTGAAGGGATCTTTCTAGAGTGTTGTAAACTGGTTACATTGAATTGTAATATTCCAAGTTCATACTCGCGGCACAGTGATAATTGGAAGCATGTTGTTAGATTTAACAAAAAGAAATCGGCAAAGAGAAAAAGATGAGAGTACTTGCCTGTAAGCACGAAAACATGATCTCGACCACCGGATCGTTGCCACGCAGCCGAGCTCTTGATAAGATCTACCACTTTCATCTGCCTCCGATAATCTTCGTTGTCCTCCTTCTTGTGCCTGAACTTCCCTTTGGCCCTGTCCAGCTGCATCTCTGCACTGAGAGTAGCAAAGAACGGAACAAAGACGACATCGGCATCTTCAACCTTCCAAACCCTTTTGGCGACAGAAGAAAAAGCGTCCATTTTTCCTGTTAATCGAGGGGGGGTCAACAGATCTCCCAAAAGCCAATACTCGGCGCTGTACTGTCTAATTAAGGGGTTAAGGGGATATGGTGGATATTCCATCCCTGCTAACACTGCAGCCCTTAACTCTTCATCTGCATCTTCAGCGGCCCGTCTATCCTTCTGCGACCAGTAATCCTCCAGTAGACCATAGTTCATCTCTCTCGGTAGATTTGCAATGTATACTCTCAACGTTTCATGGACTGAATAAGAAGAAGACCCACATTGCGGTGTGGAGAGCTCCAGATGGGTGGTGGTGGTGGTGGTAATGGGAAAGAGAGATGAGAAGTAGAAAATACTGAAAAAGCCAGCTACAAATAAAAGTGCTGCAACTGACCATGGGAGAAATAGGCCCCTTTGGGCCATTTTTTATTTTATATGGGGTTGTGGTTTTTTATTTTCTGTTGGGCTGGGTGTAGTTTGTGCAGATGCAGTTGTTTCATGAACCAGAGATTGGAGTTATATCTGTCTGAACCGATGCTTTTTTTGTTAGAGGATACCTATGCAATGTTAAGATGGCTTCCAAGCTGATGGGATCATAAAAGCTAAACTCGAACTCGGAGATGTAAACAATGGAATGCGATCCATCTATAATACACGTGGATCTGTGGAGCAAGCAGAGTGTGGATGCCTAATGAATTTCTGACAGAAGCATAGCATCACATAGACAAATGCATCCAAACCACCATGCTTCTCAATTATCGCATAGAAACTACCAGCATTGTTAGTGTCAACTACTCAGTTACCAGACATTTGATAATAAAGGAATCCTCATTGATCTTGCAAAGTTCCACATCTTTATCTATCATTAACATTACAACACATCTTCGAACCAATATATGTAGTAGTATGTAAGTTTTATGTATGATTTTCATGTTAAGAAGGTGTTTATAAATGCATTAGCATTGTTATTAATATAATGTTTGATTTATCGTGTATGCTTTTTTATTTTTCATTTTTATAAACATGTGTAATAGTAAATTCCTTAAATGATTTTCTATAGTTAAGGGAGTAAGCTAAACTCTATATTATTTGTATTTTTTAGTTGAGTTTTGTTAGAATTCGACACTTTAATTATTTATTGAAATTATAATTTTGATTATTTAAATAGCAATTTTGATTGCATAAATAGATTCAGCACCCGTGGTTACTTCTAATGCACTCTCGGTTATCCCTAATGCACCCCAATTATGCAATTCCAAAAATCCAAAACTACCATTTCAACAATCTCTACCAAATTTTTGCCAAAAAACTTGTCGGATATTTGGTGCAAATGGTATAGAGTTAAGCTTACACCATTGTTAAGGATGTAAATTAAGAGTAGGTAGAAGTTTTGTGTCTTCAATTACCAAGTGGTAATGCTAGCACATGATGAGAGTGTGTATGAGGTTTATGGGAAGGACCTTTATTTGCTTTCTTGGTTCATCAATTAATATTGCATTTACTCTCCTCATCGTCATGAATCATGATAGATCAATGTTACTGGTTGAAGGTTATTGTTAGATTCATTTGTGTTGGCTCCATAATATATGCTTTGCATGGAAGGGGTGTTTTAGATCTAGCATAGATAATGACCAAGGTGGTTCAAGTCTAAGTGGCTTAGTTCCTAGGACTTCAAAAGATTCACTCCAGGGTAGTTGAGACAATGAGCAAGAACAAGGCAAGGTGGGCAATTTGCTTCCAACGTTAGAGGTGCATAGGGATAGGGTAGATGCAATAGCTCTATTGGTAAAAGGAGGTGAACCCCTTACCCCCGGGCTTGAGGTTCATAGTGATCATTGGGAGATTAGCTCTACTTTGTATGTGAGTAGGGAACAAAACCAGTGTTTAAGTATGGATAGGAAGACAACCAAGGTGGAGAATATAGCTAGGACAATGAGGAGAGCGGGCCTTGATCCTACAAAATATCCAGGGTTCCTCCTCCAAGTGCCCAACCAAGGTAGAGAAGGAAGCTAGAGAGGTTGCAATTCGCTACCACCAGAGATTCCCTCCAGAAATCAAGGTCAGGGCTTAAAGAAATAAGTAGAAGGTTAGGGAGAAATGGGTCAGCCCATCGTCAAAGGTTATTGATGCTGAATTAGTGCATTGAATACCAAGTACTACATTCACTCACAACAGGGATATCGGATATTCAAGCCAATTGATATCAATTGGCACACTAAATCATTCATTGCCCAAGTGATAAAAAGAGTAGGGCATTCAACAGAAGGTCATCCTAGACACTTTGAACATGCAACACAAAGCTATAATGGATACACTAGATTGCTTGGACAAAAAGTATGAGGCCTTGGTCAAAGCTCCTATGGGATGTGGAATCAGTTGGTAAGTTCAAAACCAAGCGAACTAGTCACTAGGCACAAAAGCTCCTACAAATACCAATCCTTCTCTCATTTATATGGATTCAACTTATGAGGTTGTGTACTAAATGCCTTTTTATTTGTTCCTAGTTTTCATTTTATTCTTTGTATCAACCCTTTAAACTAATAACTACATTAATATAAGTTATAAGACAAAACAAAATGACCGTCTATTATTTATTTGGCTCAAAATCATCAAATAATTTTTTTTAAACATATCCATAACTTTACAACAAATAGTCAAATAATTTTAAAACAATTAACGTCCATCACAAACAATATCTTTTTTTTTTCCAGTGGAAAAAAGCATACTGTTTATATTCATATTGAAATAAAACAAGTACAATGATGGATCAATCACAAATGACACAGATCACTATTCACTCCTTCCTCAAGTACCAATGGCCTTGTCTTTACATCTTTAACTTACATCTTATCTGTTCAAAGATATCAAAATGCTATAAATATTTTCCTTCCACTATCTTTTGTCACAAGTTTGTCCTAAAAAGAACTGAAGCTTATAAAACTAGTAAAACTAGTTCAGGAAAAAAAGAGATCCTTCGTCCTGAATCTCTTCCTCAAAATACTCTTCCCACATAAGGTATCCATCCTCACCAGACAATGCATGTTTAGATAATGCATCAACTGCTTGATTGTGTTCCATGTAGATATGTTTGATATCAATATCCTTAATATTTTCCAGTTCTGCCCTTATTCTACTGCACCACTAAGATAAAGATATGACATTCAGTTTATACTCCCCTAAGGCCCATTTTATTGTAACTCTAGAGTCCCCGAACAACTTCAGCCTAGGGAAACCAAACAGATTTGCCAATCTCACAGAAGTCCACAAAGCTAATAGCTCGGCCTTCATATTTGTGCCCAATCCACATCTGAGTTTGAATGTGTAGTAATGATCCTGATTTAGAAAAATCTTCCCCCCTGCTGCACACTGTCCTAGAGCTGCAGCACCATCAAAAAAGATAATGGGATCATTGAAGGAAATATTAAAGTTTCCCACTATCCTCTTTGAGATTTTATCCTTCAACTATTTATATGGCATATATTGGTGTAGAGCTAAAGCAATCACACCATCAGTGTTAGCCACTTGATCCTCAAAAATGCATTTATTCCTCATCCTCCATATTGCCCAGGAAATAAAAACTGTAAGTGTAAGGTGATCCCCACAGTTTTTTGTCCAATATCTTAAGCTGGTTACAAAATATCCATGTCTCCAAGCAGTGTTAATATTCAAAAACTTACAAACTTTCCCCCAAATGTATAAAGTAAAAGTGCAATCCATAAATAAATGAGTAGCAGATTCTGGCCAATTCTTGCACATAATGCATCTCTTTGGACCAAACCACCATTTTCTCTCCAGGTTATCCCAAGTTTTCAATCTATCCATAAGAACAAACCAAAGAAAACATTTCAACTTCAGTGGCATATTCCACATCCAAATGACCTTATACCACCACAGTTTTGGGAAAATGCATTTCCTTTTTATAATAGACTTGTATGCAGTGTTTGCAGTTACCTTACCTGTGTTTTCATTCCCTTTCTAGATTAGGATATCTTCATCATTGTTTAATCTACACCCATTCGAATTTAAAGCATTGACATAACAATCCCATTCAATGGTCTGTTCTCCCTGAAGACCTAAGCTTTCCCCATTGTACCAATAACTGCCCATGCCATGATTCCTCACACTGTCCAGTGTGTAAAAGCCAGCACTGTTCAATATTCCTCTCAGCCGATTAGATATTCTATACTCTTCCCCTAATCCTATAATAGGATCAGTTCCAATGGAGATTTCTTTTCCATTTCCAATTTGCCAGTAGATGTCAAGTGCCAACCAGTTATAAACATTTAGAAAACCTCTCCAAAGTGGAGAAATCCCTCTGCAAATTTTCCTCGGAGATCTGAACCAGTGTGAAATTTTGTTTTTTATATACTTACAGTGTACCACTCTTGACCACAAAGTGTTCCCAAACAAAGCTCTCCAAAAAAAATTTAGTCTTAGAGCTTCACTGAATGCATGTATATCCATAATTCTCCAGCCACCTGCACTTGTTGGTAAGGAAAGGGTTGGAAACGCGAAGGTGGGTTACACTTTGGTGAGAATCGGGCACCGAAGAACCATAACGACAGTTATTCGGCCGAATAAATTTAATTATTCGGCCGAATAATGAATAATTAAATTATTCGGCCGAATAATTATATTTATTCGATCGAATAACTTATTCTTTATTCAGCCGAATAACAATTAACGGGCCACCGCTAGACCTAACGGTGGCCTCGATGTGTGTGCGAGGTTTTAGCCAGACGGAGAAAACGCACGGCGTTGTGCAATTATTCGGCCGAATAATTAGTTGACCGAATAATTGTTCCGCCGAATAATTATTCTGCATAAAAGCTCGGTCGTGGCCATTGTCTGTCACTTTTCGCTGATTTCGTGGACCCCTTCCGGAGCTGTTGCTGGTCCCGCCTCCGTGTCACCTGTCTCGTCTGTTTCCCGTCCACCCGCTCGTCTGTCTAGCTGGCTGTCGTCGAACTCCGTCACCCGTTTCCTCGCTGCTATGTGTCACTTCTCCGCCACTCTGTGCGTCAGGATTTGCTCGACGGTTGGTCGTTGCTCAATTAAACGTTTCGAATTTTGTCGCTGGAGTGTTAGGCCGCCAGCTTTTGCCTCTCCCATTCGCTCGTCCGCCACCTTCTGCTTCTCCCATCCGCTCATATGCCAGGTTCTGCCTCTGCCGCTGGTTCGTAAGCCTGTTTGAACGTCTGGACGCTCTTTGGTGGAGTTTGCGTCTGGACATCTGTAGGTTTAGCATGCGGCTGCACTTATGTTGGTGGAGCTTGGGCGTTGGAGTGTTCTCCTGGGGATGTTTGCATAACAACGGGGTGCTGTAGCTGGGGACCTGTCGACGTGAGGCTGTGTAGAGGTAATTATTTTCGCATATTTATGTGTTTATTTTTTTCTTTAAATTTCTTATATTAATTTCTAATTGTTATTGCAGGTTTCCTTTTATTGGCTGCTTGGCTCGTTTCGTTTCGGCTGTGTCTAATTCCTCTTGGGGCTCTCTTCGGTTGGATCTAAATTCGTCTGCTTTCGTTTCGGCTGTGTCTAAACAGGTAATTCGAAATTTGTTTTTTTTAATTCAAGAATTAAGTATTGGTTTGAAAAGTTTTGAATTTGTCCCTGTAAATGAACTCTGCCCAAATTGACAGAGTTCATGAACTCTGTCCAAAATTGAGTAGAGTTCATGAAATCTATCCAATTGGGCAAAGTTCATGAACTAGCATAGGTAATGATACATATTACTCACAGATAGTGTGGATTAGTATTAAGAGGTTTAACATGAACTCTTTTCAATTTGGCAGATTTCATGAACTCTGTCCAGTTGGGCAGAGTCCATGAAATATGGTCAAATAATATGTTGAAAATGATTTAAATTTAAATATAAAAAAAGGAATATATGCAGTGCTTAGTTAGTTATTTTTGTTAAATTATTGATTTTGCTTATGTGTTTAGAAATGAAAATAAAAGTAGGACTGTAATTGTATTTGCAAATGATATATCCATTTTATTTATAGGCTTGTCTTATTGGCTGAACTCTATCAACATGGACATGGACAGAGTTCATGAACTATGTCTACGTTGACAAAGTGCAAAGATCAATATATTAGTTCTATTACAAACTATGTTAATGGATAGCTATAGATACAACAAAACTTTAGACGATTAAACTCTACTTTGGATACAACAAAACTTTAAAATTGACCTAAGGTACAACTAAACTATAGACATGAATAGACTTTAATTTAGATGTACTATGAAATAACAAAAACACTTAGAAGATTGGTACAGTAATTCCTTATACATCCGAACAATAATAGTCATAGTCATTTTAAAAACTATTAGATGATATTATGCCACAATGGTCATGAGTTTTAGCCTTGTAAAGGTGGCCATTCTTGGTATTATGTTTTTCTTTGGTTGCAACATGGCAAACTTGGAGAACATAATACCAAGAATCGTTACCGTTATCAAGTTGAAACTGAAGACCATTGTGGAACATGGCAAATTTGGGAAACATGTCAAACTCGAAACATAATACCATGAATGGTCAATTTTTTTTTATTCTATGGAATAATGAAAATATTTGTAGATATAATTTATGTTTAAAGTATTAAAACATCTTGATTAAGTTATTAATTTAAGAAACTAAAGACCATTATGGAACATGGCAAATTTGGGAAACATGTCAAACTCGAAACATAATACCATGAATTGTCAATTTTTTTTTATTCTATGGAATAATGAAAATATTTGTAGATATAATTTATGTTTAGAGTATTAAAATATAAATTAAGTTATTAATTTAAGATTTAGATTAAAAGCTAACAGGTTCATGAACTCATTCTTTGACATAAATAAATGAACCCTTCACCTAGTATTTAACTATATTGGTTCCATTCATTTTAAACATAAAAAACACTTAGAAAATTGGTACATTAATTCTTCACACATACAACAATATTAGCTATACTATTTTTAAGAACTATTAGATGATATTAGGTAAATCTAGGTCCTTATTAAATAACTTAATCTCTTTAGCAGCTAGGTTTTAGAATTTGTAGAATTTGAATATGTAATCAGTTGATATTTGTGCAAGTGTAGACATTATATCAAATGGAAAGAGAGGAATCTTTGAGGCAAAAGCGTAGGAGGTCTTCACAATCTTCTGGGGTTGGTGTTACAAGTGATAATCGGAGGTTGTCAACCTCCCCTCGGGATTCTAGTTTATTGTATAATTCACATCGACGAGGTGAAAGGGGTACAAATGATTCCCCTATATCTTCTTTGGGAGAACGCCGATCTCGACCCTCTGTTGGTATATGAATATCGATCTTTTAGCAAGTACATGCAAATTGTTTTTTTGTGTACGCAAAAATTGTACTTGTGTTTAAACAAAACTTTGTTTTTATTTGAAGCAGAGCATGGTTCAAAATATGCTTGTAATTCTATAGGGAGGGAGATAGAGCAAGCAAGGGAGACGGATGAGGGTGCAGAGCAAGGTTCTCAAGAGGCTCATCATTCTACACAAGGTGATGATGGTCGAGCTAGGACGCAATATGTTGAATTAACTGAGGGTTGTACACCCATTACAACATATCCATCTGATCTACCTCGGGAGCTTCCATGGGAAAGTGGTGATCATCAAATGACTCTTGAAAGATGTAGATACCACTACGGCAAGTTGAAAAATGATTTGTCTACTATGGATCTCCCTCCAGAGAGTAAACAAAGTTTGGAGATTGTTTTGGGATCACTGCAAAAATTCATTCAGGCATATGAGAATCTCGGACCAACTACAAATGGTTTTGTTGATTTGATGCGAAGACGAAGGGAACAAGTGATGGGTCCAGACAAGTGGGATGTTGTGAAGGAGAGAGTGACGAAAGAACATGCCAAATCAATGTTTAACTTCAAAGAAGGTCTAAAGCGAGAAATGTTGAAAGTGCAATATTTCAAGCATCCTGATCTTGCACATCTACTTTATGATCGGTTTCTTACAGCCTATGGTCGGTTTCCATGGAACGATAAGGTTTCTCAATATTTTGCTAGATTTTTTTATGCTGAGTTTTTCTTAAATATGAAGCCAGACTATACTGATGTTTATTCAAAATTTTATGGAGTTGGAAAGGGTCGAATATATAATCGAAAAGGTGCTTTTAGAGACCCTACATCTCTTCGACCTCCACCCTAGATATCTCGCCCACCCAGGTTGGTGGCATTAAGATCAGAGCTAGAGCCCACATTTCCACTTGGGACAACTGTAAGGAATTTTGTTGGCGATGGTTTATCGTCAGCATTAGTTGGAGTAGATGTGGGATTGGTTCGAGAAAGGGCTCGTTCTGCTATTCGTCAAAAGTTTGTTTACAAAACTAATGATGAGATAGATGGAATGAGCATTGAAGATCTCAGGGCGTATGCCAAGGTTTGTCGCGACCTAGCGGCAAATGTTATATCCAATGACACATCGAGTTTGGGAGAGGTTTGTTGATTATGATATGGCTTGATCTTAATTAAATCTTTTATTCATTTTGAATTGAATTTTTTGTTACATTATATGAATGATAAATTATGTTTTTTGATGTAAAGTAATAGGTACATTATGTAAATGTTTATTGGTTGCAGTTTTCAAGAATGATGAATAAACATTATTTCCATATTTTCACTAGCGAAAATCTAGAGAATATTCGAGAGGTATATTTATTATTTACATATTTGTAATTATGTTTGAACTTTATATATATATATATATATATATATATATATATATATATATTGAATATATATATATATATATTGAATTTTAATTTAACTATGCATCTTATTGTTAATTTTGACTTATCCATGCAAGTTTCTTTAGATACGAACTTTATAAATGATTTACCATCTATTGTGAACTAATGTTTTTTTAATCTTTTTGTTTTAGTTTTAAGTTAATTGGCACAGTATTTTTTTTGGTTTGCATTATGTTTTATTTATTAACACAATTTAAATTTTAGGGTAGAGATATAGGTTCTCTGCTTCATGTAGTAGATATTGGCACGGAGGTAATTTTGTTTACACTTGAATTGATCTTTGATATAAGTTTAATATTTTAATTTTTATGGATTTAGTTAAAATTTGTTCGAGTAATTTATGAGATTCATAAATTGATTTTATACATGTTACAGCTTGTATCTCTTAAATCTTTTGGAGGCAAAGGAAAAAATCATTTGGAGAATGGTGGTGGATAAGTATTTAAAGAATTTGATGTAATTTTGTTAATAATTGAATTGTTTTTTGATATATAAGTTTAATATTTTTATTTTTCTGAATTTAATTTAAATAATTTAAATGATATTCATAATCTGTTTTTATACATGTTGCATGGTGGGTTGAGTCTAGGGGGAGGTCCTAGTGGAGGATAGCATGGTGGACATTTTCTTTTTATAGCATAGTGGATATTTTTTGTTGTTGATATGCATAGATTGCAAATATTTGTTTTGGACATGTCGAGGAGATTTATTTTTGGACTAGATACATATATGTACATTGAACTCACATGTTCATGAACATTTTTTTGAGGATTATATACATGTCCTTTGAACTTACATATTTTGTGAAACTTGCTTTAAATTATTTACTTATTTTTATTTATTTAGTATATTTGGTGTGATTTAAAGATTTAGAATATGTACTTGCATGTTTAAATGAATGAATGAATATGTAAAAATAAATGTTAAGAACATGATATTTTTGAATATTATGAAGTTTAAGAATGTTAAAGGAAGTTTAAAAATGGATGAACATAGGTTTAAAGTTCATGAATGAGGAAGTTTTGATTGAAACATGAATGAATGTTAAGATTGAATATATTAAGAACATGAATGCTATTTTTGAATGTTAGGAAGTTTAGGAATGTTAGAAGTTTTGATAGAAATATGGATGAACTGAGAAGTTTAAAAATGAATGTTAAGAACATGAATGTTAGGAAGTTTAGGAATGTTAGAAGTTTTAATAGAAATATGGATGAATTAGGAAGCTTAGGAATGTTAGAAGTTTTAATAGAAATATGAATGAATTAGGAAGTTTATGAATGTTATGAAGCTTATGAATGTTCTAGGAAGACTAGGAATGTTATCTAAGTTTTGATGGAAATATGGATGAATTAACAAGTTTAAAAATGAATGTTAAGAACATGAATGTTATATTTGAATGTTAGGAAGTTTAGGAATGTTAGAAGTTTTAATAGAAATATGGATGAACTAGGAAGCTTATGAATGTTATGAAGCTTAGGAATGTTATCTAAGTTTTGATGGAAATATGGATGAACTAGGAAGTTTAAAAATGAATGTTAAGAACATGAATGTTATCTTTGAATGTTAGAAGTTTTGATAGAAATATGGATGAACTAGGAAGCTTAAAAGTGAACACATGTTAAGTTCAAATTTTATGAATGTTAGGAAGTTTAGGAATGTTAGAAGTTTTGATGGAAATATGGATGAACTAAGAAGTTTAAAAATGAATGTTATCTTTGAATGTTAGAAAGTTTAGGAATGTTAGAAGTTTTGATAGAAATATGGACGAACTAGGAAGCTTAAAAATAAATATGTTAAGTTCAAATTTTAGGAATTTGTTAGGAAGTTTTGATTGAAATCTGAATGTTAGGTTTAAATTTTGATATGAATGTTAAGAATGAATGTGATGGTAAGAATAGATGTTAAGGAATTTATGATAAGGTGCAATGAATGAATAAATGTTAAGATTGAATATTAAGAACACGATTGTTATATTTTAATGTTATGAAGTTTAGGAATGTCAGGAAGTTTTGATAGAAATATGAATGTTAGGAAGTTTAAAAATGAATGTTACCCAGGATCAAAGTTCCGAAATTTGTTAGGAAGTTTTGATTGAAATATGAATGTTAGGAAGTTGAAAAATGAATATTATCTGTTCAAATTTTGATATGAATTTTTAATTAATAATTCTTATTTTCAATGTCCAGGTACATTTGATGCGGCTGAAATCATGGCAAATGGGGATAACGATTTTTTGTTTTTTAATCATAAGCGAAGATTACATGATTATGAAGCTTGTGCTAAATTAGAGCAATGATTTTAGACAACAATTTGATGAATTTTCATCGATTTGTTGTGAATAATCATTCCTCTAATTTAGCATAAGCTTCACAATCCTAGAATCTTTTCTTGTGATTAAAAATCAAATGATCGTTGTTTCCATTTGCCATGATTTCAGTTATGTGAACTTACACAAGTGATATTTTAAATTAAAGATTCGAGGCGGAGAGTGGCGACAACCACAGATCCATTATCTCATCCCTTAAGTGGTATAATAGACATATGGGGACCCGAATAAAGTATTTTATACAGAATTAAGACAAAAATTTTACACATTGAGGTTTTCATTACCAAATAATTTTTGAATTCAAATTTTAGCATACTAGAATACGATCATTTAAACTCTTATACTCCAATTCCTTTCAAGATCATAGACATAGAAAGAAAAAAATATATTGTATACAACATTTGACAAAGACATGAACAAAACCATTGATCTATTAATTTTAAATATATAGTTTTAAAAATATCGCAATGGAATGTTGTCCTCAATTATCCTTTCACGGTCAAATTTGGACAGTTTCCATTTTTTATTTTTTAATTGTTTTTTCGATGGAACTTGAACCAATTTTATTAGGGATGCACATACTAAATGGCTATATTGACAACATATAACATCAGGTTCATAATCCTGAAAGTAAACATAATTTTGATTCATATGGGTCTGCTGAAAAAATAGCTCTTTAAAATGATGGATCCTCTCTTGTATGTATATCCGTTGTCATTGTATTCTTCCAATAACTTCATTTTTTCTTCAGTGCATCGCATCAAATAATACTTCACATTTTCATTGTTGTCTACAGGTGCAATCACAGCAAAAACATCTCCTGTGCAAATTACAATTGATGTTAGGATTTTTAATTCAATTAAATTGACTAATATACATGTGTATAAGGTGAATGACAAGAATAAACAATCGACAAAACAATGGTATTTGATCATTACCTTCTCTAACGATATCTGAAATTTTGTCACTATCAGATGATATTGCTATATCTTCTGATTCTAATTCTTCTATGCTTGCTAGTGGCATTCTTCCTTTATGATTAATCTCTGTGTGTTTCCAATGTTTTACGTAGTTGTTCGTTATGTTTTCAAAAACTTTTGTAGATTCAATATTTTCAGTGCAAATATGACAAAAGCATGATTACTTTCTACTGTCAAATGCATAAACGTTTTTGAAGGCTTTTGTTTGAATAGAGTGAAAATCTCTAGTCCTCTGTATGGTGCTAGCGTCGTATGGTATTGATCTATTTATATCTTGGACCCAATATGCCAAAAAAACTTAGTACACAAATGACAAATTTTGATGCTAGATACATACTTTTTTTTAAATTGACAATAAATATAAATTAAAACATTTGTGTGTACATACCTGCGCACATCTTTTGATTGTTGATTATAATCATTGTTTAGATGTGATTTACACCATTGGACAACCTCTGCAGCTGAATGGAATCGTGCAGAACTATGGTTCATTTGCCATTTCGAAGTGCTCTTTTTACGCATGCTCTTGCACCATCATGTTCACCTTTTCCATGACCAGTTTCAAAAAAATTCCAGCGATGTTTAATGTTCAATGCTTTATGAAGTCGACATAACCAATAAAATGATCGCGAAGATTTAAATTGTCCGGCACATCCATCCAACCATATCCAATGCTCATTGAATTTAATGTTACGTCCCTTTAGTGAATTGTAGAAAATACTTTTAATACAATGCTGAACAAAATGTTTATCGTGTGTACAATCGTCGTTGATATAAAAGTGATATTCTTTAATCACATCTCGATTGCCACACGTGCTTTCAATGCCATCAACATCCTATTGAGAATGTCTATATAAAACATGGACAAATATCGAAACTTGGTCAGAATGATAGTATTCACTCTGTATCTCTTTTTGTGTAGCAAATGTGTAATTTTCTGCAAAATCAACCACTGACAAAATTGTTCTTGGTGGAAAAATTTCACGAGACTGTTTGAATTGAAGGTCTTGCCATCGTGCTCTATGTGAATGCTTGGTGTATTTATAAATTTCACTTTCGAATTTCTTGAGAAAATCTGTCACACCTATTTTATCTTCTCGCAAATCAATCCTTTTGGAATGTACATCACTAGTACTTGTAATATATTCATATATTCTCCAATTAACGGTGACATTTGATAGTGAGTGATCAGTATCGATAGGATATTTATTATGGAATAAAACCAAATTTTCACAACGATTACAATGTTTTTCATTGACACATTTCTTATTATAAAATACTTCATAGTGATTTCTCTCACATAAGGTTTGAGATATGAATTCACGTATTGTGGGCAGAGGTGGTGAATTTGTCCAAAACATTTTACCAAATTCAAGAAATGTGTCGTAATATAATTGAAATTGCACATGATAATGGCAACAACATGTGTCACGGATAATAATAGGTCCAACATACCATGGTTTTAGTTGCACAAATGTAGTGATTGACACATTAATTCCACGATGATCTTCCTTGAATTTATTAAGCAATTGTACTTGTGTCATATCCATTATATGTTTTGGACTGATTACATATACTCCTTGTGATACTCTTTGTCGTATTATATCTCTTGAATTTGGTGAAACTCAAGCATGTGTCAACCAATATTCCCGTACAATATCTTTAACACCTGCTCCCATTCTATCTTTGTAAGGCTGTCTACAAATAATTGCCCAGCAAACAAGTTCATCATTTTCATCTATTTGCATTCTGAATTTGCTATGTTTGTATAATGTCTTTTTTGAGGTTCCAATTGCTTTTGCTAGCTGTGTTGTCAAATGTTTTTGTTTAGTACCAGTCGAAATAATTGCTGTATGAATTGCTCTTCGTGCATCACTGATTCCTTTCTTTCTAGATTTTCTAAACTTTTTTATTGCATCGCCTATATTTTCTATCACATTATGTTTTAATTTCGACTCTTTGGTCGCCTTGTGAATACCCAATAATGATGTAGCATCTTCTAACTTCTTGGTCACTAATAAACATCTCAAAATTTGTGCTTGTTCTGTTGCTGAATAATTTTTCAGAACATCATCATAAATTTTTTGAACCTGATATCGTGCAGCATGTATGGGTATTTTTTTTTTCCATATTTGTTGCAATCAACGTTTTCTAACGTTTCATCATCAATGGTGAAAATACATATACATCAAGTTAAATTTAATTTAAAACATGTATCCAAAAATACAATTCATTATAAAAAATGAATTTGAAAAATACATGATATATACATACCCGGTCCAATTTCTGGTTCTTGAACTTAATCTTCAATATTGACTTCATCGACATTAGTATGTAAATCACTATTTACATCTTCAACAATGGTTTCTTCAACTTCAATTTGTTCTTCTTGTACTCTATTTTCAATTTCCATTTTATCAACATTATCATGTAAAACTGTTTTTGTATCTTCAATAATCGTTGCTTGTGTTTCTGCAAGACTTGCTTTGTTGGCATGATATTTAAGTATTTTCTTTTCTCTATTATCATCATCATCAGCACGTTTACGATCATATTTTCTTTGACGGTTTCTCTTACTGCCCATGTTTGTTTAATCTATAAATGATAAATTAAAAAATCATTATTTTATTGTAAAAAAACAAAATGAAGATTTAAAAACAGTTATGAAATTTATAAACACATGAACTGAAATTTACTTCACCTTATCAAAATCTTGTAAAAATCTTTTGAAGAAAAAGTCTTTGGAAACAAATTTCCTTTGAAAAGAACCTTCTTTGAATGAAATAAGAACTATTTGACAATAAATTACCTTTGAAAAAACCTAGTGGAAAAAAATAAGAACACTTTCTAAATAAATCTTTTTTGTAAAACCACTGGATAAAAAAAAAAATCTTTGAAAAAATACCTGGGAAAAAGATTTCTTTGTAAAAACTCTTGCAACGAAATAATTTTTTTGCAAAAATAACTTGGGAGATTTTGAAAAAACTCATTTTCAAATAAATAAAAAGAAAAAATACATCTCCTTTGTAAAACTAACTTGAAATAAAATATTATTTGCAAAAATGTTTTGGAATAAAAACTCTGTAAATGCACACTTTGGAAAGAAACATTTTCTGAAAAAATCACTTGTAAAATACTTTGTAAAAAAATGATTTTTGGAAAAATACCTAAAAAAAAAACTCATTTGAAAAAATCATTTTCAAATAAATAAGAAGGAAAAAGATAACTCCTTTGAAAAAATAACTTGGAATAAAAACTCTTTAAAATCAACATTTTGGAAAAAAAAAACCTATTGCAAAGAAATAAGAAGTGCAAAAGCTTGGAATAAAAACTTATTTTGCAAGAATGCCTTAGAAAAACTTTCTTTCAATGTATTCCTTAGAAAGAAGTAAGAAAAAAATACTCCATAAAAAAAACTCTCTTTGCAAAAAAAACTCCTTAGAAAATCCTTAGAAAAAAAACCCATTGCAAAAAAATAAGAAGTGCAAAAGACTTGAAAAAAAATATTTCATAAAAAAAACTCTCTTTGCAAAAAAAGCTTCTTAGAAAATCCTTGGAAAAAAAACTTATTGCAAAGAAATAAAAAGTGCAAAAAGATTGGAATAAAAACCTATTTTGCAAAAATACCTTAAAAAAAATTCTTTCAATGTATTCCTTAGAAAGAAGTAAGAAAAAAAATACCTTTTAAAAAAAACTCCCTTTCAAAAAAAAGCTCCTTAGAAAATTCCTTCAAAAATATTCTGACCAGAAGTATGCGAAATTAAAATGTGTGAAATGAATTGAAGTATTTAGTTTTATTTATATAGGTTTAGACAAGAACGTTTTTTTTTTCCTCGGTCGACGAGTTTTTTTTTACGTTTGGTTATTCGATCGAATAACCTTTGATTTAATTGACGTCGCCGTTACGGAAAACAGTTATTCGGTTGAATAACCTCTGAAACCTGAAAATCTGATTGTCTCTTACAGTTTTCAGGTTTCTCCATTTTCGGAAGGTAAACAGGATCTCTTAAACTACAAAGCGACTGTCGGACTTGATACCATTAGTTTCATTATTGAATCTACTTTCGGAACATATAGATTTCTTTGTGTATAGGTAAGATCTGATATTTGTAATTGTTTGTTTTCTTAACAGGTGTCAAGTTTGGTTTCATCTCTTTCAAAATGTGGTGAAATGAAAAATCCATAACTTTAAAAATACACCACGAAAAAAATTGAGAAAATTATGGTGTAGTTAATTGGCGTGTCTACTTCAAAAGGGTATTCGTAGAAATTTTTAGTTTTATATTCAATTGAGAGAAAAGTTTTGTGATAAAAAATATGTTGAAAATCGACAAGGTTTCCCCATTGATCGAATTTAAATAAATATAATAATTAGTATATAGATCCATTTGTTACAAACTTATAGTCATGCAGTAATATATTGTGTGTAGATTGTCGTAGCATTTTTTTTGTTGCAAAAAACAAGTTTAACAATGATTTTACGTGTGCGACAAAACATGGTTATTTTGTAGTCCTTTCATTTTATAAGAACACACTGTCAAACATTTGCCGAATCGACTATCAAATCTCAATATAAAAAATTGAAAAAATATATCGATAACAAGCTAACATAATTATCTAAAAGTTTGTTTTTGAGTGAAAAGTGAAATTCCAAACAAAAATATCACTTTTATTCGCCCAAAGATGGAAAACATGAAAAATTCAGAATTATTTTCTCACGGGACCCCCCAAAATAGACACCCATCTTCATGGATTCACCCTTTAGCATTTCCCAACCTGCCATAACAAGTCCACCCCGACCCAATTTCCATGTCCATAGAAAATTGAAAATCAACTTTCTAATCAAATTGATAATGTTCTTTGGGACCGGTAACAAAGAAAACTAGTATACCAGTATACTGGTTAAGACTACCCTAATCAAAGTCAATTTTCCCCCAATTGACAGCAATCTGTAGACCCAATGTGAAATCATTTTCTCCATCTTCCTCAAAAGCCAATACTAATCTTTAATAAAATAACCATTTAATTTTAGAAAAAAACCAAGATAAATCAAACCCTCACAGGCCCACTCCCAATTGTATGACAATATCATCAAAAGTATATGAACCTAAATATAATATAAATTGTTTTATAATTATTAATATATAAACAATTAAATTAATAAAATAATAATAAATTCTCATTTAATAAACCTTTATAACCCACGCTAAAAGTAATTATAAGTTTCATTAAAACCTATGGAATATCACTCATAATGAGATATTATATCATCAAAAGTATATAAACCTAAATATAATATAAATTGTTTTATAATTTTTTTTTTTTCCTTGGAAAAAGTCGTAATTTTATTTCATAAAGATGATCAAAATTACATTCTGCACATGTAATAGAATCACAAGGATCCCTACATTTTCACAATTTATTTTTTTTCTGTCCCATATAAGCATCATGTCTTTAGTTCCATACAAAAAAAACAGTACAAAAGTATACGACTGTATATACAGTCCACATATATCCGATTACATATAAACAAAACTTTATCATAATTTTTTTAAAAATGCATGACCATCGCTGGTCAACAAGAGAACAGTTATCCATGCTGCCCGCATATATCCGATCATATATAAACCTGAATCAGTACAGTATGAAGGTCCATCTCTATCCCAAATTAGCTGAGCTATTGCTCAATAACGTGCCTCGATATCTTCATGGAAAGGTCTGTGATAGTAACGGTGTGATCCCTCAGTCGTGTGTCTAGTGATCTGCCATGTGCCATAATTTAAATGTTGTTGCGTCGCTTCCTTGGAAAGCTGATCGAGCATCCCATTTCTCTCCCTGTAGACATGTGTCAATGTAATAAGATTAAAAGACTGCTCTAACCTAATTACCTCCTCCAGGATAGGTAAAAGTACCATCACATGACATTGTGTAATCTCCTTTGCCCATTCGATAACTAACATGGAGTCGCCATATATCTGTAGAGAAGGACATCCTTGTTCAAGTGCAAATAACATCAGTAGCCTAAGAGACATAAGTTCAACATAGTTATTAGATCCCCTCCCCAAACTAGCCACGATATGAAAGTAATGGGTCTCAGATGCGTAAAGTACTCCTCCCCCTCCGCACACCGATTGATGGTCTATTGAAGCACCATCAAAGAAAGCCCATGGCTTGGATTTATCAATCAATTCCACTCGCACCGGTCGAGATCTAGTCACTGAGACAGGAGCCTTGAAGTGTTGGATAATTGCCACAGCTTGTGCCATGACATTTTCCATTGGAACCCTGCAATCGTGAAAGATGGTCTTATTCCTGGTTATCCAAATGCCCCATGCGAAAATACAGGGGGTAGACAGTATGGAAGAGGTCTTTTGTAATGACCACCACAATTGGAACGCATCATGGACACTCTCACCATGCCACCTTACATTTATATCCAGAAATTTGCAAACATCTGCCCAAACTGCCTGAGAAAATCGACAATGTACAAATAGATGAGAAATAGTCTCTTCTGCATCCCTACAAAGAGGACAGAACCCCGGACCCTGGATGAAACGGTTTTGCATGATATCCCAGGTAGGTGCCTTGTTTTCCAGGATGGCCCAAAAGAGAAGTTTGGCTTTACCTGGACACCTTAACTTCCACATATATCTCCACCACCACACCAATTCCCTGTTGTGTACATCTACATTCAGCTGGATATATCCATTCTTTGGGGAGTATATTCCAAAGGGATGGTGATCCCAAATAATTTCATCAAGCCGATGAGTCAGTCGTATATTTGATAGTCTTAAGATCCGAAGAAAATCCGCCCAATCTCCAAGCATATCTTCAGGGATCTAAAGACACTGTGCAGATAACCACCCCTGATGCCAAAGTGTAGATGATCCTGGATCCTCAATATCAGCTAGAAAATGACAGCCTCTAGCTGCTAAGTAATTCCTCAAGTCCACAGGAAGGACATGACCTCCCCTACAGCCAACCCAAGGGTCCAGTCCAATACGTAAAAGGTGCCCATTTCCAATCCTCCATACTAATCCAGAGCCAACCAAATGGAAATGTTGCACCACCACTTTCCAAACCACAGAGCAGTTTTCCCTCGACTTATTTCCCAGCCTAATCCAATTGAGTAGAGTTAGTGGGGCTATATATTTATGATAAACCACCCTAGTCCAGAGACTCTGTGTATGAATAAGTCACCACGACACCTTGGCCCCCAAGGCTTTTGTAAACAGAAAAATATTCTTTAACCCCCATCCTCCCAGAGCTTTTTGAACTGCAATTTTTTCCCAACGGACCCACACCAAAGCTCGTTTGTCACCCTTACCCTTCCACAGAAAGGCAAAACACAGCCTACGGATCTGCTCCAATACTCCTTTGGGAATCCAAGCAAGAGATAGCCAATACACCGGAATAACTTCCAAAACAAATTTAATCAGAACCAGCCTCCCAGCCCGAGAGAGCCATTTATGACTCCATCCATGAAGGCGTTGTTCTAATTTTGCTAATAACCAGTTCCAATCGGCCTTCAAATATGCATTTGGTTTCAAGTGAAAGCCAAGGTACTTTAAACCATCATCAAGATCCATAGTCCTGTAAGGAAGTCTGTTTTCCAATCTAATAATCTCCTGTTCAGATAATTGCGAGCATGTGATTGATGACTTGTCAATATTCACTAACATACCCACTGCAACATGCACTAAATTGAGACCTTCAACCACCTTATCAATATCCTGTCTCGTGCCATCACAGAATATCAGAATGTCATCAACAAAAAGGAGATGTGTAATATACAATACCTGAGAAATGGATATGCCTCGAAAGGATCCATCAGCTTTTGCATGCAGAATAAAACGACTGAGTCCTTCAGCAACAAGGAGAAACAGTAGCGGAGAGAGTGGACATCCCTATCGTAGACCTCTTCCAGCATGGAATAATGGACTAGCAGATCCATTGATCAGTACAACAAAGCTCACCGTAGTGATGCAGGCCATAATCCATCGTATAAATTCGTAGCAGAAACCCAGATGAGTTAGAAGCATCCGAAGATAGAGCCAGCTAACCCTATCAAATGCTTTAGAGAGATCAATCTTAATCACTGCACCCTTCTGCTTTTGCACTTTCAGAGTGTGTAACCCTTCCTGTGCAACTCCTATGGCCTCATGAATTTGTCGTCCTTCCAAGAAACCAAATTGCTCACAAGAAATATGCTGCGACAATATTTTCTTGAGTCTCCTCTCCATAACCTTAGAGATGATCTTATATATACAGTTGCAGAGAGAGATAGGTCTGAATTCATCAAAGCTGTCAAGCTTGTTCGTTTTTATAATTATTAATATATAAACAATTAAATTAATAATAAATTCTCATTTAATAAACCTTTATAACCCACGTTAAAAGCAATTATAAGTCTCATTAAAACCTATGGAATATCACTCATAATGAGATATATCAAATAGACTAATATATTTATTTAAGAGTACCTACCACATTGATATATACTCAACAATTGCAAATCATTTCTAAGTATGAAATAAAATGTTTAAGGACATCCATGCCTAGCATGCAAAAGAACTAAAAGGATGCAAGGAAAAGCCATGTTTTTAACATTTAGATTATTAAAGAGTATATGTAAATGTATGCAATGCTTTAATGTACAAATAACGTAATACGGAAGTTTATTTGTTTTCTTTTTACTATTTTATAAACTTAGGTTTTAATGTGTACTCAATGTTACGTGATAAACAATTTACTAACAGCCTTAACGGAATTGGAATTTCACTATTGTATACTACTTCAAATGAAGAAGAAACTTCTACCATAAAAGAACCCTCACTCTTTATAGCCATCCACAATTAAGAGTCTTAACATGAATGGAGACAAAACACTCTTGTATACCACAAATGAAGAAGATACTTCTACCATAATAGAACCCTCACTTCAATATCGATAAACAAACATGAAATTGGAAGGACTCTTCTTGTAGTTTCAATAAGTCCTAAATATCATACATTTTTTGAAACATTATAACAGGTATAAAACAAACAAGTTTTAATTAAAACTAGGATCATAGGACTGCTAAGAACCTTACTTATCTATAATCACATTCAATTCCATCGCAAAGAATTTAGCTAATCTCACCAAATCCCATGAATTAATAGTAATGACTCCATGGATTTTTGGCATCATCTGGAAAATGGCATCCTTCTCTTAGACAATCACATAGAGATAAAAGATGTTAAGTCAAATTACTTCAAGAGCACATTATGGTACTAATTCCTCCAAAACTAGATATGCCATATTAAAAAAGGCATGTATCTAGTTGACACGACATGACGATACCCACTTGGTTGACTAGACAAAGTTTAGTTAAAGTTGAGTGTCCATAATTTTAAGGATCCATAATTTTCTTAAAGTGTGGAAACCTTTGGAAGTCTTTACTAATTCTTAAATTTCCAACCATAAAATGTTTGGCTATATTTTTGTAAATATATTCAAATTTCTAAGGATTTTATACAATTCTTGGACAATTTTGGCTATGTTTAGAGTAAAATATTTTTATCCTGTGGAATTTGGGCAAATCATTTTTTAACAAAATGGAAATTGAATATTTCTTTTTGGAATAAAACATCAAAAATTAGCTCACGGGATAAATTTTGCCCCTAAAATTTTTCCTAACCAAGGGAAATATGCCACAAGTTATGTGGTTTCGATTATATTTCCTTGCAATAAAGATTGTGGTTTTGATTATTTTCCTTGCAATAAAGATACCAAATAGAATACCACTAAGACGAGTAAAAGATTTATGGAAAATGGGTCTTATACCTTCTTCATAGCACTTTAAATTTACTTTTTGTATTATAGTCAAATCTTATATTTTCTAGATTTTTCTTCTAACTTAATACATAACAAACATTTTTTTATGGGAAGTTTGTTGAATTGGACCTAATCAACTGATCAACTAATGTGAAATGGATCACTATATAATTTTCCATCTATTTTGGTGGAAAAAATGGGGCTAAAGACTTGTAAAGCCCATTTTAAGTGAAGGTCGTGTTGGTGACTTTAGGTCCTAAAACTTTTGGAGCTTGTTCAAGGCATTAAATGACCCTTTTGGGGCTAGAACTTGGTGGAAATGGTCCTTAATGTTATTCTACACATTGAGAGCTTTCCAATGGTGCAAAGATCACCTAAATTGGAGCTCTGGACACCATGGTACCAAGTGGATGCCACATCAACGCCCATTACTCACATATGTAGAGCTAGTCATATGTAGACTTTCAAGAAGATTCTAGAGAATCCAAAACTCTAACACTAGTTATTAGTTGATGCATGCAAAATCCCTAACCCTAGCACTAAATGATTACTAGGACATGTTAAATAGTGTGCTTCCATGAAAGGAAGTGGTTTTATTCTTCTTGTATCGATTATTGTTAGCTTAGTAGAGCAATGGAGTGGGATATTGGAGCAAAATAGAGGAAATAGAAGACCCTATAACAACCATACACGCCAAAGTGTCAATGGAAAATCCATAGTGAGTTCACCTTTCTTTATGTTTTCATTTTGAGCAAGGCGTAGTCCTCACCTTCTGGATGTGTTTTCCGATGTTGGGTTTTGTTAGAATATGTAATGATGACTTATGTGATATATTGGTAAATATCAATTAAAGGCATAAAATAACTCTAATGTTATAAAATAGACTTATCCCACATGCATCATTGTAATTATATCCTTTGTAACCATTCTCTATATAAAGAGGAGGAAATTCATTTATCTCACATGTGTTATGGGATATATTGTAATCCAAACCACTTAGTATATAAGAGAGGTGAAGGAGACCCTTTTGGGTATGTGTTGATTGTAATTCATCACACATCACATGTTGTGTATGTCATTTGTACACACATTGTATGATGGAGCTTGATGTGATGCATATGTGAGGAGGCCATGTAATCTTTGAGACATTTTTCATATTAATGGAAGATGCAACCCTTCCCGTGGACATAGCCCAATTGGGTGAACCACGTATATCTGGTGTATTATTTTCCTTGTTCTCTTTATGTTCTTATTTATGTTGATATGTTATTGTTAGCTTAGATAGGTAAGCTAGTTTAGCGAGATCTATAGTTCTGACATGGTATCATATGATGGTTGTGGATCTCTGGTTTTTCAGCATTGTTCCTCTTAAGAAGGAATGTAAGAATTTTATCATGTTATATCATATTTCAGTAATGTTGTATGATGGACATCCATCTTCTACTGTTAAAGTCATGATGTTCATCTATATGATATCATTTTTGATGTATAGACCACTAGGGTCTTGTTTCTTTGATGTTTGAGGTCTTCTACAGATATTTATATTGCACCTTGATTGGAAGAATGTCTATTGTCCGCATGTGTATTGGCCATCTGAGTATTATGTACACTGTTTGTGGTGTTCTTAGCCACATGTTCTGTTGTGTCAGCCGTCAGAAGGTATATGTACACTGGTGTGGATGTTATATCAGAGTTCTTTAGCTATCAGTTATGGTTGTGATGATTCTTGTGGTGATCTAGGCACCTTGTTGTTAGATTGTGTCACATGTTCTAGGTATTTTACTGTTGGATCTAGTATCCATAAAGGATTCTCTTTAGATATGGGAATCTTGTTGTTGGTATTTCATCATACAACCTGGTTCGTATGGAATTTCATGATTCAATGAGAAGCAGTTGTTCTTCATCAAATCCATGAGGCAAAGTGTTTTTTATTCACATCTTATGGAACATTTTGGAAGTTGTCATCAAGGGGGATGTTGGTGTGTTTCCACCTTCCTTCCATTTGTATTATTTCTCCTAGTCATCATTAAGGGGGAGTGTTAGAATATGTAATGATGACTTATGTTGTTAGTTTTTCATCATTTAATTCAATAGATATAGGATCTTAACTGAAAGAACAACATGTACAACATATCAAGCATAAGAGACAAGAGACAAGAGACACAAAACATTTCACCGGGGAAAACCAAGAAGGTGAAAAACCCCGCAACCTCCTCAGAGATAGAATAAGCATCAATACAAGGATCACCATGATCAAACCCAAGAGATAGATATCTTCAGCAGCATGCTCCTCCTCCTCCACTTGTGCACATCTTCCTCTTCTCCCACTAATGCGAAGTGAGTGAATAATAGAATGTGTAAAATGAGAGAGAGACACTCTCTATTTATACACTAACTTTCACTTGACCTTTACTCAACTAAGTCGGCCCCAACTTAACCACTTAACATAATGCTGACTGGGCCGACACCTCTAGGGTGGTCTAATAACCCTTTGACCCACATGACTCATACAGGGCCAACCCCATCAAGGTGGTCTAATAACCCATCAAGTATAAGTTACAACACTTACAATATAACTTGCGACACTTGCAAGTACACATGACGACACTTCCAATCGGAGGAATAATACATCTCCGTTGGGCATACAATAAAGTACAAATACAATATACAAGTGAATATCTTCCGAAGTTACAAATACATCAACACTCCCTCTTAACTAGGAAGGTATTCTCTTGACACAAGTCTTCAATTCTGGAGCTGTATCATCGTCACTAGATCACGGAGCATCATCGTCACTGCTGCTGCTATCTCAATCAATCTCCAATCTACTCGTCATAGGAAGTTCTACAGAGCCAACCCTTTTTCATGCTGGATGTAGGCCTAGCCTCCATGTAGGTCTTCATCATCTCTGCGAGCAAGCCATCAAGTAAGTACACCTCAAGACTGATTACACTGCCTCTGCAAACCTGCAAGATGTCCCAGGACTGATTACACTGCCTCTGTAAAACCTACAAGAGCATCTCAGGACTAATTATATGCCTCTGCAAAACCTATGTACCATACTGTTACCTCATCATCTTCAGATCACCGTACAGAGTTACACCGACGAGTTCTACCAACTCATGGCTAGACTTAGCGTCTAAGAAGAAGAGAAATTGCTTGTTCTGAAGTACATTAGCGGATTGTCCCAGTACATCTAGCAGGAGATGGAATTTCTGATTGTCAATACGCTTGCGGATGCATTCCACTACGCCAGCAAATTGAAAACCAAGCAAAAAGGGAAAGCACACTTCGCGACAAAGCCAACATCGGGATGACCACCCGGCAAGAAGACACCATCCAACTTCAACAAGTCGAAATCTTCTCAGCTGACACCACCAAAGCCAGAGCACGGTAAGAAGCCTTTTCACAAAAGGGAACGTAGCAAACAACCGCCAACCGAAAAATGGTGCGATTACCACCACTCATCTTGGCATGAGATGTCTGAATGCAAAGCTCAAAAGACATTTTTGACAAAAGTGTTGACCTGCGACGCGTTCAACAATACGGTGGAAGAATCTGATCTAGACACAACGACCCTTTTGACATTGAGAACTCCGACAGCCTCGAATATCGTCGATGAGGAGGAACGAGAATGCATGTACACGAATATGGGTCCATAGCAACCCATTACATCTGATTGTGGAAAATAACAACCAGAAGAACTTCATTTCCGAAGATCTCGTAAAGAAACTAGGTCTTGTTACCACTCCGCATCCTCGGCCTTACAATATCGATTGGATGAAGGATGGACAAGAACTACAGATCACTCGACAATGCAAACTCGCCTACTTCATAAGGCCTTTTGAAGATGAAGTACTCTACGACGTGGCACCACTTGTCATAGCCGACGCCCTATTTGGGAAACCTTACCTCTGGGATAGACATGGAAGTTATCAGTCACGGCCTTAGAAGGTGATTATCAGAATCTGAAATCAATAGTTTAGCATACCAGAGCGTCAACCCACATGAACGGTTGCACTAATATCTGCCAAACAAACAAAGAAGATCATCAATCATGCTCAGAAATTTGCATTAATCATGATCAAGCTGCAACATTCTAAGAAGACTGCAGCGACGAGTTGAGTCACCGACCAATGCAGCTCCCGACAGAAGCAACAAGTCAATCATATTCTTGATGAGTACCAGAACCTCTTTCAAGCTCCCGACGAAGTACCTCAACATTGTCAGGTAAAACACTCCATTGAACTTGTTCCTGTTTCTTCTTTGCCTGACGCATCTGTTTATAGAAGATCCATTCTTGAAAATGAAGAGATTCGCAGGAAAATCCAAGAATTAATCGACAAAGGACATATTCGCCCCAACTTCTCTCCTTGTGGAAGTCCAGTTGTCCTAGTTTCGAAGAAAGACGGGACTTGGCACATGTGCATCGACTACAGAGCTCTCAACAAAATTTTGGTAAAGAATCGCTACCCTCTGCCACAGATAGATGAGCTTATCGACTATTTGAAAGGTTCTAAAGTCTTTACTAAGATCGACCTCAAGTTGGGATACCATCAGATTCCAATCGAGCCCTCAGATGTGTGAAAAACTGCTTTCAAGACCAAGGAATGATTGTTCGAATGGTTAGTCATGCCTTTCGGCTTAACCAACGCACCTGCGACCTTCATGCGACATATGGATAACATTTTTCGACCTTTCATCAGTGAATGGGTCATTGTCTATCTCGACGATATATTGGTTTTCAGTCGATCATGGGAAGAACATGTCAGACATCTTCGACAAGTCCTCGACACTCTCCAACAACATCGACTCTATCTGAACATGGACAAGTGCTCTTTTGTGATGACCAACATCAAATATTTGGGGTATGTAATTGACTTAGCAGGCATTCACGTCGATCCAGACAAAGTACAAATCCTCACAGATTGGCCCATTCCTATAAGCATTCAAGAACTAAGAAGTTTTCTTGGTTTGGCGAATTTCTATCGACGGTTCATACTCGACTTCAGTCACATAGCCTGGCCCTTGAATCAATTGACGAAGGGAAATGGGAAAACTGTCTTCCAATGGACAACAACACATCAAGCAGCTTTTGAACAGCTCAAACACAGGCTCTACACTGCACCAGTACTTGTGTTACCTGATTTGCTTCAGCCCTTTGAGATTGAGACGAACACATCGGACTATGACTTGGGCGCAATGATCACTCAGTTGCTTTTCATTCCAAGGCTTTTAACGACACAGTTAGAAGATACTCGACGTACGAAAATGAACTATATGCCATTGTGCAAGATCTCAAGCAATGGAGGCATTACATCCTTGGCAGGGAAACGATCATTCTCACTGATCACAAGCCTCTACAGTTCGCTCCGACACAATCAAAGTTGCAGACAAACCGACAACTCAAGTGGATTAATTACCTACAACAATTCCAGTTGGTGATTAAGTATCAGAAAGGTAAAGCTAACGCCGCCGTCGATTGCCTCAATTGACCACCCATTACTCTCCTCTTGATAGTGATGAGTATGTAGGGATACGACACGACCACTTGGCCATAGTTGTATGAGGACGACAACGACTTCTCAGCATTCTACTAACAGTTACAGACTAACAAGTCATTGACCTCCGACTACTTCCTGAAAGACACCTTGCTGTACAAGCTTGGACAACTTTGTGTACCGACCAGTGAGCATCGACAACAACTTATTTGGGACGTGCACTACAGCAAGACTGCATGATACTTTGGAGTAGCAAAGACACTTGCTATTATGTAGAAGTATTTCTTTTGGCCTACACTTAAATCCGATGTCAACAAGTACATTCGATCATGTGTGGTTTGTGCCATTGTTAAACCGCCTAATCAACGACAGAGATTGTACACGCCTCTGCCAGTTCCTAGTCGACCATGGGAATCTATTTGTATGGACTACTTGATGGGTTATCCTACTACTAGATATCAACATGACGCAATATTAGTAGTAGTCGACCGATTTTCCAAGATGGCCATTCTCATACCATGTAAGAAGACTACAACAGCACAGCAGATCACTTAGCTCTTCTTTACACATGTTTGGAAACACTTTGGTTTACCCACTACCATTATTTCCGATCGAGATGCCATATTCGTCAGCATCTTTTGGAAGACCCTCCGGAAATAGCTGGGCACACGACTCTCATTGTCGACTGCTTTCCATCCTCATACCGACGGACAGACGGAAGTTGTAAATCGCCTTGTAGTACAACTGCTTCGCATGTACAATCACAAGCAACGATGCACATGGGATGATAGTCTTCCATACATTCAACATAGTTACAATCATGCTCAGCACAACTCTACAGGAAAGAGTCCATTTGAGATATGTTACGGATTTCAACCCTCAGTGCCTTTCAACTTGATCAGCTCCTCAACACAGCCGAACTCCGACACCAACTACAACTAGCGAGAAGTTGATAAAGCAGTCAAGTTTCGAGAACAGATTTGTGACATCCAATGACAAGCACATGATATGTTACACAGAGCAAATGAGAAAGCTAAGGCCCGACATGACAAGCATCGTATTCCTCATTCATTCCAAGTTGGGGATAAGGTCTGGCTACATCTTAAGAAGGATCGCTTCACTGGTCCTTTCAAGAAGTTAAAACCTTTGCGATATGGTCCGTACAGTATTCTTCGACAGATTGGTGAAAACGCTTTCTAGCTTGACATTCCTGCTTTCCTAGGTCTGCATCCAGTATTCAATGTGGATCTACTTCAACCATACCATGCACCCTTGTTGGAACAAAATTACGTACCAACAACAGAACCCGAAGACATCCATCCAGATGTTTAGGAGCCTCTTCCTTGCGACACCATTGTGGGACGACGAGTACGCCTTACAAGGACGAACACAATTCCCTTGTTTCAGGTTGCCAAAGCTAGTTAGTATCCATCTTAACGAAAGTGGTACTCTGTTACTAACATAACCGACAAGTTTCCTCATCTTTGCGAGCAAACAATGGAGACCATTGTTTCTTAAGGAACAGGTATGATCCACATCGCAGTTGGAATTTGTTGTCGAATGCTAACATCGACTGCGACAAGTCATCGATGTCGATACAATTTCGACAAATTTCGACTCAACATGACTTCGACAACTTCGACAGGTTCCGATTTTGACACAACTCCGACGAGTCTCGACTTCGACATACTGCGACACATTCCGCACTTTTGACATGTTCAACAACCTCACAGTTTCACGACATCGACATGCAGCATCGACATGCGACCAGCGATTGTCAAACTTCGACAGACTGTCTCTTTGTCTTCTAGTCGACTGTAACGGTTGAACTGTTGAAACCGTTCTAACTTCTTCTTTGTAACTGAACATAACGGGCAGGTGCCCAAGCGTCTCAGAATTCTATATAAGCATGTATAATATTGTAACATACATCAGTTTTTTTGATGTGTTTTGCAAGTAATAGAAGAACAGTTCGCATTCCTGCATATTGTCTGCGCATATTGTATTTGTGTGTGTTGCGTAATCCTTCTTTTGCTCATTCTGTTTATTAAGCTTCCACCATAACAAAGCCGACTCATTCAGTTGAACTGTTGTCCCCCTCATGCTTCCTGGACACGACCCAGATCATATAAGGTTTGTTATAACAAATTGTTCCATTGGAATATCCACAAGAGTTTACAATTCAATAATGTAAAGTCAAATCTTAAATATTATCAAGATTAGATATGAATCCATCGTTTTGAATTTCCCCAAATCTAAATACATAGGAAGTAATCAAATATTTATTTCCTTCATTTAAGTACCACAATAAGGACTCAATATTAAAACAATTTGAAAAATGATATAGAATTTGACTAGACCATTAACATTTCAAAAAGATATGGACACATTCATATTTTAAGTACAAACTTGTAGAAGTGTCTAAACCTACTGAATAGGAACACATGGGATCAATGGCATCTTGATTTGCAATTAATGTTATGCATGCATACATGCTCACCCATGTTTCTAGGTGTTCACTAGGGGAACATCAGGCAAAGGTTGGACACCACATTGATATGGTAATATGGTTGAGACATTTTTTAAATATTGATTTGTTAATGACATTATATAAGGCATGGTACTGTGCGACCAAATCCTATAAGTACCCTAAGCAGATAGATCCATGTGTTTGTCTTAGGTTAGGTTGTTTAAGGGTATGTGTATATTATAGGGATGTTTATTTAATTCTAATTCATCTAAGGTATTAAAAGTATGTGTATAGGAAATTGGATGGTCATTAAATTAGGGGAAAATATAAAGATCAACATCCTTAGCCTATTTGTAAAGGTTAGTTAATAGCCATAATGGGGTTATTGGGTGATTACCAAGGCGGTGGTTTATGATTAGAGCAGTAATCTTGAATTGGAATGGATGGTTAGTGTATGGTGTGAAGGAGTTGAATAGGAAGGATTGTTAAGTGGTATTTGTATTATGTATGGTTGTTAAGGTATTTTTAGATTGTGTGTGCCTAAAGGGCTTGGGGATTGATTAGTGTTATAGCACAAATTGGCACTTTAAAGATCCTAATGACACCCTCATTAGAGAAATTTTGAGGTAAATGGGCCTCAAAACAAAAGAAATGTACCATAAAAATCAACCAATAGGATTCAAGGTGATGATGTCAACCATGGGGATGAATCACCATTTTTTTGGGTAAAAAGGTAAAAAGGTCAAAGTAAAAAAACTACTTCTTCAACTCGTATTTTCAACATATCTCCCTGTATATTCACTCAAATTTAGATCTGGAGCAATCGTTGGATGGGAATTCAATTTTGCATCCAAGGAGTACCCACTCGACATACTTTTGATGGACCCCCGCTGCCCCACAAAAATAAATACTTGAAAAAATGTGATGATGATGTCATCATCACGTTTTTTCAAGTAGTTATTGTTTTTGGGGCAGCGGGGGTCCATCAAAAGTATGCCGAGTGGGTACTCCTTGGATGAGAAACTGAATTCCCCATCCAACGACTTCTTTGGATCGAAATTTGAGTGAATATAGAGGGATATAAGTTGAAAATACGAT
Source organism: Larix kaempferi (assembly GCA_027924585.1). Taxonomy (NCBI): domain Eukaryota; kingdom Viridiplantae; phylum Streptophyta; class Pinopsida; order Pinales; family Pinaceae; genus Larix; species Larix kaempferi. The sequence continues at coordinate 496,382 of BSBM01000474.1, forward strand.
TTGAAGAAGTAGTTTTTTTCTTTTTTACCTCCAAAATTTGATGAGATATGCTAATATTATTTTATTATTTCCACTATTATTTTATAATTTTCCTTAGGAGGCCCATTTTAGACCCCAAAATTTCTCTAATGAATGACCCTAATGGCATTTGGTTGACACTAATGACATCATAGCCTTCCAAACAACATCCAACTATCCCTAACCAATATCCAAGTGTCCCTAAATTAATATGAAGAGTCCCTAACCATCGTGACAAGCCTTGAATCAGGTGTTGGAGCCATCCATTAGTGTTGATTCCATGTCAAGACAAGCTACCAACTCATTCCAGTCTATTTTTAACTAAAAAGGGAAGGTTTTGAGGGAAATCACCCTTTCTTCATGCAAGGTGTGTGTGCACTCTCCTTTCCTTCCTGCAAGGAGTGTGTGCCCTAAAAATAACTCAAAAAATCTCAAAATTTGCAAAATTGAATGGTTGGAAAAGTATTTTTTTTCGATGTAACTACTCAAAACCACCTTTCCAACTATCTCAACCATGTCCAAAAAGTATAAATCAGACATATATGGAATAGATGGGGGCATCAAGCATCCATAATAACTTTATGTTGGAATATTTGGTCCTAAATCTTTGAGTTTGTATGTCCATTCCCCCCTCGGAAACCCCTGTTTTTTAGAATTCATTTTCCCCTTGAATAGTGAGGTCCATTCACGTTTTTGGATTCCATACTTTGTCCAAGATGGAGTTTAAAAGATTTAGAGGAGCGAGGCATTAGTGGCTTCGGTGCATAGTGACTTAGACAACAATTTTGAAGGTGTACGTAACAAGATTAGGTAAACACATGCTGGTTGTTATTTTATTGATTAATAGAGATCTATTATCTCCCCCCCCCTAAATTTGATGTTCAATCATTGCTATTGTTGATTCTTATTGGTGTAGGAGATGTAGTTTTCTTGATGAACTAATTACAATTGGTCAATGTTAATGTTGATTTGTGTTTTCATAAAGTCATAAACTTTGAGAAGGGTATTTGTATTTCTGAGTCTGTAGGTTTCAAGATCTATCAATTAGAGTAAGGCCAACCTATATGATCCAATTTCCCTCTCTCTCTCTCTCTCTCTCTCTCTCTCTCTCTCTCTCTCAATTGATTATGAAGCTATTTGGGGGGGTTTCCCCAAACCAGAATTGGCGACTCCAATATGGAAGAATTCCTTGAATTATTCTCTGTAGGGCCTCCTTAGGACTAGTATTTTGGATTTTCTTTTGCATTTATGAACCTTTCTATCTTTATAATAGTCTTTTTCCCTGATCCAAACTGAAAAATTACAAGTTTTTTTAGCTTTTTGGATATTTTATCCACCTATAGGAAATATATGCTCTATCTAGAAGGCATAGAAGTGTGTACACACATTTAAGCTTATTAACAGAAGCATGTTCACATGCCTTGGTTTTTTGACATGTGCATATACCTTGAAAAGGAGGGGTTTTGTCTTTTTTTTGCAATTTTTCCTTTGGTTGTTGATGTGTTGGGTCTGGAAGGCCATTTAGGAGCTTGTAATTCAATGTTTAAGGTTTCTTTTTGGCTGCTTAGAGTGATTCAACAAGAATTTGCTTGGTTTCATTAGGTGAAAAGAAGAAAAACTTTGCTTGTTTAGTAACTTTTTCATTGATTTGACTGCATTTTTGGTTGATAGTTTGTAGTTCGCATTCTCTTTTTGTGAGTGATTTTGTAGTTTCTGAAAGTGAAAGTGAAAATTTATTTGATTTCATATTGTGGTGGTTCCTATAGTTCATTATAAGTTGCATTGGATATCTTTTCAGTGAAGAATGAAAACAATGATTGTTCATTAAATGTTTAAATGTTCTTATTGTCCTTAAATTTTAACATCTTCTGAACATTCTCTTATCTCACACATTTTCCTAATCAAAAGATAAAATTATTTAAGAGCGGTCCAAGTAAAAGAAACTAGACTTGTTTTCGTTTATATCAAACCAACGTTAATCTAGGAATATGGGCTTTGTTGTAGGTTTGGAGAGTCAATTCTCCAAGGCCATCAAAATGAAACTAGGACCTGACTAGTTGAGATGAAATCCATTAGTAGAAAGAGACACTTGTTGGGAAAGTGTTTCTCACACGCCCGTAAAGCATGAGTTCAAGCTAAATAAGCAATCAAGACTATCCCATCATTACTTGCTTGGTGGTCTATGTGAGTTAGGGAATTTTAGGTGAAGTGCTAAGTCCTCGAGTGACACCACTTTTTTCTAGAGTTTTGGGTATAAGACTTGGTCCTATGTTCCCTACTCATTCATAAACACATGACCCATGATTGTTCTTCCCAACTATCAATTGTGAAGTGGGGACCATAGTTTCCTTTACTAGGTTTTACATGGATGACTGCAATGTTGATGTTTCTCCAAGGTGCAAGATTGGGTAGACATTCTACCAGATTGATCATGTGAATTGACCAAGGAGAATGATACATTCACTCACATGAAATGGTCATGTGATTAGGCTAGTGGTGAATGGCCCAGGTGTAGCCTTTCTTAGCCATGTGATTTGCCTAGGTGCGAATAAGGCTCAAGGTGCTTGTACAACCTTGCTTAGTTGTGTGATTTGGCTAAGTGTGAATAAGGCTTGAGGTCACATTGCATACTTTGTGAGGGAGTGATCTATTATATATTAGAGTGTTTGACTTGTTTATATGATAGGGGATTCCATTCCCTTGTGGAATATACAAGTCTATTCTAATGTTGAATTGACATACTAAGAAGTGTTCGAGACTTCTTAGTGGATATATTCAACATTAGATATATATGCGTGAATAGATGTGCATGTGAGGAGAAGAATAACATCATCAACATGGAAAAATTTTCTAGTGAAGAAGAAATAACTAGGAAGACATGTTAAACCATTGAATAATTCCTAGATAGCATTGAAGAAGCCCCAGGAAATATTGAAGACAGAAAGTACAAGTCAGACCTAAAGATAAAATCAAAAGTGAAGACTAAAAGTACAAGTCGACCCCATAAGAAAAATCAAGGTGAATTGAAGTGTATAAATAAGCAACTAACATTTCATTTTCACAACACAACTAACACAACTCAACAACTCTTCCAACTAATGCACACTTTCCAAGAAGGCCTACCAAAGGAACAAGGAGCTAAGTTTTGGGGTTCTTATCTTATCTAGAGGTTTGCTATCCCTTTCTAGGGTTTCCTCATGAAAGAGGATGCGCTTGTTTATCTTTTTCTTCATTAAGGGTGCATTCTATGTGCTAGGATTTCTCTTCATGGTGGTGATGTACTTGTAATATTGGACTGATTTATTCTAAGAAAAGTTGTTGGGTTTTCTCGCAAAGATGGTTTTCCCAGGGTAAAATCTTTGTGTCTATTGTGCATGGCTATCCTTTTATGATCTGTGTTTCTGTTACAATTTAAGTTGAAAATTTTCGATGTGCAAATATTAAATGAAACAATGGGATGAAATGAATGTTTGAAATCATTAGGAAATAATTGTGAAGATCTGAAAATTGGTTTTCTACTGCTATAAGTAAAATTCAGCATGGTATCAGAGCAGTGTTGAAGACAATCGTAGCACAAAACTGTTGAAAAAACCTGTCTAAAAAAGTAGGGCCAAAAAAAGAAAGTCCAGAAAATTAGGGAAGAAAAAGCATTTCCAAAAAGGTAGGGCCAAAAAAGCAGGTCCAAAAAGGAAAGTCCAAAAAAGTATGTCCGAAAAAGCAGGTCTGAAATTGTAAATCCTAAATTTCAAACTTAACTAAATGTTTCTAAGAGTTCAAGCAAGAAAGAAAATCAAGGAGTAAAACCAAAAACTTTCTGAAGCGGACCTAAGGGCAGATTTGAGGATTGTATTGTTACATCTCCAGGGTAGATCTAAAGATTGATACTTGTAGACCAAGGTGCAATTCATAAAGAGAGGTGGTTGTAGGAACAATCCTAAAGAGAAAAAATTCAGGAGCATGGTTACAAGTCTTCCATAGCTTCATGTAGAGTATGAGGATGTTTGCAAGGGTTGTACACTTGGAAAGAATGCCAAGGGATATTTTCCAAGCAAAGATAGTAGGTCCAAGGGGATCTTGGATCTAGTCCATTCATATGCACGTCAACCGATGACAGTATCATCTTTGAGTGAAGACATGGATCTACTTCATGAGGTCTATCACGTCCCCTCCCATCATTCCAAACCACAGAGGGAACATGACGGACATACCGGGGCTTATTTGGTAATCTTAGCCACATACATTACTCAGAAATTCATAACAGTTTAAAACTTATGTGTGCAAGTTCCTACTCAATATAAACACAGCGGAATTAGATCATAATTGCACACACTCAATTATAATGCATCAACATATCTATCACAAGTGGATGATGATTCAATATGCAGAGAATCAATCCCCTTCTCATGCTATGCACATACTTCATATCAATTCCATTAACATGAATAATTAACATTCAAAATTAACACATATAGAATGCATATAAATTAAACCACAGAGAATACTTATCTTTGAGATGAAGTTGTCCAAACAACTGGCTATGTGAGAGCAACGTTCCACCCAACCATAGATCTCTGTCCAGCCTGTATTCTTTCAGCTGATAGATCACCCCCGAGCTGGGTTGTGTATCCACTAAGGAGGAACTAAATGGGCTCACTCACAACCATGGTTTCACTCAACAACTATGCTAAGCCAACAGACATTTGGGTTTATCAAGCATACAAAAGACAAATAAGGGAAATGCTAAGCCAGTGAGCTCATCCACAGAGCTACATGCATCTCAACTAAACTCAACAGTTATGGCACCCACAATACCTACCACACCCAACACAAGGAAGGTCCCCTTCTCTGCTGCACAGTCCCTCAGGCGTCCCTTCCCTCCAGTGCTCTTCAGGGTGGAATAGAAAGGTCCAGCTGCTAATTCCTTGAGATTCTATCATTCACTTGGTTTATCAAGCAAAACCAACCTCTGCTCAGTCATTCACACTTGGATTTCTCACAATTCTGTTATACAATAACTCAATCTCTGCACTTCATTTATGGGCTGTAAAAACTGGGTTTTCCAATGAATTTCGGGGTATCTAATACTCTCAATTTTGCCCCAAGGTTCATATATATGGATCACCCTTTGGATTTCACTGTCCAATACCAATTCTAGGTGTTTATGGCTCTTCAAAATGTGGGTTCTTGCAAAGTTGCGATTTCTAGTTTTTCTCACTGTTGGGAATTCGTAATGGGTGAAAATTGATGTTGGGATCTTCAAAAATGGAATGGGAATGAGGAAAAATACATTCCCATGAGGTAGAGTGACTTGTGGTACAAGAAAACAGAGCCCATACTCTGCCATACGAATTTCTGGGCTGCCCATGCTCCATTGAAGCCATGGACTGAATTCTTCAACAACTTCCTTACAACAGAAATAAATGTCATCAAGGAAAGTCAAATGGGTTCTCACAATGACATTTGGCAGCATATGGTTCATCCCCACAACCCCCTCACCACTCCTTAGTGGATACACATGGCCCCCTCTCATTCGTTGCTTCCATAGCCAGTTTTGGTATTTTATTGAAATATTAATATTTACATCAATTACAATATTCCATGGCTTAATAGCACATGGATGAGAAAATATCAAATGCTTGTCTATTTTAAATAAACTCTGAACATACACTAGCGGGGCCTTGGCCTTGAGCTCCACGCTAGGAAAACATACATTGCATGTATACAATATTTACATTAAAATCTAATATTTCATAATGGTCAAAATTGGGGTATTACATTCCCCTCCCCCTTAGGACAACACCGTCCTCGGTGTTCTCAAAACTGAACAAAAATGGGAATGCCTCTCTCATGGCATCCTCTAGCTCCCATGTAGCCTCATCGGGACTAAGGTGCTCCCATTGGACCTTTACCTGCCCGATGGCTCTGTTCCGGAGAAAAGTAACCTTTTTGTCGAGGATGCACATAGGGTCTACTTGGAACTCTCCCTCAGGTTCCACCTGTATCACATTCCAATCAATCATATGATTAGGATCATGTACATACTTCTTAAGCAAAGATACATGGAGAACATTATGAGCTCTTATGTTAGCAGGCAATGCAATTCTATATGCAACTGGCCCTATCTTATCAAGGACTTCAAATGGCCCATAATATCTGGGTGACAACTTGGCACAACTCCCCAACTTGAGAAAATAAACACGATCCCCAATCTGAAATTCCTTATGCACTCCTTTCAAATCTGCATAACTCTTTTGCCTGTCCTGAGTTGCCTTTAAATTCTGCCTGATCTTAGCAACTTCCCGTTCCATTTCCTTGATCATCTCTGGTCCAAGTACTACCCTGTTCACCGGGCTATCCCAATTCACTGGAGTCCTACATCCCTTGCCATACAATGCCTCAAATGGACTCATCCCAAATGATGCATGATGTCCATTATTGTATGCAAATTCTACCAAGTGTAGGTAATCTTCCCGCTTGGATGGTTTGTCCATCACATACATTCTCAGCATGTCTTCAAGAACCTGATTCACCCTCTTAATTTGGCCATCTGTTTGAGGATGATATGTTGTACTGAAATTCAATTTAGTTCCCAATTCCTGGAATAATCCTTTCTAGAAATTGGAAGTGAACTTTGTATCACGATCAGAAATTATTGCCTTGGGCAATCCATGCAATCTGAATATCTCTCTCATGAAAATATTTGCAATGTCATTAGCCTTGTGAGTGGACTTGACTGGAATAAAGTGAGCTACCTTTGATAGCTTGTCCACCAAAACCATGATTGAATCATGCTTTTTCACGGTCATGGGCAGACCTATTATAAAATCCATAAAGATCACTTCCCACTTCCATTCTGGAATGGGTAAGGGCTGCAACAATCTTGCTCAATGTTGGTGCTCTGCCTTGACTTGTTGGCACTTCTGACACCTAGCAATGTACTCAGCTATGTCCTTCTTCATACCATGCCAAAAGTATTGTTTTCTTGCTGCTGTTATAGTCTTCTGATATCATGGATGTCTAGAGTATGGCATTTGATGTATTTCATCCATCACTAGCTTCTTCAAATCTGCACTATTTGGAATGTACAATCTATCTTTGTAGATGAGGATATCGTCTTCACCAAGCTGATATCCTACATACTTTTCATCCACATTACCTTGCTGCAACTTCTCTTTAATTTGAAGGCAATTTTCATCACCGTTTTGGGCTTCAATAACTCTTGTCTTCAAATTTGATTTGCACATCCTTAATGTTGCCACATGAATTTTTCTTCTAACTGCATCTGCAACCTTATTCTCTTTCCCTTTCACATGCTTAATTTCAAAATCAAATTCACAAAGAAACTCCATCCATCTAGCTTTCCTAGCATTCAAGTTTGGCTGGTCAAACAAGTACTTCAAGCTCATATGGTATGTTCTAAGCTCGAATCTTCTTCCCATCAAATAATGTCTCCACATCTTGAGAGCATGTACTATGGCTGCTAATTCTAAATCATGTGTGGCATAATTCCTTTCATGTTCTTTTAACTTCCTTGACTCATAGCAAATCACAACTCCTTCTTGCATGAGCACTCCACCTAGCCCTTCAATGCAAGCATCTGTGCACACTACAAATTCCTTCTTTGGATTTGCTATCTTCAAAACAAGAGTGCTGGTAAGTAACTCCTTTAACTTCTGAAAAATTTTCTCACATTTTTCAGACTATACAAACTTGATATTCTTTCTCTGCAATGAAGTAATTGGGTGAGCTATCTGTGAGAATCCTTCAATGAACCTTCTGTAGTAACCAGCAAGACCCATGAAAGATCTAACATCTGAAACATTCTTTGGAGTAGACCAATCCATGATGGCATTAATCTTCTCTGGATCAACTGCAATTCCTTCTTCATAAATGATATGACCCAAATATTCCACCTTCTTTTGGTAAAATTCACACTTGCTTAACTTGGCATACAACTGATGTTCTCTAAGGACTTGCAGCACCATCCTTAGATGTTCCCCATGTTCTTCTTCATTCCTTGAATAGACAAGAATGTCATCCAAGAACACAATCACAAACTTATCCAAATATTTGCTGAATATGCTATTCATGAGACACATGAATGTAGCAGGTGCATTGGTAAGACCAAATGGCACCACAATGAACTCATAATGACCATATCTAGTTCTGAAAGATGTCTTGTGAATGTCTTCTTCCTTAATCCTCACTTGATGGTACTCAGACCTCAAGTCAATCTTTGAAAACACTTTAGCTTCCTTCATTTGATCAAATAAGTCATCAATTCTTGGTAATGGATACTTATTCTTGAATGTCACTTTATTGAGTTGCCTGTAATCAATACACAGCATTAACGTCCCATCCTTCTTCTTAACAAATAACACCGGTGCTCCCCAAGGAGACACATTTGGCCTGATATACCTCTTGTCCATTAACTCTTGTAGTTGCATCTTTAACTCTACTAATTCCGGTATGCTCATTCTATAAGGAGCTTTGGAATTCGGTGCTTCCCCTGGAACAAGATCGATGGTAAAATCAATATCTCTCTTTGGTTGTAATCCCGACACTTCATCCGGAAATACATCTTGGAATTCTTGCAACAATGGGAAGTCTTCTATCCTTGGTCCTTGGTCCTCGGTCGAATCTGATATACGAACTTCATATAATTGACAAAATTTCTTATAAAACTTTTTCAACTGTAAGGCTGAAATCTGTCTTACTGAAACTTGCTTGAGAATTCCCTTTACCAACCTTGGCCTTCCCTCTTCATCGATGCATTCAAGTGCTTTCTCATAACAGTCCATCTTGGATCTATGCTTTTCCAACCAATCCATGCCAATTAAGGCATCATAAAATCCTAATGTAGCACATTTAAATCTTCATGTGTGTGGAGTCCATTCAATTATATGGGGCACTCCACCACTACATCACTAACTTTTCTCTTGGTCCCTGTGGCTAATTGAACTAACCAAGACTTATTGTGCTTCACTTTTCTAAGAGAACAACCTTCAACCACTTTTGGAGAAACATAACTATGAGTAGATCTTGGATCAATCAAAACATAAATAGATTGCTTAGCAATCTTACCTTCAACTTCCACCACTGATGATTGATGATCTGCCTGATGATTATCCAACGTTGCATAAATTTGAGGCGTTTCCCTTGCCATGTCCTCCATTGTTTCTGCTCCCTTTAAGTTGTGCAACCTTCGAGGATTCTCCTTCCGATGTGGACAATCCTTTAGCATGTGGTTTTCTACACATCCCCAACACTGAAGTGGTCCTTTTGATGTCTTGTCTGCTGCTACTGCTAGCTTGAATCCACTCCTTGCTTGCTGCCCCTGTGGAAAGGTTTCGGGATGACTTTTGAATGGTGGTTTGAAGCCACTCTTCTTTAGATCAAACCTCCCTCTTGGCTTTCCTTTCCATGCTTGGTTAACCTCTGATTTTCCTTTATTATGCTCATAGCAACGCATTGCCATTCTAATGGCTTCATCAAGACTTAGTGGATTAACAAATTCAATCCTATCTCTAAAACTTTGAGGTAGACTCCCAAGGAAGCATTGGATTTTTACTCTCTCATCTTTAATGTAATCCACATACCTCAATAATTCCAAAAATTTATGGACATGTTCTTCCATAGATTTTTGTCCCAACCTGAGTTCATTTAACTCTTTTCTCTTACTGTCATAATACCTAGTAGAAAGGTGTTTTTCCTTGAAGTACTTCTTGAATCTCTCCCAGCTGATCTTCCTTTCACTGACTCCTTTTACTTGCAAGAGGTTGTCCCACCAAATTGAAGCTCTACCATTTAGATTGTACATGGAAATTCTGGCTTTTTCATTTCCTGAGTAGTCCTTAATTTTGAAATATTTCTTCATTCCAAGAAGCCATGCCTCTGCCTCTTGGCCAATCTTGTCTTCTCCATCAAATGTGGGAGGCCTTGCCTTCCTGAATTCTCCATGTGGGATTCCCTTGAACTTCTTTCTTCCATCAAATCTCCTAGGCACATGCCTTGGACTTCTTTGAGAATCTTTGGGTTCACATGATCTGCTGGAAGAAGATTTAGAGGAAGGTGTTCTATGCTTCTTCCTCACCGAACTCTTCCTTGGTCTTGGAGTCCTCTTCATTGATGGATCATATGTCTTAGTGTCCCTTGATTTGCATAAAGTAGTGTATTGTATGTGGTTTATTCTGCTAGGTCTCTGACCATCATCACTACCTCATACAAGGAAAGAGTATGGGTGAGGTACCTTGTAAGAAAATAAATTTATTTTTGTACACTATAGAAGTTTATCCTTCCATTTTCTTTCCTTAAGGTGTGGTGTTCATCTTCTCTCCCTCTCTCCATTTTTCCATGCTACATTTTGATACAAAGTATTATTTCCCAAGTCGATAACTACTCGTAACCAACACAAATACTCCAAGATTTAGAAGTTGTTGAAGCCTATAAATATCTTTTGAGTTGTTGTTGGTATAGGGGGGAATTGCATGGCTTGATAGAGAAATTAATAATTGTATGTGATCATAGAGGCTCTAGTAGAACAAGAAACCATCCTTTGCATGCTTATGTTGCTTTTTTAATCCCCACAAGCCACATAATTACCTCGCCATCCTTTCCCCAAGGGGATTTTTTTTAGCATGCATTAGAGCATAAGATGGTATATATTTCCTAAGGGATTGTATAGTAGGGAATGGGAATGTCTAAGTTGTGTTGTGTATGAATGAAAGGAGAGAGTTTTATGGTATTGAAAGGTTAGGTGAGGTGCTCATAGTGTTTCTATTGAGAGAATTGGTTAAATCATGAGTGTCGTAGGTTGGGTTGAGCATGTTTCCTATATAGATCCATATTTACTATGTATCTATCAAGCAATGAGGAGGATCAAATATTTGGAAGTGAAAACCATTTTTAGAGTGTAAAAATTTGAGGAGAATTTTGTGCTTCTAGGGATTTGATCCCTCTCAACACTTGATTTAACATGGGTTAAATGGATCTAGGCTAGTGTTATTCTATTTTTTCTTCACACATTATTATATGTGTGTGTTTAGGATTAATATATTAATCCCACTTAAAAGATATATTATTTTTATTTTTTATCATTACATTACATTAGAAATATTTCTCATTATGCATGTAGAATGTGCTTCTTAATGCAATGTGCTTGCAATTCATTTTCTTTACCCTAGTGGTCTTATAGCATAATTTGGGATGGCATCTACACTAAATTCCTACAAATTGAAGGTGAATTGCTCCTATGTATCCAATTTATTGGGCCGCTTCTTATTGAAAGATAAGTATTTAATCTCTATGTTACATTTCTATAATTCAATTCTTAACATCGGTAGAAAAATAATATTTAGATAATAAAAAACTTACTAAGAATAAGATATATATGAATATTTTAAGGTAGGTTACCAAATACATCACATTGTCGATACTATTTAGAAATCCTTCAATTTTGATGATGATATGTATTCTTTATTACATGTCAAAAATACATCGACAACTCTAGGGTTTGGATGTCTCTAGGGTTTCAAAGGTTTTGTAGGGTTGTTAATGGATATCTCTAGTTAGGCTTGGGTCACTAACCTTGATTTTTACACTAGTTAGGGGTTTTGCACTTGAGGTATAACCATGGGGGTGAAATTATAGCGATTAGTTCTTTGGGGATGCCAACTTGAAGAAAGGGATGGTTATCCTCTACAAAAGGCAAAATCCTGGAGGTACCAAATATGGAAGAGGGAGGTCATCAATTTTGCATATATGAGTAAAAAAATAATAAAGGGGATAGGGTTTTCACTATGTTTTGAATGTAATATCGCATTATTGACCCTTTAAACTTGATCTTGTTCATATTGTAACTATGCCTTTAATTTATTATATGTTACTCAAAACCATAAGGTAGTTTCAATGTTGATTATGAACACTAATAGACAATATCATTTTAATGTTAATTAAAGCTTCGAAGGTTCATTGGTGGGAAGGAAATCGATGGGGATATGAGTCCACCAAAGTTTAGGTAAGGGGGTCTAATGGGGGAATGACCTATTACTTAATATGATGCCTTACCATATCCGTAAACCTCCTTCATTTGGTTTCCTTAGTTCCATTCATCCTTAAGTTTATGCTAAACTTGAATGAAGAGCTTAGTTAAATGAAAGGGGAAATCTAAACATGGGAACTTAGTAACTATATTCTAAAGTGGCTAACTCCAGTTTTGTAGTAACTAGCTCCTACCTTTGGTAAACCAATAAAGGGGTGTAGGAAAGACTACTCCTTCTCACTCATTCATTCATGGAAATTCAAATTAGGAGAGAGGGGATTGGGAAAAAAGAAGTGCTTGAAGATAAACACGGGTTTGGAGGAATACCTACTCTCATATAAACCATGGAGAGATGAAAGAAGGGTTTTTGGGTGATATTAGACACCATTGGAGAGTAGTTAGATACCATTTCAAATCCCTTGAGGTTGTTGAACCAGTACGTTTTCCAAAGAACTATAGAATCTCTATATGGGAAGTTTCACAATGGTGAAAATGAAATATGGAAGTAGCAAGTGAATTAGGCTCACATTGACCATATTGAAGATTATAGATAGGAAATGCATCTCTAAGGGATTGCAAATTAGAGAAATAGTGACTTCTTGTGTTCTATCGATCAAGGGAATAAGTGACAAGAGTTGTGATAGTTGAGAGATTGAACAAAGAACCAATAGTAACTTTCTTGGTTAGTATCTTAAAAAAATTTAGTGAAGATGAGAGGGGTTTCAGAAACCTTGACAATCTTCTTTGCTCTGGTACTGGTATCATATCCCAACACGAGGGTGGCATTCTACAACATAATAGCATATGGTTGTCAATTAGTCTAGCCTGAGTGGTTTTGGGATGGAGTGTTATCCTCCCCACCATGGTTCTATTCATGTAAGTGACACTTTGAGCTCATAATGAGCATATATTGTTGTATTGGATTTGATCCCTATTATTGACTTGGCCTTGTCCACTGAATAATATAGGGTTTACCTTGGATACCATCCTTGAAATAAGAGTAAATTCCTAGGGGTTTTCCCTAGGTTAATAACTTGAGAAAAAGAAAAAAAAGAAACATAATAGCCTATGGTTGGGAGGGAATTATCCCCTCCACAATTGGTTTCCTCGGAGCTTTACTTTTGAAAATATAAGTGTAATTTCTCTTCTTTTCTTTTATGAATCTAATGTTGTAGATTGATAGGTACATTGGCATCATTATCATTAGATTTTAAATGACGATTTCATATAGATGATGGATGCTAAGTTTTACTAAGTTATGTGCAAAGAATATATGGAAAAGTTAGGGAACTTCTTGTGTGAAACTTGTTTGACGAATGGAAGAGTGTGAAAGGATTGTTGCACTACCCAATTATAATTGATAAAGGAATATTATAAACGCTAAGAAACTATGCATTGCATGGCTAGTAAAACTCCTTTGTTGAGGAGAGGCAAATTGTAACTTTTCATGTAGATGTTATACCTTCCTTCCCACTATCTATTTTCCCGAGCTTTTGAAATTGGAACTTATTATTTAATGGCTTGGATGGATTTCATGACGGATAACCATTAACTTAATCATTCTCCAAACATTATATTAATTTAGAGGAACCCCTATAACCTCAAACAAACACAACTCCTTTATTTGTGAGGATTATGGAGCTTGCTCGTACTTTTAGTTTTATTTATAATAGTAGGGACATCCTAACCTTTTTTTCTTAATTAAACGCTTGATCAATGCCTATTTTCTCTACTTTTATTTAGAATAATCATGAACAAGCCGTGTAGTGGCCTTTCGAGATTTTTTTAATGATTTTTGGGGTTAAAAGAGTTGAAGGGTGAGCAATTGATAAGCCTACGGATGGATGTTATGTACATATTGAATGGATTTATGATTTCAAATGACTTTTTTTTAATAATATATAATTCATTTATATTACTTTGTCAACCTCATGGGATATATATATGTGTTTCTTCCCCACTTTCACAAATTTTGGTTATTGTGCATGATTCAGAGATTGAATCAGTTTAGGGATGTCATATATATATGTGTTTGTATTTGTATGTGTATGTGTATATGCATATGTATGTGTATTATGTGTATATGTGTATATGTGTATGTGTATGTGTATGTGTATATGTGTACACATATAGACATATACACATACATATGCATATACACACACACACACACTTACCTACATATATACACACATACATACATACATACATACATACATACATACAAGCCCGACGGGTTAGCTCAAGTGGTTGAGAGCTGTGAGTTGTAAGCATAAGGTCTTGAGGTAAAATCCCTGCATGGATATGCATAGATATATAAGGGCCTCACTTGATGTCCCCATCGAGTTAGGCTCCGTAATCAGAATCGACGGGGTGAGGCCCTTTCGGTTGGCCCCCCTGTGAATTATTCCCGTGGACATAACAACTACTCTCTGGAATTGTGAACCACATTGAAAACATACACACACACACACACAACATGTTCTTCAATTATAATTGATCTCCTTAAAGGGATAAGGGGATCAATCTCTCCTACCCCCTAGACATATGACAATTCCATGTTTAAGGTGTAAATGTTATGGATGGTTTCAATGATTGTTTTGAATCATTTACTACTATGTATAATGAATTGTGCAATGACTTGTCTCAAGGTTAAAGGTATGTACCTCCAAGTTACTTGAAATCCCTATACATGGCCATGGATATGAGGGAAATGTGGTGAGAGGCCTATATGTGAAAGAATCATTTCTAAATGATATCATAACCTCCATCAACCTTGATTTACTCTTTCAAGTAGGGTATGAAATGTTTCATGTATGTGATTGGAAATTATTCACCTTAAAATCCTAAAGACAATCCTTTGAGGAGGAAACAAACTAACCTAAATTTTATATGTTATGTGACTATCAAAGTGATATATTGATAGGCCTCTGAAGCAAAGTTAGAATGTGGCCTAATTTCTTATGTATTTTTGAAGGTATGAAGCCAATTTTGCTTAATTGACATAATCATGAAAATGTATGATGAGGTAAATTGTCACTCCCTAGATTTTCCTTGCACATAAAACTTGAATCTATGTTGCATTGTGTAAAGGAATATTTATATATATTATGCCTTCAAAGGTTGAAAGCTTGTTTATGTTTTCTAGAGGAAAGCTAAACATTGTCATTGCATATATGAATTGAAGGTCTTATTGGTGATATGGTCTAACAATGTGAAAAACTAGTTTTATACTCGTTGCCATAAATGCACATTTAGATTGACAAAACATATTTGTTGATTGGTATGAAGGTATGTTACATTTGGTGTCAATGATAGGAAATATGGTAGTAATGGGGCGGAGTTTGTGGAAAATGATGAGAGTAGAAGTGTCACAACAGACTGACTTTAACACATGAATGTAATCAAATGCTCTCATATTTAATTGGAGGTGGTGGACTTGGGTTTTAAGGAGAATTGTAAGAAGGGTGGTGAAACTAAGAAGTGTATATAGTAGATAATATTTGAATATGTTAGTAAGATATATAAAGAGGAGGAGATTTGAAACTTCCAAAATGAAAGCTTTGATTAATAAGAAGAAAATAAAGCCTATGTGTGTCAAGCTTATACTAATAGAAATGAAGCTAATAATAGGTCAGGATGTTGTGATGGAGAAGGTACAATCACATCAAGCTTGATATTGGTAGGGAAATTCTGTGCGAAACTTATGTTGGAGAAGTATGTGGATAAAAAAAGGTTTGGAGATAGCAACTAGGTTGTGCTCCCATATTTTATCTATTAGTTAGAAGTTGGATCACCTTTGTATTTCATTTTACAAAGGATAACAAGAATACCTTGAAGAGGAAATGGTATTGGGATAGCTTGATCTTGTATCTCAAGAATTGGACTTCATTGTTTGAACCAATGAGAGAAAGTGTCGATATTCAAGGGTGAAATTTCATTCCTTCCCATTGGATTTGTGGTAAGAGAGGGCCCTAATTTTAATTCTCAACAAGTTGGAAAAGTTGTTGGATATTGATGATAAAACTCACTAACTGGACATAGAATCCATGTTTAATATTTGTGTGGTGATGAATCTTGGTGATGGGTTGCTAAACAAAATCAAGACTCAAGTACGAAACACATCTTATCGTTAAGAGATAGACTATGTGAATATCCCATTTAGGTGCTCCATATGTCATTTTGAATGGTCATCAAAGGAGAACCTATACCAAGAAGCATTTACTTGATGATGAGGATTTAGTTTAAGAAGTGATGGGAGTAAAGAAGCAAGTAAATGTACCATCAATGGGTTCCAAAGATGTGCTATTGGGAGATTCAAGCAACAAATATAAGTCTATTTTCGAAGAACCTTATTCCACTATAGTTGATTTTTTTTACAAGATATAGCTGGAGCAAAGGTGATCACTTCTATTCCAAAAAAGAGACTAGTGAGAGATTGGAAGAAGAGGAGTGAAGACGATTTGGTGTTTCTATAGAAGGAAAATCTCCTCCTAGTTGGAAAAAGACTATTGCCTTTATCGACATGATAAAAAAGGACTCTCACATGAACATAGAAAAATCTCTATAGGAGGATCCTCCCTTGAATGACTTAGATTTATAAGAGGAATTGGGGGAGGAAAATGAAGTTGATGAGTTTCTAGAAGGGAAAAACATTCCACTTAAAGGGTTTTCAAATGAAAAGGATGTTAAGTATTTTAAAATTCAAAAGGAAAATCCCTCTTAGTTGGGAGATAGTGACCCTATAAAAGGGAGAAAAGGCATTCCAAAAAGAAAGAGGTGGAAAATATTGACAATATTATTACTATCTATTCATCAAATAAATAATTTATTCCAACAATTAATAAAAAAACCTCATATTAGCAAAAAAGAGAGTTTAATAATGGAGAATGAAGGAGTGGAGGATTGTATTGTATTGGATCAGAGCGAAAGTCATGCGAGGCTTGGTAGAAAATATTATCTCATCCATGCAATGGAGCATATGGACATAGAGGTGTTATTTAGTAAACACATCATGACTATTAAAGGGGACCTTAGAGCAGGCAAAGCCCACTCCAATGGTTTAAAATGATTGTTCTTTCTCTTTTAATATAAGGGCCTTGGGGAGTTCCCACAAGAGAAACTCCTTTAAACGGTTGGTGTCAACAAATAATATAGAGGTTATGTTTATTGAGGAAACCATTCTTGAAGAAACTAAGGACAAAGGTCATACATTGGTTTCTTTTCCCAGGTGTACTGTTGAAGCTATTAGTTTCGAGGGAAGATACAAAGGACTAGTGGTAGGTTGATATAAGACCGTTGAGGTTAGAAGTGTTTCTTTCTTCATTCTAAAATATGTGTGGATCTATCCTCTCTAGAGATAGATTTTTTTTTATGTCATTAATTTGTATGGTCCCTTCCTTTCAAGAGTATTTTGTGGATCCTTCCTTGAGGATTTGGCTATTGGGAAGGAAAATGTAATTGTGGGAGGTGACATGCATTATATATTAAGGAAGGATGAATTTTGTGGAGAATTATGGAGGATGGATCCTTGTTTGAAATAAATATTTTGACTCTAAAAAATACTTGGAGGATCATAACAACAAGTGGAGGCATATTGAAAATATTATGTAGATTTCTTGTAGAAAAGAATATTGTAGAGAATGTGGGTAGAATAAGAACTTGTATAAGTGAGGGTTGGACTTCATATAATGTTCCTATTTTTATTCAAGTTGGTGAGGAAAATTCCAAGACCTTATACCCTTTAAAATTCAACTTTCATTGGTTGAAGTACCCAAATTCATGGACTTGGAACATAGTGCATGGAAACACATCGAGAACCTTTTGGGGGATTGTGCATTGTGTCATTTTAGTGATAATACAAAGAGGATCAAAAGGAAAACCATTGAGTGTGAAAATGATAAGTATAAGGAATCACAAGGACAAATATGGTCACTAGAGGAGGATATTGCAAATATTTTAAAGTCCAATATGAGAGGAGTATTTACCAAATAAGAATAGAGGGATTTAAAACAACATGAATCATACAAGAAATAGTTTCTTGATCAGAAAGAAGAAAAGTGGAGACTAAAGAGTAGAACAATTTGCTTAGATCAACGTGATGAGAA
This sequence comes from Larix kaempferi, assembly GCA_027924585.1. Taxonomy (NCBI): domain Eukaryota; kingdom Viridiplantae; phylum Streptophyta; class Pinopsida; order Pinales; family Pinaceae; genus Larix; species Larix kaempferi. The sequence continues at coordinate 514,547 of BSBM01000474.1, forward strand.
AACTAATTTCTTTACACAATTATGCTAAGATGAGGTAGAAAATTAACAATATATGAATATATATAATGAGATAGGGGAACACATACATAGTTTTAGTGATATGGTAGAGGTTACTATGAATAATTTCAATTAGATTTTTAAGGAAACTCATAGATAAAATATAGTTGAGATAGTTCAAATGGAAACCTACTTGCTTAATTTTGTGAACCATGATTAGAATTTGGATCTTATGAAGGAGATATTAATGGTGAAACATGAAGGGGTCATAGATTCATTTTTGAAGAACAAAAATCCAGGGCCAAATGGTTGGTTTACATAATTCTATGAAGATTTTTTTTATTTGGTGAGAAAGGATTGATTGTAGGTGGTAGAGGAATCCAAACTTTCTAGCAAGATTATAGGGACAACAAAATTATACATTTTTATCCTTGATTCCAAAGAAATATGTCCATGAATATTTTAATTATTTTATGCTTATCTCTCTATGTAATGTGTATAAGAAATATCTAATATAATTACAAGAAGACTCAAGATTGTGATGTCTCATGCCATCTCAAGTAAGCAATTCAGGTTTCTAAATGGGAGACAAGTCCAAGGGGCAATAGGCATTGCAAAAGAATATATTCATACTATCAAGGTTAGGAGAAGGTCCCTTTTTCTCATCAAATTAGATTTATTTAAGGTGTGTGATAAGGTTAGTTGGTATTATCATAGGTTGATGATGTTACATGCTTGCTTCTCTCATGGATTCTTTCATGAATTTATAAATTGGGTGGAGGGTTGTCATACTTCGGTTTCCTTCTCCTTACTTATTAATAGTTTTGCTACATATATATTTCAATCTTCTAGATGCTTGATGTAGGGTTTGCCTCTCTCACCTGCTTTTCCTCCTTATTTTCTAAAAGATAAATTAGATGTATATAACATTAAAGAAGTAATGGAGGTCTCAAAGGTACTAGGATGTGGAATCATAATTCATTAACTGATCTTCTCTTTATAGATGATGTTTTATATTATTTAGTGATGGCTTGTAAAGGGACGCAAAGGAAATACATTGGAGTTATATTACAATGCCACACAAATGGAGATAAACAAGAAAAAATCCTCTATAATGTTTCACAAAGTAGTGGAGGATTAAAAATGCAATTAAAATGTTGTTACCTTTTCAAGAAGGATATTTTTTGTTGTGGCTCAAATACCTGGGGTTTCATTTGAAACCAAATGAATATTGACATAAGGATTGGTTATGGGTATACAACAAGATTGCGAGTATGATTACTTCATGGTACACAAGATGGATTTCAATAAGTGGTATATTAACCTTGGTTAAGGAAGCGTTGAAGGAAATATCAATCTATTGACAATCATTGGCATATATGCCCAAGGGGATTTTACATAAAATTATAGAACACTCTTTGGTTTACTATGGAATAGGAAGAATGAAAAGGAGAAGGTGGCTTTAGTGAGACGGGAAGGATTATAAAAGCCAAAGAAGGATGAAGCTTGGGGCTTAATAATATTTTTCATTTTACCAAGGTGTTTCTCCCAAAAATTAATGGAAGATGATAATTGGGTCAAGGTTATGGAGCGAAGCTCTCATTCAGAAATATGTACATCCTTTATTAGTTTTGGAGTGGATCTGGGTGCCAAATTTGTTTTTTACTAAAGCTCCTATAGTTTGTAATGTTTTGATTCAAAATTTCCCACTTTTTGGGAATTAGCTTGCATGGAAGGTGGGTGATGGAAAAAATATAAGGCTGGGGAATCCTTGTTGAATGTGGCAATGGTTTTAGGTTTTTTATGCATCTATGTACTTCTATAATAACTTAAAATAGAACATCTTTGATAAATGAAAGTGCATAGGAACTCAAATCATGGTAGGAGGAAAAACTATTAGATGAATTTGAAGCTATCCCTTTAATTGTGTGTTGGACCTCATGGCAGAGAGAAATGCGAAGTTATTTGATGGGGGTTAATAAGTTCTCTACAGGTATTCTATAAGATAGAAAGATGTTTTTGATGGCCTTTGAAAAAAGGTAATTATTACAGCCACAAGGCAGGTTGGTACTCTACGATTAGACTCAAATAGGCCTTGGTGTTTTTTTGTGGAGCTTATGTAGGAAATCTGGGTAGATGTGGAGCAATAGGGGATTTGTATCTTTCAAAACTTCATTTTGTTTCATTTACATGTATTTTGGGGTATGGAAATAATAATAAGGAAATTGTTTAGGCCTTACTCATCATGGCAGGGTTAGTAGTGGAAAGGGGCATATCATAATTACAAATATTTGGGGATTCAAAGTTGGTAGTGGAATTGATTACTAGTCACTAAAGGAATATTCATTTGGGTTTGTAGCATCTCATTTTCAAGGTCAAATAGATATTGGATAGTTTGTATAAATACACTTGCAAGCATATTTTTTAGTGATCTTAATGGTATATTAGATGGCTTATCGAAGCATGTAGTGAATACTCAAACCGGTGGACTTGAGATCACTAAGTCAAAGGATGAAAAACTTGTTATCCTACATGCTAGACATATATTTTTCTCCTTGTTGATAGTACTATTGCGTTGGATAGTTATTGTATGTTTTTTTATTGATGATTACTTTCATGGCTAGTCATGATCAAGTCCACCTTCTTTGGTTTCAATTTTGGAACTTGGAGATAAACTATAGTCTCATATTGTTTGATATCACTATGTTGTTCTATTAGCTTTAGATCCATAGGGATTTCAATTCATTACATTACTCTTAGGGAATTTGGTTACTTATCTCCTTTTGGTTTTAGTGTCCTCAGACACATGCTAAATGTAATTTCATTGTTTCTTCTTGAAAGAAAGGAATTACGATTGTAAGAAAAATGGATATCAAATTGCATGCCAATTGGAAATTAAATTTAATATGGAGTAAGTTAATAAGTGGAAAAAATTAACCTTTCCGGTGATTTTTTTTTATGAGGTAAGTTTCATCATATTCACTTATTTTTTTGAAATTTTGTTGATCTAGGTCTTCTTAAAATGGGCCAAAACCCTTAAGGGAAAAGTTCCCATCAATAAGGTGTAATTATAACTTCCTACAAAATTCCTAGTGGATATGGAGAATATCTTTTGCCGGAAAGGGGTTGAGTTTGTCCACTTATTATATTACTCCATTAAATACTACTTACCAAATAATATCAAGAATACTAACATATTCTTTGTCAGCTAACACAAAATAGTCACGTATAATCAATTTTATTGAATATATCATATTATATCTTATTTGTTAATCCCATGTGATATCTTATTATTGCTTCCTATTTAATTACCTTTTAATTAATGAATTTTCCTTTTCTTTTTGTAACGAGGGGAATTGACAATTGAGGTTGGGATTGTACTCATGTGACATAGGGCCAATTCCAACCCACTACCACTATACTCCTAGGCATACAGATGTTGCCCCACATGCATCACATAGGGATCAATTGAGGTTTGAACCCGCAACATCACAAGGAATGCCTTAACAGTTCACCCTATTACCTACTGGTCTACACCTAGGGGGATATTAATGAATTGTATTTTGATATTATTTCAATTACTTTTTAGTTGATAACTTTGTAATTAATTGGTTGTATACTTTATTTTATATTTTGTTAATTAATTAGTTGTTTGGATATTTTATGGTTATTATATTTATTATTATTTTAAATTATGGTTTTTAAATATGTTATGAAATTTATCCCAAAGGGTTAGCTCAATTGTTCTTGAGCAAGATGTGATATATCTCCCCTTATATTAAGGGAGTTCATGGCTTAGCCTCTCTTGATATTCTCAAGATTAGGCTTTATAATCGATTTACTCCATTTACCATCTATAAATCATGAGAAAAATTTAAATTATTTTACACAATTTATTCCATAAAAAAATAAATTATATACAATATATATATATATAAAATTAACTAACGAACACAATACACAATGTTAATATTATAAATAATAAGTTATATGTCTCACACTTTTTAAAATCCAAAAAAATCTAAATGCCATTGAGCATAATAAAATATAATAAAATACAACATGAGCTCAAGATGGGCACCTAAAAGTGCTTCAAACCATAGCTAAAATGTTTATTACCCATTATTGCCGTGACAACCACTTCCATACAAACTATTTGGTTATATGTTCATCGTACCCTCACCCATATACATCAATTAATTCATTTTCTTTAGAATGCCAATATAATCGCTTTTCTTTTTTTAACTTCAATTTAGGCTATGCAAAGAATTTCCATTGATGACATAGAATACAACATTATTGAACATTGATATTATTTGCATGGATGATTCTAAATCATTAACCATGCTAAAATAATTGTGATCTATCATACGATTGTTTTCATTTGAACTTGCTTCTTCAGTGAAGCATGCTAATCTTATTGCCACTTTAACTCTTTTTTTTCTTTAATAGAAAATATTGTTCCTTGCTATTTATAGATTGAATCAAAGAGAACATTACAAAAGTTTGAATATCCTTGGGATAACTTTTAGCACAAGTAGACAAACTATTTGCAACATTACAGCCTATAGCATTCCAAAGAAAGATTGAGAATCTCAAAATTTCATATTACATCCAGTGACAAAAACTAACCAAAATAAAGAAATTGCTGAAAATACACTAACTTATTGATCTAAACAAAAAAAAAACCCCAATTACAAAGTCCTTAAAAACATCTTCAAAAAACCCTCGAGAAGAATGAAGATAACAAAGGAACATCTAGAATGTGTCAAAAGAAGATGACTGTAGGCCGAGAAACATATGACAACAATTAAAACCTAGACTAAAAAAGGATCCGAGGGAAAATCAAAGAAACCAACCATAAAAGGAATCCACTAATAAGCTTGAATGGTCCCCCCAGAAACCACAAAGTTGTTATGAAATTATTCATAATATAGAAGTCCCTTTGATTTTCCCAAATCTTTTTTGGACAAGAAATTTGCTTTGATATTAAACTGTATGCAGATGTGCATATGGGAGATAGAAGTAATTTTTTCCTACAGCTCCCTTATCCTAAATTTCCATTGATCCAAGGAGGACACTTGAAGATTGCTTTTCCTTTCTTCCCAATCTATGGCAAATCTTGAATCACCTACTATTTGAAGAGTTAAGAATCCATGATAATTTGCAAAGAACAAGATTCCCCCAAAAGCAAACACTTTAGCTCTTGCATTGGACACAACACCACGCCCCATCCAAAGAGAGAAACTATGTCAATTTCTAATATAAATGAACATTCCAGCCCCACATTCTCCCAATTGAGCGGTCCCATCAAAGAACCCGATTGGACTAGTCCCAAAAAAGGATGGAACAATAAGGATCTTCGACATTTTAAGTCCATCAAAAATATGATATTCTTTAAACATGTCACATATACTAACCAAAACTTTGTTAGGGTTAAAACGAACATCTTTAAAAAGGAGTAAGTTACGGTGTCTCCAAACCCCCTAGATAAAGAAAAGGGGAAGAAATAACCTTTTTGTGTCCAAGGTGAACCAATAGTGTAGACACTCATCAAAAGATCCTTGATCTCAATTGTTTGACAGTCCGAGCCTCCTTGTGACTTCTTTCCAGACCTGCTGAGTGCAAATATAGTGAACAAATAGGTGATCAATTGTTTCATAGGAATTTTTACAGAGTGGATAAAAAACATCACCATAAGCACCTCTTGAAGCATAATTTCCTCGAGTCAAGATCTTGTCCTCCAATGCAAGCCAACAAAAGAAAAATGACACATGTTATGGCGATGTTTCTATTGAGCCTGGTACCATTATGACACATGTTCTTTATATATGCATCCCATTCAATTGCACATTCATTCTCAAGTCCACACTATTATATCATCGTTTCTATTGATACTGATACCATTATGACACATGTTCTTGATATATGCATCCCATTCAATTTCACATTCATTCTCAAGTCCCATATATTCTGTAGAAAACTGACACCGATAGCCTACCAAACCATGATCCTACCTCTTGGCATGATTTAAGAAAAAAAGGCCCCTAGAATGTAACTCTTGAATCGTGACATAAGAAAGATTAAAAACCCCATTACCACAAATGAAAGGATCCACCCCCAACCTCACTTGGTAGCCATTCCCAATACTCCACGCAAACCAATTACCCAGGTCTGGATAAGCCAAATAAATTCCATTCCACATATTGGAAGCCGAATGTCACATTTTTTTATCCTTTTGAATCCATTTTATAAAAGGTTGGGATTTGATATATTTACCAGGTATAATATCACTCCATATACCTTGCCCTGTCAGTCCCCTCCATAGGATTTCCAGGGCCAAAGTTGTGGCAAACTATAAATTGTTTTTAATGCCCCAATCCTCGAAAGCCTTAGGGACAAAGATCTTTTCTCACCCAGCTAAATGAATCCCTTCCTTAGACCTACTTCCTAACCATAAGAAAGTAAACAGTTTCTATCAAATCTTCTTAAGAATGGAGGGAGGTACCTTGGCTAGGGACAACCAATATACATGCATATTCACTAAAACATATTTCAACAAGATCAGCTTGCCCCCTAAGGAGAGCCATCTATAACACTAGTTGTTAATTCTCTTATCAATTTTCTTTACAAGCCACAACCAATCCCCTTTCAAATAGTTATTAGTCTTCAAGAAGTAGCCACTTTAACTTCTTGACTACTTGCACACTCTCTATCAATATTGAGGCCTTATCATGTTTTGGATGATTAAGATCTATCGAAAAAAAAATATTGAAATGATTTTAATATATATAATCCATAATATATTCATATATTGGATGGGCATTGGACCATGTTTTCTATGTTTGGCCTATCATAATCAAATTTTACACAATGAAATACCTTAGGTTCTTTATAATGCAATGAAATAACATACCTTATCAAGTTGGTTATTATTTTTGTCAAGACCTAAGTGAATTATATCAAACATGTACACATATAAATTCATATTTTTTTTGGATTTGAATAATAAGCAACCTCGTGGGGACCATATCATGTCCACAATAACACTAAGAAGACTTTACATGGAGAACAAAGTTGGAGGAAGTTGGATATTGTTAATAATAAGAAGTTTGGGATTGTAGTGTGAACCATTGGGGTTGGCAGAAGGTAACATAAATGTCCTAGCAATAAGGTATGGTATTATCTCAACATTCACAATCAACATAATGTGATATTCCATTATCGACATTAAATTCCATTTATATTACGAGAAGATAACAAATGTTAGAAAAATAATAGATTGTAGGTAAGCCAAATTATTATAACATTATTTGGTTTTAATAATAACTTGTTGACAAGGGCACTGACACTTGCAATATCTTGATCCTCTAGAAAATCCCTTGACAAAATATATATTTTCATATACACACACTCTCTTTAAAGGAAAGTCTCTACTCTTCACAAAGGAAACACACATACATACATGCTTTATTGTTGTGAAAGTCATATATGCATTGTCAAAAGGGTAAATAATATATAAATGTACATCAAATGTGAGGGGAAGGTATGGGCTTCATACACCTATACAAGCCCTAACTTCCTTTCCTCAACTACTTTTTATTGGTATAAAGAAGAGCCATTGGCTGGGGAATACGAGGAAAGATTGAAGGAGCAATTTAATGCTAAATGTTTTTACAAAGATCTATGAGGATTTTTATCATCAGGTGCCTCAGGAAGCCTAATTCTTGGATTTGTGATCAATTTGTTGAGGATTGTGAGTTGTATCTTCTAAGAGCCTCCCATTATAGAATAAAAAAGGATTACACAAAAAATTCCGAGGTGATAACTGATAAGTGGTCTAGGATAGAGGAACCCAAATCTAGGTGACGAAGGTGTCGATAGAAAGACAATCAGGTAATCACATTCTTGTTGTTTTTCATTAATAAGTATGAAAATGTTTCTTCTTCCCCCATAAAAATATAATCATCAAACTTTAATCATTTTGTACTTGAATGTTTGTTTGGGATAGGAATCATCTTTCCAATTGGATGATTGAGATCAATTATAACTATTTAATTTCTTTAAATATTTGTTGTTATAACGATAAAAGCTTGGGGAAAATTGTGTTTTATTTTTTGTGTAGGTTATCATAAGATCACTTGGATTAGTAAATATTTCGATTGGATCAATGTACAAAGAATTCTTGCAGGACAATCGACCAAATACAAGTTTTTTTCTCTCTCATTCTTTTAGGTAGTTATATAACTTTCTGATTTTGGGAAATAGGCTATTGTGTTCAATTCACTCTATCAATGGTTAACCATAAGTCATTGAGGATTATTCTTTCCAACAAAATCGACAACTCCGCTAGGGATAACTCTTTGAGTTTTCTCCTTTAGGGTTATTTTTCTCCATTTCTAGCTTCAAGGTCTCAATTCATTGATCAACCTAGTTAATTGAGTAGATTATTGTAGGATTGCATTTCAATATGTTTCAATTTTCATCCTTTACAAATTTTAGTATTTTCCAGGTTGTCTATGCCATTTTGTTTGGGAACAACAACATATATATGTGCCTTTCACTTAATAAAATCATGTATACATGTGCCATGCTCAAAGGAAAAGCACGTGCAATGCTACTTTCCTTCTGGAAAGAAGCATATGCCTCTTGAACTATGCATTTTTCTAGTATTTTCGGATATCTAAATTTTTAGAGTGGTCTAGTGGACTAATTGAAAGCTTGTATATCTCAGTTTCAACTCAGAGTTAGTGCTTAGAATATACGTTTAATCCTTAAAGGAAAAAAAAACAATTTTTTTTTTTCATTTTATAGGGACATATTAGCAATGCATTAAAAATTGTTTTTCGTAGATTTGTTTTGGTTTTCAAGAGTTAATTAAAATCAATTTGGTAAAAAGGGAAAAATAGTTGCATTTTAGGTTAATGGACTTGATTTATTTGATGGTGCAAAGTTAAAGACCAAGGTTTTGCACAGGGCCAACGAAATCCTGATGTATTCTAGACGCACTTGCATTTTCAATATTCTCAAAAGAGAAGAAAGTTTCATCCAAAGTGCAACCAAGACTAGCAGTAGATGAGGGAAATATTGGTGAACAAACAAAGATATAAATGTAGAGTTTATTTTAGCCTTTAAAATAGTTGCATAGGGAACAATAACCTCTACAGACCATACATGCATAAATATGCATCAAACATGTAACAAGTCTATCCATTAACCATACATCTAATCATCCATCACATAACATAAATTTAAGGGGAACCTAAAACCATCATTTTGTTAATCTTCCCACAACAATATATAAAATGGTGTACAACTCATACATTTCTTCAACATTTCATAGAGCTTATTTCTAGTCTCTACCCAAAACCCCAATAGCAACTCATCCTACAAAGAGCTCAACCAATAAAAAGAATGCCACCTAATCCCTTATCTCTTACAAAGCTTTTATATAATTTACAATGGCTAATTTTGACCATGTCAAGATGATTACAGTTCAACTACTTTAAGTCGACGCATTTAATATCTAGCTTATCTCTCACCACGTCCTCTTGGGTAATTCTTTCTATGTTGATTGCCCATCCATATTCACGACTAGTTCTTCAAAAATGAAGGTCCAAAAAGTCCCGACAATAATCATTGACTCACCCTTGAGTCAACTTTACTGCTATGTTGATCCTTCAAATGAAGAGACCAACTTAGGAAACACAATCAAAGCTTTGTTGTGAAACTCTTCAAACTGGTCCTCATGCGCTTTCCAATTTCCCAGTAATATATTGACACTAACATAACAATGAATGCTTGTGCCTAATCATTGCTTGGTACTGAGGGCTACTATTGCTCCAAAATTTTCCATTCTAAATGTCCAAATGAGTCTAAATGCTACAATTTAAGATAATTTGATTGAGCTTTAGGGTGGAACTCCTTTAGTGTCTTCTTTGTAGCAACAACATAATCATGAAGGGAATCCAACTTTTTGTCAACAACCTGTATTTCTTCGTATTTCTTCTATTAATTGAGCATGTTAATAAGAGCATGGGATTCCTTGTTTAGCCTCTTTATCTGCTCCCACAAGTCATCAAATGGCTCATTCCTATGCTCTAATAGGCCCATCCGATCTTGCAAAGAGGAGAATTTGACCTTATTGATCTATGTTGTTTCATGATGGATGCAAGTATGAGTGGTGTGGATCTCGGCGACGAGTTGAGGAAAACTGTTAGAAAAAACAGGATTGCAGAGCAATAACAATAAATAGAAATGCAAATATAATCACACATACACATTACAAGAGAGACACAGATATATCGTGGTTCACCCAACTTGGGCTACGTCCACATTGAAGTTTCCAGTCCTTATTATTATTCCGTCTAGCAAAGTGAAGGGATACAACTTGCAGCATAACCGCTGCACTTCCTCTTCACTGTCTCACAGTCTCTCTTCTGATCTCAAAGATCTTTACAATGCATAAAACCTAATACATCAACCCTAGCCGTGTTACAAAGTCTTTCTTTTATAAGAGAAATACAATGGGAAAATACCACGGGTTACCCAAAACCATGGGCCCGAAAATTGGTGGCGAAAACAACCCCAAAAATTTTCTTCGGGACCCCCTGGGGATCGTGCCGGGATCATAACCAAACCTGGGGTACGGACACGACTGAATAATAATATCTCTGAATCTGGAGATCAGGCTCCATAACCAACAAAAACATGCCATGAGTTCTGATTGTAGTTTTGTTCCCCGAATTTGTGCCACATTAACTATGCTTGAAAATCGTCTATTTATTGCACAAATGATACTAGGAGGAGAAAAGTAGCTTAACACTCTCCCATGGATGTGTAAGTGATATGGATTCTAGAATGGAGGAGTCCTTCATTCTGAGTTGAGATCACATAACTGCAATCCATTGGAAAATGTCATCTAGGGTCTATTCACAAGCAAACTGCTCCTAATGCTCGACATTTCATTTAGTTATGGATTTTGTCAACTACACCTGTATTTGCTGATAAACCATCTAATCGAACTCATAGTCTTGCTTTAGCTTAATGATCCTCTTCTTGAATTCAGATGTGTAGGTGCACATCCAGTGGATAATTTGCACAATGGACTAGCCTTGCAAACTTCTAGGGGTGGGGGTAGAATTAACTAGAGGCATGGAGATTATAAGGTGTTGTCCACTGGCAATCAAAGGATTTGATTTATCTCAAGTTTACACCTCTACTTCTGCATGCAACCAACTGGATTGTTGATGCTTTAAGATTCTTCCATGCATCGCAAATGGCAAAAACGGAACCACATATATGTGTTCTTGGAAAATTCGTAGTATAGACCTATAGTGTTCCTGAATTTACACAAATTGTTGCAATTGCGCCATTATAGACACTATATCTAGTGGAGAGGAAGAGGGAGGGGGAGTAGTTGGAATAATCTCTGGTAGCTCAGATATTCCCACCTCCTCCATTATCACCTTTGAGGGATTGCTTTCTTCTACTTCACACTATGGGGGCCATGGAGGCTCCTCACCACTGCTACCTCCCACTGCATTTTCTACTATCCCTATTTGTGTAGGTGGAGAGGTGTGAATGTAAATTTTCCTAGCAGCTTGATTTGAATGCATCTCTGAGTATAATGTATCAACTAGGATTAATGATACATGTTGATGTAATTGTAACTTCGGAATGTATTTCACCTATGTATATTGTAATCCTATAGAGATGTTATTATTCCTCTATACGGAAGTGTCGTCATTTGTATTGACAAGTGTCGCAACTTGCAAGTGATGGATTATTAGACCACCAAGTGCGGGGTCGGCCCTGATTAGTATAACCATGGGTTATTAGAATGAGTTAGACAAGTCGGCCCTGCTAGGTTATTAGGCAGGCTAGGTCATGTATAAATAGAGTGCGGGAGGCACTCTATTTGATCATCTCATTATTCACTTCTACACCCATCAGAAAGTGGCGCACAAGTGAGGAAGGGGGAGTAGCTGCTAGAGAAGACTATCTCTTGTACTTGGGTTGTATCATTGCTCTTTCTATCTCTGAGGAAGTTGTGGGGTTTTTTCACCTTTATGGTTTTCCCCAGTGAAACTCTGTGTGTCTATTGTCTCATGTGATTGCTTGGTGTGATTGATATGCATTGTTATGCTTGATATGCTGTACATGTTATTCTCTCAGTAAAGATCCTAGAGTATGTTGAATTAATGCTCAAAAAATAACAATACAAAAACTCTCTACTTCACAGAATGAATTAAAACACTGCTTGGGAAAGCTAGATTGAATGAGGTTAGACAAGATCAAAGGATTTGGGTGGAAGGAAGGCTTTGATATTTGGATGATACCTCTGCACAAAGTGCTGAGACCATTGATGTTTTAAGAGCATAAAAGCTGCAATCTACTCCAACGCTCATGGGCTCCTAAACATATGAAGACTAGTATGGGTGTAAACTTGACTAGAGGCTAGGGATGGGTGTTTATGACTCAAAGAGGCTAAATAAAATTAAATTACAATCATTACACAATCAAATGACATTCCATAAATTTATATGAAGTTCTAATCAAGTCTCACAAACATACACTAAAAACTGCCTACTAGGATTGCAACATGGATGGTATCATATAACATGTTAAATAACTCCAGGAAAAGAAAGAAACTCATTTGGACATCTACTCATTCATTTATTCCACATAGTTTGAAAACTAGTCAATTTCTATGCAAATCTAGAGAGTGTGGAGAATTGTGAGAATAATTCAGACTTCTATAATTTTAATTAGAATGATTGATATCAAAGGTTTACAATCAATTTAATTAAATCAAATATGGGCCAATAGGCTTCTCAAAACATTATATAAATATCTCTCTTCTTCTACACAAGAATATAGCTCTATAAATTCATACGAAACCTGGAGATTTGAACTATGAACTCGATGATGCTTCTTTTGAACTTCAAATTAGACTTGATTAGCCACATGAACTGCAAATAAACTTAGTGATAATGGCTGAATACCATCATCTTCTCACAGAAATATGGGGCACATCTCCCAAACTTGACTAGGGGCACATCTCCCAAGTCTCCGAGGCACAATTGCTCTCAATCAAAACATTAAACTGGCAAAATATGTGAATGTGGTGCACAATGGTTTATTTATAAGATTGGATGACTTGAGGAGCAAGTCTCCATAGATAATGCGCCCTCCTTGAGTGGATGAGAAAATATTGCTTTCCTTCTTTTTCCTTTTTTTTGCTTTGCTTTCCTTCTTTTTCTTTTTCTGATTGCCTTTCCACTTTCTGCTTTGGATTTTTCTTCTTTTTTTCCTTTCTAAACTTTCCTTCTTTTTTGACTTTCCTACTTCATGCTGCTTTTCCTAATTTTATCCTGAGTTGTTGCTTTTAGCATGTTTTGACCATTTTTAGCAATTTCCATCCTCCTTGGTCCACTTGGCCTCTCTAATTTGCCCTTCTTATCTTAGCTCATTATTTCTAGTCCAAATATTAGTAATTAGAAATAAAATTATTCAAACCAACTAATTAATTATTCCAAAGTGTATATTATGGAATTTAATTAATTAAATGCCTCCAAACCAAAATTAATCCCTTGGAATAATTTAATTCTTTTCCTAGTACTATTGGCATCATTAATTAAATATTTTAATGCTTATGTCCTAGGGACATAGACCTTGTCAAATTTGGGGACTGTTGTAGGTACAACAGATCCCATGTTTTCTTCAAAACATGGGAGCCCCAAATTTTTTATGCAAAGGTAATGATTAAATTCCATGATCGTTTTGGGGTTTTCATCATGCTTTCATTGCTTTGCTTTGATTTGATTAAGTTAGTAATTTTCCCTTTTGAAAATTCCCTTTATTTTGTGTGTTTCTTGTGAGTTACGGAAAGCACAGGTTTTCCCAAAAAGTCAGTCCTTCCACAACCCGCAATTCCACTATCCGCATTGCGGATTGCGGAAGCTTGGTTTTCCGGTTTTGAAACATGTTTGTTTTGCAACCTGCAACCCGCAATCCGGATTGAGGATTTGTTTTTTTTCAATAATTGTGGTTGTTTGTATCCACAACCCGCAATGCGGATTGCGGGAACACCTTTTCAAATAGTTTCGCGCTTTGCAATTCCGCAACCCGCAGCCTGCAATTGCGGGTTACGAAAACTTCTTGTTTGTTAATGTTAGAGTTGCGATCCTACAACCCACAACCTGCAATTGCGGATTGTAGATTGTGGGAATGATGTAAATATTTGCAAAATAAACACCCATAACTCGTCTTCCATATCCCGCAAGATTAGATCTTAGCCGTTGATTCATCTTGATCCTACAACCCAGATTTTACCCGATGGAATAAATATATGGGTTTTTCTATTTTCCTTTATCCTTTTTCAATTTCGAAAATTACCTACTGCGTGGATGTTACTGTGAATTATTACCATGGGTACTTTTCTGCCATTTCTCAGTTAGTATAGGTTGGTTTTACCTTATTTTCGTATTTGTTTGTTTACTATTTTCTGTTAATTCGAATTTGTTTCATTATTTATCATAAAATTATAGTTTTTCAAACATGTCTCGCAACACTTGCTCCAAAACGGTTCAGAAGGATTTGTTAAACAAAGACCCAAACTTTGGCATCCTTACCGACATTAGCGACAAGGTTTCTAAAACATACCAGATCGATTGGTCCAAAATTTACTCCATATTTGATAATGACGACCTATCTGATATCCAGAATGACCGCCATGCCTATGAAAAAATTAGAAATTCACAACTCCATGCCATAGCTTCCAGGCCTGCTATTCTTCCTTACACAGACGTTGTTAAGTGGATTATCACCCTTTCCAACCCTAAAGACCGCTCTTTCAATGATAGCGCATGGTCTCAATTGACCACTTTTCGTCCAGAGGTTTTCATCAGGGCTTATGCCCCGAAATCGGCTGTTCAACCCCTTAATGCTGCATTCCTGAAGTCTGCAAAGACCAGGTATAACTTTAATGAAATGATGAAAGCTTGGATGAATAAACCAGCCAATTTCATGCCTAGGGATGATAATTCATACTCAGTCTTGTGGTTCAAGGAACCCTACTCTCATCTGGAAGCCATGTTGTGTAGGCTTTACGGTCTTCCAAATTGTTCAGTGTTGATGTATATGTAACTTCAGAATGTATTTCATCTGTGTATTTGATATATATTTATTGTACCCTTATAAGAGATGTGTTATTCCTCTATAAGGAAGTGTCGTCATGTGGATTGACAAGTGTCGCAAGTGTGTGTACTTGCCGATGGGTTATTAGACCACCATGTGGGGTCGGCCCTGAATTATATATAATATAATGTGGATGTATCTAGATAGACAAGTCGGCCCCATAAGGTCACTGGGAAAAAAGGTTAGTATAAATAGAGATCGGAGATCTCTATTTTACTCACTCAGAAAAGTAACTCACTCTCACTTGAAAAGTGGCGCACTAGTGAGGAGGAGGATCATCTGCTATCAGGAGACTATCTCAGTGTTATTTGGTTGTACTTTGGTTGAGCCATTGCTCTCTCTATCTCTGAGGAAGTTGTGGGGTTTTTCACCTTAGGGTTTTCCCCACGGAAACTCTGTGTCTCTTGTCTCTTATGCTTTTGATTCTTGTGATGCTTGTCATATTGTGATTGTCATGCATTGATATACTGTATATGTTATTCTCTCAGCAAAGATCCTATAGTATTGTGAATTAATGCTCAAAATTTAACATGGTATCAGAGCTAACCTGAGAAGAAGACATTTTGCAGTGATGGAAGCTTGAGTTCCTTGTTTATTGGGTTTCTCTCCATAGATTTTTGAAAATCAGTATAGTAGATTGACTCTACTCATCAAGGCGCATCTATCTGTCCAATCAGAATTCAATTCCGAGCATTTTCAGATTTGGCCCTAAAAATTAGGGTTTCCACAAAAATAGGAATTTCTGGAATCTGAAGACACAGCTGGAAGCTCCTTGCAAAAATAGAAGTTTAGAGCTTTGGATCGAGATTTTTGGATGGGTAGATCTCCGGGAAACTCAAACCCTAATTCAGGGCTCTCCCTAGTGAACCCGGGAGGACAAAAAGGCAATTCTGAAGGGCAAGACTTTGCAGATCTCAAATTCTAAATGCACCAGGCTGATCAGCTCACCAAGGCGCATCTTTCTATCCTTTCAAAAATTTGAAATTCACATTTTGAATTTTTAGGGTTTCTCTGACAAACCCTAATCCGAGACCAGATCCAGTTTTCAGCATTTCAAGTGGTAAGATCTAAATCTTTTCTATTTCCATTTGAAGTACTCTTTAAGATGTCTCTCCACACCAAGCTTGAGGATAAGCTTGAAGGGGCTGATAACTTCCGAGCCTGGAAGTATAGAATTGGGTTAATCCTGGAAGAGAATGAGTTGGAATCATATGTGAAAGAAGACATCCCTATCCCAGAGGATGAAGAGGCCAAGGTATTGCATAAGAAGAACTTGGTCAAGGCAAAGAGAATCATTGCTGATTCTATCAAAGACCATCTCATACCCCATGTGTCTTCTCTTAAGACACCCAAGGAGATGTTTGACTCTTTGACCAAGTTGTTTGAAGGGAAGAACATAAATCGGAAGATGACCCCGCGGAACCAATTGAAAGGAGTAAAATTTCAGAATGGAGAAACCATTCAATCTTATTTTTCAAGGGTCTCTCAGATCAAGGAACAGCTAGAAGCAGTGGATGAAATGGTGGAGAATGGTGAAGTGGTGATGACCACTCTAAATGGCCTACCCAGGTCATGGGATTCCTTTATCCAAGGAATTTGTGCAAGGAAGAAGTTGATCTCCTTCAGTAGACTACGGGAAGAATGCTCACAAGAAGAAGCAAGGCTTGTGGCACGAGAAGAAAAGATGGGATATGAAGATCAAGCTCTCACAGCTCACACCAAGAAAGGGAAGTCCAAGAGAGAGCCATCTCACTCCAAGAAATCTTCACATCACTTCAAAGAAAGAAGAATATGCTTCACTTGTAATGAGAAAGGACATATTGCCATAAATTGTCCCAAGAATAAGAAGGACAACAAAAACTCCAACAAGAAGAAGAAGGGCAGCAAAAGAAGGTTTCATGCTCATGCTGCTGAGGATGATGAACCACCCAAGAAGAAGGTTAGGGCAGAAAGTGATGATAACTCATCAAGTGAAGAAGAGTATGTTCTAATCTCTGCTCTCACAGGTACTATCTCCCCTGGTTGTAATGATTGGTTAATTGACAGTGGGGATTCCAAACACATGACTGGGTTTAAGGAATCTTTTGTGAACCTATCTGAACATGAATCACCCCATAAGGTGAAACTTGGGGATGACTATCAATACCCAATCAAAGGAAGTGGTGAAGCCTCCTACAACCTAGATTCTGGAAAATCTTTGAAGATGAAAGAAGTTCTTTATGTACCTGGGCTCAAGAAGAACTTACTATCAATCTCTGCATTGGATGCAAAAGGTATGAGGGTTGCATTTGTGGATGGCCAAGTCCTAATGTGGCCAAAGGGAAAGACCATAGATGATGCAATAGTGATTGGAGAGCAAGAGGGAGGTTTGTATAAATTGAAGGGACAACCTGAACATGCCATGGTACATGAATCCATAGAGCCAAGTGAACTTTGGCATAGAAGACTTGCTCATATGCACTATAGGGCACTTCCAATTGCACGCAAGGCTGTAGAGGGTCTTCTTGAAATCAAGACCAAACATGAAGGTGTTTGCAAAGGATGTGAAAAAGGTAAGAACATTAAGAAGGCTTTCCCAAGCAGTGAAAGCAAGGCAAAAGACATCCTGGAAATCATCCACTCAGATGTATGTGGTCCTATGTCATCCAGTTCTCTAAGTGGGTATGTTTACTATGTCTCATTTATTGATGACTTCTCCAGGAAGACTTAGGTATACTTCTTGAAGAACAAAGATGAGGTGTTTAATAAGTTTAAGGAATTCAAAACCTTGATGGAGAATCAAACTGACAAGAAGATCAAAACATTCAAATCCAACAACGATGGAGAATTCACCTCAGGTGACTTCAAGAAGCTTTGTAGTGATTCAAGGATTAAGAGGGAGTTGACAGCTCCTTATAATTCTCAACAGAATGGAGTTACAGAAAGGAAGAACATAACTATAATGGAAGCAGCAAGGGCAATACTGCATGACCAGGATCTACCTATGCATCTATGGGCAGAAGCAACTAGAACAACTGTATATGTGCAGAACAGAACACCCCACAAGATATTGGACAACAAGACACCATAAGAGGTCTTTTATGGGTTCAAAAAGATTGATGTCAGCAAGGATGAATATAAGTTCAAGGACAGGTAATCCAAGAAGCAAAGATCAAGAGGGAGCACACTTTAGCAGCTCCTGCCAGGAAGCAAAGACTCAGAGGGAGTCCACCCAACAAACAAACAAAGATAAGTATTTCAATTATCATTTCTTGCCTATTTTGTTTGTTTAAATAATATTATGCTTATGTTCCTAGACTTAGGAGATGTATTGTGCATATTAGAATGATTGCATTAATGAATAGTATACTACTAATATGTATGTGATGGGTAAGTGGCCTATGGCACTGTACAACATTCCAGTGCTACTTATCTAGAATGAAACCTCTTTGCTGACATGTTGGGAGTAGTGCAAACTCTTAACAATGTTCTGGTAGAGACTGGAAGGCATCTAGAAAGTTGTGGAACATGGATAAATGTTGTATTGAAGCATTGGCTAAGATAACTGCATGACTGCATGACATATTTCTTTATGTGTAAAGAATTTGTTTTGAAAATTATGAGATGTTTCTAATAATGCAATTTAACTTGTTTTGTAGGAAAGACCGTATATATTCACCTACAAAAGGACTACAACATTTGTTCCAGCAACAAAGATACATATTGAAGATATTGAAGTTCCCAGGATCTGGGATGAAGAAATGGAATGCCATGATCCAATCAATAATGAAGAATGATGTTTGGGATGTTGTCCCAAGACCTAAAGAGAAGTCTGTTGTAACTTCTAAATGGATCTTCAAAATCAAACATGCTGCAGATGGCAGTGTGGAGAAATACAAGGCAAGATTCGTAGTTCGTGGCTTCTCTCAGAAAGAGGGAATAAATTATGAAGAAACTTTTGCACCTGTAGCCAGATTGAAGAAAGCCTTGTATGGCTTGAAGCAAGATCCCAGAACCTGGTATGGTAGGATGGACATTTTCCTATCTAGTTTGGGCTTTACCAAGAGTAAAGCGGATTCCAACCTTTACTACAAGGTTGTGGAAGGGAATCCTGTGATTCTACTCCTGTATGTGGATGACTTATTTGTAACAGGAGATGACAAACTGATTGCAGATACTAAGAGGAAGCTTGCTGCTGAATTCGATATGAAAGATTTGGGAATGATGCACTATTTCCTAGGTATGGAGGTGTGGCAGAGTGCAAGTGGGATCTTCCTTGGTCAAGGGAAGTGCACAATAGATATCCTGAAGAGATTCAGGATGATGGATTGCAAGGCCATGGTCACACCTATGGCATCGAATTTGAAGCTTCTATGTGATACTTCATCTGAGCCGGTTGATGTCTCTATGTATCGTCAGATGATTGGGTCCTTGATGTACCTGACGAACACGAGACCGGACATTTGCTTTGCTGTGAACACATTGAGCTAGTTCCTGACGGATCCGAGGAGTGTTCACCTGATTGCTGTAAAGCATGTTCTGAGGTACCTGAAGGGTACAGTGGATTATGGGCTCAAGTATGAAGCGAATCAAAAGTTTAACCTGCAGGGTTACGTTGATTCAGATTGGGCTGGCAGTGCTGTTGATAGGAAGAGCACATCTGGGTGCTGCTTCAGTATGGGATCAGGTGTGATCTCTTGGTTTAGCAGGAAGGAGTCCTGCGTAGCACTGAGTACAGCTGAGGCAGAGTATGTTGCAGCTTGTTCAGCTAGTTGTGAGGTAGTATGGCTACGGAAGCTACTGTATGAGTTATTTGATCTCCCATTGGATGCTACTGGTATCTTCTGTGATAACCAGAGTTGTGTGAAGCTGTCCGAGAATCTAGTGTTTCATGACAGGTCGAAACACATAGAGATCAAATATCACTATATCAGGGATATGGTGCAGAGAGGAGCTGTGAAGCTCCTGTATGTTGCGACGGACGAGCAGATTGCAGATGTGCTGACGAAGCCACTAGCCAGGGTGAAGTTCGAGTACTTCAGAGAGAGGCTTGGCATTCTTCAGATCGAGGACACTTCGAGGAAGAAGTGATGGACACATTTGCTGAAGCCATTCCAAGCATGTTGGAAGGAGGATCCTTCACATGGCTGTGGATGTAAGCGCTGGATGATGATGAGCATCAGGATGATGTTCTAGTTTATGCTTTGTATGATCAGTTGGATCATTTATATGTATATGTATGTACGCATCATGTTGGATGCTGGATATGATCAGTTGGATCATTTGTATGTATGTACGCATCGTGTTGGATGCTGGATATGATCAGTTGGATCATTTATATGTATATGTATGTACGCATCATGTTGGATGCTGGATATGATCAGTTAGATCATTTGTATGTATGTATGCATCGTGTTGGATGCTGGATATGATCGGTTGGATCATTTGTATGTATATGCATCATGTTGGATGCTTGGACCATGTATCTGTATATGTATCAGGTGGATACATTGTATGATCAGGTAGATCATGTATATTTATATGTATCAGGTATGATTAGGTAGATCATGTATGTTGATGGATACATTGTGTGGATCATGTATCTATGTATCAGGTGGATACACTATGTGTGATGATATATATCAGGTAGATACTTGGTGTGCATCAGATGGATGCATTGTATGATCAGGATGATCGTGGATGACGAGCTTCTCCAGATGACATGCAGCAGGATGTTGCAGTGATGATGATCAGGATGATCATGTATACATCAGGATGATGTATGGTGAGTATCAGATGATACTTTGTGGCCATGGATCAGGTTGTGCAGGTAAGCATGTAATTTGTGCCCTGGGAGATTTGCAGATGGTCTTTCGAGGTTTTGCCTATGGCATGTAATTCGGTGCCCTGGGACATCTGGCAAATGCTCTTTCGAGGTTTCACTTGGGAGGACATATAATTTGTGCCCTGGGAGATCTGCAGATAGTCTTTCGAGGTTTTGCCTATGGCATGTAATTCGGTGCCCTGGGATATCTGGCAGATGCTCTTGCGAGGTTTTGTCCTATGGCATGTAATTTGCTCCTGGGAGATCTAGACAGGATGAAAAAGGCCTCAGATGCTTCAGCCAGGTTTTGCCATGACCACATGTAATTTGCTCCTAGGAGATCTGGACAGGATGAAAAAGGCCTCAGATGCTTCAGCCAGGTTTTGTGGTGGACCACATGTAATGTGCTCCTGGGAGATCTGACAAGTAGAGCTGTGTGCTCGTAACAGCCTGGGATGCTTCAGCCAGGTTTTGTGGTGAGATCACATGTAATGTGCTCTTGGGAGATCTGACAGGTAGAGCCGCATGCTCGTAACAGCCTGGGATGCTTCAGCCAGGTTTTGTGATGGGTTACATGTAATGTGCTCCTGGGAGATCCTACAGGTAGAGCTGTGTGCTCGTAATAGCCTGGGATGTTGCAGCCAGGTTTTGTGACGCACGTAATGAGTCCTGAGAATTCCACAGTATGGCCAGTGATGATGAAGACCTGCAGATGGTGGGCCTACATCCAGTATGAAAAAGGACTGGCTCTGTAGAACTTCTTATGACGAGTAGAGTCAGAGATTGGTTGAGATAGCAGCAGTAGTGACGATGATGATGACTATGCATCGATGATGATGATCCCGAGAAGAAGACTTGTCTAGCAGATCTGTGTCGAGAAATACCTTCCTAGTTAAGAGGGAGTGTTGATGTATATGTAACTTCGGAATGTATTTCATCTGTGTATTTTATATATATTTAT
This sequence comes from Larix kaempferi, assembly GCA_027924585.1. Lineage (NCBI taxonomy): Eukaryota > Viridiplantae > Streptophyta > Pinopsida > Pinales > Pinaceae > Larix > Larix kaempferi. Next base: position 536,509 of record BSBM01000474.1, read on the forward strand.
TGTACCCTTATAAGAGATGTGTTATTCCTCTATAAGGAAGTGTCGTCATGTGGATTGACAAGTGTCGCAAGTGTGTGTACTTGCCGATGGGTTATTAGACCACCATGTGGGGTTGGCCCTAAATTATATATAATATAATGTGGATGTATCTAGATAGACAAGTCGGCCCCATAAGGTCACTGGGCAAAAAGGTTAGTATAAATAGAGATCGGAGATCTCTATTTTACTCACTCGAAAAAGTAACTCACTCTCACTTGAAAAGTGGTGCACTAGTGAGGAGGAGGATCATCTGCTATCAGGAGACTATCTCAGTGTTATTTGGTTGTACTTTGGCTGAGCCATTGCTCTCTCTATCTCTGAGGAAGTTGTGGGGTTTTTCACCTTAGGGTTTTCCCCATGGAAACTCTGTGTCTCTTATCTCTTATGCTTTTGATTCTTGTGATGCTTGTCATATTGTGATTGTCATGCATCGATATACTGTATATGTTATTCTCTCAGCAAAGATCCTAGAGTATTGTGAATTAATGCTCAAAATTTAACATTCAGTGTTCAAAGCAGAATGGGCACCTGTAGCTCATCATATCCTGACAACTGGGGAGTCATTCCACTAGGAATTCATTTTATCAACATAATTAAAACTGCCATTGAAAGATATCAGAAAACACCCAAGAAGCCCCATTTCTTCTACTCTGCCTATGTGATTGATTTTTTCTATTCAGAGTTCCAATACCCTTCCATGGGGTGGAATTGGATGTTATCTGCACCACCAGTTCAGATTTACTGCTCAGCCTTATGGGAAAGCAACTTTGTCCCTTTGATTTATGACATTTGTGACCATTTCTTTGGTGCAATTTACCAACAGATTTTCCAGGAAGATACCCCTGCCTTTTCCCCCGATGCCAAGAATCTCATCCCTATCGTTGGTGATTGGTACGTGGGGGAAGCTTTTGCTTACATTAGATTTTGGGGAAGCAACACAGTGCATCTCCTACTAAGAGTGTTCCCAGACAGATTGCTGCTGGAGGAGATATATTTCCAGACCGTTACAGATGGGGTTTACCTTAAACTCACTGGACCTAAGAGGAAGGGATGGCCTAAATTCCCTTTGAACCTTGGGCCTTTGGTTATCCCAACTTCAACTTGGGATGCAGTGCTGGGAGACAGGATTTTTGCTTTGAAATTGGGATATGCTCCCAAAAGAATGCATGACCCTAAATCATTTCTGGATGCTCACTTCAAACAAGAACATATGAAGACGAAGATTGGCTATACCCATCAAGATGTCCCTGATGACTCCATCTACCAGGGAGTTAATGTTTTCTCTGAAGTCCTGGTGAGGGCCAAAAGCAAAGAAGAACAAAGCATTATTCTTCAGTGTCAACAGGAGCTTAAAGCCAAGGTTTTGAGCTATAGAAAAAAGGTACTCAACATTGCAGAAAAAACAAGAAAAGACAGGGAAGAAAAGGAAGCACAGAAAGCAAGTACTCCACTAATGTTGACCTATCCTGATGGAGACAAAGGCAAAGGCCTTATGGATGATCCTCAGAAGTTGAAAACTGCTACAGAGTTAAAAGTGTTAATGCAAACATCTCAACAATTGAAGCAGAAATTAGCACAGATGACTTCAGTATTGGATACCCAAGTGGTTGCTACATCCATCCAGATTAGTGATATTCAAGTGATTGCTATGAGCAACCCAACTAAAAGAGAGAAGATTCATACTCCTACTCTTCATATTAAAGATAGTGATGTGGAGGATGAAACACTTCCTTTTACTGTGCCTATTGTACAGGAAGTTACAGAGACCTCCCAGGCTGTTACAGATTTACTTAACAACATAACAATGGATGAATCTATCCCAGATGAACATTTCTATGAAGTTACTACTGTAGTTGACACAATGAATTCTGTACTCTCACTTCCTTCCGTTGGAATCCTCTCCACTGCATCTTCTAAGGTTACACCACCATCCACCATATCCCAATTATTTGATGCACTAGATTCCATCACTACTCCATTTCCAACCATGTCAGTTCCACTTCCCATTTCACCATCAATTGTTGCAGAGATCCGGTATTCAACTGTCTCTCTGCAATCACCATAATCTACTTTACCACCACCATCCACTGATGACCAAATCCCAGTTCATCCTTCCTCACCATCAGTTGCTGACACATCCATTTCACTTTCTGAAGTTTTCACTTCAATTCCTTCTCCAACCTCTGTACCATCAGCTGCTGAAATCATCCCTGCATCCCCAACCACTTCTCAGCTCACTATGACAATACCTAACTCTACTGTCACACAGAAAACTCCATTGATTTCAACAGGAGAAGTAGCTATATATTTAACTGAGTTGGAAGCTTCTTGTGAGGAGGATATTGTAGTTCCTTTTGGGGATTATTTTTATATTAAGGCAACAAAACCAGTGGTTAAAAGGGGAAGTACGAGGAGCAGGGGATCAACTGTATTGCAATCACTTGTTCCCAATCAGGTAATTTGGGCTAGACAATCTGATGACATCCAGAAGGAGGCATTAGAAACAACAGCAGCTATGGGGAATTTGCTAGAGCTAACTTTGATACAATAACCTCTCTAAATAAGGAAATTGATTTGAAGAAAGAGGATTTGAAGGAACTTCAAGAGCAATTGGTAAAGGCCAATGAAGAACATGAATATTATGTTCATGAATTGACAAAGGCATTTGAAGATAAACTTGAAGACCTATAGGAACTTAATGCTTCTCTTCAGACCCAATTACAGGATGCTGAAGTCATGAACACTACCAATGCAGAAAAGGTAGCCCTGTTGTAAAAGCAGCTTGAGGATGCAACTGCAAATGCAGCCTCCTATTCCTTTTCTAATTTTTCTCAGCATGAGTTTAAAGACTTGGAAAATCAGGTGAATGAGGAGCATCACAAGCTCTTAGCTGAACTATTTAGTGCCTTGAATGAAATTCAGGAGACCAACAATGCTTTTGAAAAGATGTCTATCATCTTTAAGCAGCAGTTGGAAAAAAGACAACATGCTTCCAAGGCCATCGATGACATTGTCAATTGGTAGAGGTACATCCAGGAAAGGCCGACTGACATTCCTATGTTGAACAATTTCCAGTTCAGAAGAGTCGGGACTTCTTTGAATGCCTGAAAGAATGTCCTTGACATGGTAGATGAGGCAATCACTAAGGCAAAATCTATTTGTGGAAGAAGATGGTACGCTGTTGATAGTATCGTTGAAATGTTGACGTTTCCTACAATGGATCTAACTGAAGAGGCCTTCCCACCCAAGTTAATGCTCGAGCAGGTTGAAAGCAGATGTGAGGAGGTCAAAGAAAAGATCCAACAGCTCGAGCACATCCAGATTGCTGATGTGGATCAGTTCATCAAACAACCGATCATCCTGGAAGGCAAGATCCACATCTATCTGCGCACTTGGCATAAGCTGGCTAAAAATGAGATGGAAATCTTCACATGTGATGCTTAGATGGGGCTCGATTCAACAAATTATCCACATGTTGATGAATTGTTAGAAATTATGACCAAGTGGCAAACAACCCTTGGTTATCCTTAGATTAGTTGATTTTGTAAATCCCTGTTTTCATGGGATGGCTATCCTTTGTAACCATTTTTGTAATTATTATTTAAAGGGTAGAGGTCTCATGGGGAAAGGGGGGAGATAATCGCCAGAGAAGGACTAGAGAAACGCTGTTTCACTTGTGATCTTGTAATTTTTTGCAGACCAATGAATCAAAGTTAGTTTCTTTTGGCATCTTCTTTGTTATGTTATCAAATTTCTTTGATGAGATCTGATTTCTTCACCTTAATTATCAATGAATACTGTTGATTTTGCAGCCAATTATTAATGCATTGATCTATGATTTGGATTTGTCTTAATTCATGGTCTTTGTATATTTTTATGTTTTAATTGAATTTGTTTAATTAAAATATTTATCTATTTCTGCAAATGATTCACAGAAATTATTAAGTTCATGTTAATTTTTCAATTAGCATAAGAACAACAGGATAGCCTTGTGTATGCTTAACCTTTGAACTATCATCAGTAATTTTCATTGTCTGATTATATTTTAAAGTAATAAGTAATGATCCAATTTTACATTTCTGTTAACCTGGTGAAATGACTTATTAAAACTCAAACCAAGTTATCATGCACACAATTACAACACTTTCTTTATATTAGATATGACTTAGCTTAGATTTCCTTTAAGGTAGATTTCCTCTAGGTTTAGATCCTTTTTGAGTTAGAACACTTAATCTTCCCTCATAGGAAGACTGATCGTTTGGGATCAAACCTCATAAGTGCCAACGAAGGCCTTTGTATCTGTGGGAGTTAACTACACCAAACAGGATGGGGATAGAAATGCTCTTGCGTAGATCCTTCTGAAGCCTTTCAGTCTAGGTTTTCACCCTCTATTGTTAGCCTTAGAACCCATTCCAACAGCCTACACATCCGAGTCTTCAACAGGGACATGACAGTACTCCCTCCCAAAAATTTGCTTGTCCTCAAGCAAAATATACCAAGAGGTCCATCATGATTTTGCTGCACTACTTTGATCATAATCATCTCTCCAAAGAAAATATCCACTACATCTGTAACTGAAATGCCTACTTCTATCCAAGTGAAACAACTGGAAAGTGTGGCAAGATCCCATATAAATATTAGAAATGAAAAGATACCACTACTATGAAAACTATAAGTCCATCCATAGTGGTGTTCCCCATGTAGGAACCTAAAACCAAGTGCAACATAGATGAATTGATGTAAAAGAGGGTTGGCTTGCTCCATCATGCCAACATGAAAACAATTGCTCCCAAGACAAGCATTGCCAGGATCCCATTGATTTCACGACACTCCCATGGATCAGAATACCATCTAACAAAATATATCAGGAAAAAGAATGCCTGGATCCCATTGCTTCAATTGCAAGTTTCCAAGTAGCAGTGTCATGTGTGTAAAACTGTCATCCCATGGAATACCAGGATCCCACTGATCATACTGCATCTCACCAAACATTAGTAACAAGAAAAAATCATCATCATGTGAAATTCTAGGAAGGATGAAAACATCATACCACCACATTGGAAAATCATCCTTTCCAATGCAACCCTGAAACTTTGAGGGCCCTTCAATCAAGATATGCAACTCTCCATGGTAGGACCCAATCAAGGAAAGACTATGCACCACCAAATATGCCTCCAAAGAGTGTGGCCAAACCTCATCAATTCTTTCCACTCCAAGAAGAAATTTCTCACGTTCCCAACGCACACAAGAATAAAAAATGTCATCATTGTAGCTCAAATGACAAGGGTGGAAGTCCCTTATCTAATTATGAGAAAGATAGGAATCATACAAACACCAAAAATGCCTCATCAACTGCTCACAAGTAAAATATGATGAATACAATGAAAAACCAAAAGTGCAAGTAGAACCAATACCCTTAGGGGTATATATCTCAAATGAAGTAATTTCATGGCTCAACTTTCTGCCTCAGGATCCAAAAGACAAACATGTACTATCCCAATGGCTCAACTCTCTGCCACTGGTTCCATTCAAGTGTAAAAAACATGTGCTGCATACCTCCATCAAGTATTTACTCATCCAATCAGTGGATGAACAAGCACTCACCAAATCATGTCCAAGTAAGAATCTCGCGGCTTCTCCAAGTGCATATCTCCAATAGCTCACCAAATTCCTTTGGCAGCTTGTTTGTTTAGTTGTCTTCCACCTACCATGTGCATAAATTTTTCTGCGTGGAGACTCCATGTGGAACATGTAATCTTCCACCCAATCCATGTGTGTATGAATGGTATCTAATGGAAGAAATATCATGCATACTTTCCATCATATTGTTGGGATATTTAACTGGTTCTTTTCCTTTTCTAGCTTTGGGCTCATATCTAGAGGATGAAGCACTAATTGAATCAATTTTTTTTTGCTTCCCCATAGAGGCAGCATTTGCTTCAGCTCTTCTAGCATTTTCTTGAGCTTCCTTTAGGTCTTTAGGGTCTTTGTCTTTGATATGGTAGCCAAGGTAACCTTCAAATGAATTGAGGTAATGAATCAACACAGCTTGTTCTTTAGGCCTAATATGATTAGGGATATTGGCCACTATCTTGTCAAAATGAAGGTTGAATTCATGGACTAAATCGTTCTCTTTATTTTTAATTTTGAAAAGTTGGTTTAAAAGAAAACGTTCGTCCAACTTAACTGAACACTCATGCTTAAGTTTTTCTGCAAAGGTATCATATCCCGTGATTGACGATGCAGGAAAATGATCAAACCATTTACGAGCATCACCCTCCAAGGATGCAAAAATACCCCTCATGTAAACATCTTCCTCTTATGCCCCATAAGCTTCCATGTGAGCCCAGACATTCTCAATGTGGTCCTCAATGGAGGTCACAAAATTTCCATTAAATTTAGGAATCTTTTAAAAATATTTGTCAGGCATGTCATGAGGCGAACCAGGGATTTGAGAAAAATCTAAAGGTGAAGCTTTGGCTTTATTCCCAAATCTACGAGCGACCAGAGGGTTAATTGGAGGATTTACTGGAGGAGTTTGATTTGTTCCATCCATAGGATTTACTTGATGAGATGGTGATACAAGAGGAAATGAAGTAGTTGAAGGAGATCCCAAGAAATGGTTTGGAGAATCAGAAGAATTCACGATTTTCCAAAATAAATTAGATGATTGAGCTTTGGGATCTCTTCTATGATATGTAAGCAGGGTTGCTTCTGATTGATTCGTGTTTATCCTACTTCTAAGATCGCAAGGATGTTTATGAAGTCGTTCCTTAGCGGAGTCACGATTAGGACTCAAAAATTAGACTTTACTCCTTTCTACTGAAAGATATGTCGTGTAAAAGTGGGTAGAGATGAGTGAAATTAAATGGATACATAAGGTTTAAGAATGTAAATGGTAACCATTCAAATATAAAACCAGATGCGATAGGATATGAGATATGAACGGAGACTCGCAGACACCTAAGGTAAGCCTCTACCTCCCTGACAATGGTGCCAAAAATGTTATCACACAACTTGTAGTTGTCCCAAAAGGTGATCCTATCTAGGATGGTAGAGATGTTAGACAACTAAAGAGGTGACCCAAGAGATCCACGATTCCCAAGGATAAATGGTTGTCATGCTAATCGAGGCACTCTTCACTTTAGATCAAGCAAATGCAAGACCAAGGGGGAGACCTTATCCAACCAAAAGAGGCTAGAGAACCTACTCTAGACCTTCTAGGGAAATGTGAAAGTGAAAAGAGATAGATCAAGAATAAGTGGATCTAAATCTAGGGAATATTAAGTGGACAATTGAGTTAGGGCTTGGTTGAGGAGGCTTATAGAAGGGATAAATGCTCAACCATACATTAATTATGCCAATTACAAGATACAAAAGGTAGATCTAGATAGATCTAATGCTAATAAAAAATACCCAAGTGGGGCCCACCCTTAAATTAAGGAAAGTGAGTGAAATGGGGCCCACAAGGTGAAATTGAGATAGGGTTAACACTAGGAGGGTGGATAAAGTATAGATCTGAGGTTTTAATGAAAAACTAGAAACACCTAGATGATAGATCTGGAAAAAGACCACTAACCAACAAGTGCGACCTCCCTTGGAGAGATCTAGTGCCTTAGATCAAGGGGTAAATGGAATCAGATTCCCACCAAATTTAGTCTCCAAGGTTTATTAATTATTTATGAGGTGGGTTTTAATTATTGATCCCAGATAATCGTCGGATCTATCAGATCTAAAAATCAAGGGTTTTAATCAATGAGGGTTTGAAGTGACCAATGGTTAAAATGCATTAAAATTGATACGTACCTTGTAGATCTTACCTCAAACGCTTGCGGACATATTGCAAAATGATAATATTCCCAAAGTGAGGCAATCAAGAGTGAGATCTAGCTTCCCCAAGTAGAATCGCTATTCCTCTAGAGTGACCAATGCACCCTTCCCTGCCAAAAACGATCTATAATGAGAATCGATCAAGCATGAAAATGACTATACGGGAGAAAAGATGAAACAAGTAGCATCAAATATGTTACGAAGATACAATAAAGATACTCCTTGAGACAAAGGTTGATCCAAGAGAGAGATATGGGGTTTCCCCACAATAATGCCCTCTTCAATTCACCCTCCTCTTCTACCACACGACCTCCCTGCAGAAAAACATTTGAACAAGCTAAATCCACAATGATAACACACAAACAATATTGTATATTCAACTCGCAAGAGAATCCATCAAAGCCAAAGAAGTAGATCTGCAAAAAGAGTATTTTTATTCCAAGATTTCAAGATCCCAAAGGTGCCTTTACAATGAGGGGGTCTCTTCCTTAAATAAGAGTGAGAGAGACCAAAACCCTAACCACTTTATGAATGAGTGGTTGAGATAAAAATATAAACATAATACAATCGACCACTATGATGAGCCAGAAATAAAACACATGGATCAACTCACTAATGAGGGGTGCGCACTCACTTAGGAGGCCCTAGGGGGGTCGCACCACATATAACATGAATAGGACAAGTGTAGGAGAACATGGTGGGCCTAGGGGGTATTTTGATCATTCACTAGCATCACTCCATGGCACAATGACACAATATATGACTCGATGATAATACACAGTGACCAAGTGACCAAATTGTGGGCCCCCTTAATGATAGAATAATACAACAAATAACAACCCGAAGAATGTGTGGACCCCACTGAATGCTGTAAGATGAGCTAGAAGATGTGGGATGCATCAAAATATGACCTCTAAACAAACCTCATGCCAATACCTTGCCTCATTTTCCCAAATCGATTTCCTCAGTGACCTTTTTATCCCATTTTTAATCCTCAGAAAACCATTGGAAAATCATCAAAATGCCTTTAGCTCTCTACCTGGTGTCCTAGACACAAATATGGATGTACCACAATGTATGTTTATGGGGTAATATGGTAATAACAAGTGGCTGGACCCCCCATATATTTTGTATCTTCCTAGGAGAACGCACTAGATCAATGCAACTGTTGGACATGCCATTTCTGCATGGAAAAACTGGAGAAAAGTGGAAATATGACCATATCATCACTGGAAGTGACTGAAACTGAAATATGAGTGTCCTAAAGGAATCAGAAGGTTCAAATGTGATAAATATGAGTACCCATACACCCTGTGGCAACCTGTATGATCATCTGTAGTCTCAACCATACTCAGACAATATAAAAATAATGTTTTGAAAATAATAATAACCATAAAACAATACAACAACCATCATATGAAACTTGTGTCCACTATATGGAATCATCAAAGGTGTATCAAAAGACCATAAATCATCATCCTCGAACATCACTGGTCCAACTCATCTCGGATCCCCATGGTTGGCTTGGTCAAACTAGGTTTGACTAGGTCAAAACTGATCAAAATATGACCCAGGCTAGAAATGCTTAATGCTGCAAGTGCAAATAGTTTTTTTTTAACATAAACGGTTGAGATTTTTTTTTTTTTTTTTTTTTTTTTTTTTTTTTTTTTTTTTTATATATAAAAAGAGATAGGAAACCAGGATACATAGTGTATGAGTAGGCCTGCGCACCAACAGGGTTGGGCGGCCATGACTCTACCTTCATCTTTGTCCAAAATACTTAAAAGATGACAGACATACAGCCTTACAGAGCTACTACAATGACTTCCTAGAAGTTCCATGACCGGTCCGAAATACATATATCCGACACTGGAACAGAAATTACATACAAAAAACTTCAATTTCACATAGCAAACAAAAATTCTACCAGGTGTTTGAAAGGAGATAGAACCCCACAAACAACTTCAGAGATCAACGTCCTTGCCACATTTCTTCAGCAGGATTTGCTTCAATTCCATGCTCTCGTCGCAGATTCCTTTAACGTTCTCGTCAATCTGTTTAGCAATGGCTCGGATCTCCCTGAGTTGAGCCGTTCCCCGAGTCTCGCCTTTCTCCATTGCCACTGTCAAGGCTTCCACTTTCTTTCTTAGCTCACATACCTCCAATTTTGGTGCTTGCTCCGAAATAGACATGTGATGTAGAGTTTTCTTCATTTCCGATACCTCAATTCTTAACACATGGACCTGTGCATCCAAAATTGCCAGGTGGTCGTCCATGACACTAAGGGAGACCGCATTACCCTGCAATTTATAAGGGCCAAATCCCTGAGACGGCTGCTTGATCGGAACTGAAGCCACACCTTCAATTTCACCAGACAGAGAGCGAATATGTTTCCTGCAAACTACGGCACCACCATCCTTCGTAATTCCCCAAGCTTTCTCACTGCCCTGCAAGCCGTCCTGATTCCTTGGCCAGGAGGGAGAATGCTTCCGAAAATCCAGAGAAGCACTTCCATAATTCAGTGATGTGCTCATGCGGAGAGGAAAACCGAAGTTTGCCATTTTTTCCCAAACTACTTGATAACCTGTAGTTGCAAAGACCAAAATAGCTCAGAGTGATGCCAACCTGTTTGCCCAGCTGCTTGAAATAGCTTGGAGCTACGACGACCTTCCGAATAGACTTGTTGCATGCGTCCCATGTGGAAACCATGTGAAACCTTCTTGCGAGCGTCCCTTGCCTCGAAAACCCCAGCTGGGTTTGGGACCATAGCTTAAAAGTTGATGAAGTTCGAATTTAGCGAGGGTTGGTGACCAAGGCAATTCCCCATAGTTTAAAATCATAGATAGAATGGTTGTGGGAACTTGGTAATGTCAAGGGATCTAGACCTTGTTTCTATTTGAGGAGTTACTAACTAGAACACCCCTATCCAGTCTTGCACCTTCATTTTCCATCACGTCTGTTGCTTGGTTATTCGTTCTCATGATGTGAAAGAAGTTGATAGATTTATATTCACTGATGAGGTACTTAAGAACTCTATGGATTTCGGAAGTGGGGCTCTTTCTATTCCTTATCAAATTCCTAACCTCCCTGATGACTATCATTGAGTTGCCACAAACTGCTAATTCAGTGATGCCATCCTCCCTTGCAATCTCCAGACCTTTTGTAAGGGCTAACCATTCTACACTGTTGTTCGTGTTTCTACCTTAACCCCATGCTTGGTCCTTCATCTTATTTCCAGTGAAGTCATAGAGAACTCCTCCCGCACCTGCCAACCCAGGGCTGCAAGTGCAAATAGTTAAAGCAATCTATTTTAATCATTATAATAGCAATACTTGAAGTTGTAAGCATCATTTCACTGGTGTTTAACTAATAATTATATCAAGTATAAGTTCAAATAATCATTTACTCAAAATAGAACCTCAAGAAAATACTCATTATGTAGACGCGAACATTTTTCTAGCAAAGGGTGAGGGTGAAGAATGCAAGGCTAGGATAAGGGGATGACTTGACTAACTCAAGACTGTGATACTTTGGATAAAGGAAAGTGAATACACACTTAAGCATATGCTGGATAATAAACAGAAAGGGAATGGAAGTGTCTCACAAATGGAATAAGTTATTTAGAGAAGTGCTTATTCAACCTTGGCAAATGTCTACAACTCATATCCAAGCTGAAACAACTCCATGAAGATCTTTTCTAGAACCACCATGGCTTGGTGCCCGACTAACCATAATGTGAGGTTCTAGGGGACACTTAGAATTAGCTGTCCCTTACTCCATCTCACATCACAACCCGTAGGCTCCGTGAGGAATTTAATCATTACATTTAATTCATGGCCAACAGTCTTTGGATTTGACATTCATTTAACCACTGTTTTTTTTAATGCCTTTATGCCTTTATGACCCTTTTTTGGATTTTGCATGTGCTTAGAAGCACAACTAGTTGCAGCTTACATCCAGGGTACTTTTACATTTCAAATTCCATTGCCCTCTTTGATTGTGCCGAGAAGCACAATTTTTCATTTGTTTTGATGGGCTTGCACAAAAGAGAAGATAAGAGTTTCCATATGCACGTAATGATGGTAGTACTATTTGCTTCAGGTTTTAGTCAACACAACTCAAGCAACAATTAAGAGCCGAGACTCAAATAACAGGGATGCTATCCAACATAGAGGCAAAAGTGGGGATGTCCTCCATATCACAGGCTGAGGTGTAAGTTGGGGTGCAAACAAAAAATGGGAGATAGAACAGATGGATGGGGAAAGTGAAGGTGGTGCCTAAGCTAGCAAGCCATAAATGGTGGGAATGATCGCGCCCACACTAAACAAGTTATACAACTTGACGAGAACTCGACATTGTTCTCGTTTTTTTGGAGGTCAATTTTAGTAGCTGTTTTTACCTCCGTTTCAAAAAGTGTGTATACTGGTAGCACCATTTTTCATTTTGAGCAATTTTTTTGCGATTTTGAATTTTATTGGTTATAAAAAAAACTATACTTTTTATTTACAAATGCGTTTTTTCAAATTTAACAAAAAAATACCTTTAGTAACTAGTTATAATGAAAAAATATGTACATTTTGGAAAAAAATTCACATTTAGAAATTAGTTATAATGAAAAATAGATACATTTTGGAAGTTTTTCCTTAAACTTTCATGTGAAATAAGTCATTTTATGGATAAATTTGTAAAAAACCTGACAGAATAAAGACATTTCAAACTATTTTTAACGTAATTTTAGAGATTTTATGTAGACAAATAATACTATTTAACATTATTTTTTGTAAAGTGATGATTAACATAAACTCAACAAAAAATATACCATATATTTGTAAATAACATTTTAAAAACACAAGAACTATTCTTAAAATAAAATATTAAAGTAAAAAAATTACAAAAATATCTTAATAAAAATTTGTCAAATTTAACATTTTTCACATGAAACTAATCAAAAATATTATACAAATCAATATCTTTATCGAAATAGACATTTTTCTAGATCTTGATTCTCTTCATGAACCTCACTATGCTATGTCATGAAAAAATACCTTTTATCAACTTCAAAGAATATAAAATCCTAAATCAAAATTTGATGAATTAATGATAGATATACTTTTTTTTTTTTTTTAAATTACACAAAACTTTAACCATCAAAACTAAACATAAAAAAATATATTAAAAAACTAGAATGCAAAAACCATATAGAAAATAATAATAATAATAATAAAGAAATACTAAAAGAATAAAATTAGTAAAAAAAAAAATTAAAAAAAACTACAATATCAAAACAAGTAATAAAAAAACATAACAAAAAAATATTTAAAAAAAAACATAACACAACTTTATAAAATTACAAAACAAATAACATAAAATAATAATAATAAAAAACATAAAAAACAAATTTAAATCAAAGTTAAAAAAAAACCTTATGAAAACATAGGGAGGGTGTTTAATGGAGTTCGGGAGGGAGCTTTGAGGGAGCCGCGATTATGGGAATTGCGCCATCCCTTAAGCTCCGTTCTAAGTGGCGATTTTGGGAATCGCGCCATCCCTTAAACTCCATTCCAAGTGGCGCTATTCCCAGAATCACGCCCCCATCAAAGCTCCTTCTCAAACTCCATTAAACCCCTCCCCTTAGTTTTCATAACGTTTTTTTTTATGTTTTATGTTTTTTAATATATATTTTTTATGTTTTTGTTTTTCAATATATATTGCTTACTTTATTTTGTTAAAGTTTGTTATTTATGTTATTTTTATTATGTTTTTACTAAATTATGCTGGTTAATTATATTTTTTATTAATTTTTTAATAAAGTTTTTTATTACTGTGTTAATTATGTTTTTTTATTATTAATTTTTTAATAAAGTTTTTATTATGCTTTTTTATTATATATGTTTTTAACTCAATATTAGTTTTTTTAATTATTAATTTTATATGGTTTGTATTATTTTTTTTTTTTTTTATATTATATAGTTTTTTATCTATAATATTTTTTTAATTAATTTTTTTATATGTTTTGTATTATTTTATTATATGATATAGTTTTTAACCTATAATATTTTTAATATTAGTTTTTTAATTATTTTTTATATGTTTTGTTTGATTTTTAATGTTTAGTTTATTTTTTTTAAAAGTTTTTAAGTATATTTGAATTTTTTCATTTAATAATATTTTAGAAAAAAAATCGAAATTAACTATAATAAGATTAACTTATTTTTTTATTCATTATTTGTTTTTATTTTTTCTAGCAGAAAAAATCACATCTTTGTTATTCATAGAAATAAAAGGTACATGAAACTCCTAATTGACAATAAAAGCTTATCCTCAGCCTTAATATGTCAACATTGCTCAAAATGAAGCACCTATAAACAAAGTTCATCCCGAACTTAGGACACTGTATACAAAAAAACAGATTATAACCCATCCCACATATCGACTGTAAAAAAGTCTGAAAACATCATTACTCTACAATAACATTACTCAAAAATTTCAAAGATCCAAAATTCACAATATGTGAATCAAAATGTTCTTCCCAGACCAAAATGCCAAATTCCCCACCCAAGGCATGCTTGGATAGTTTGTCCGCCATCTGGTTATGTTGCCGAAAGATGTGTTTAAACGAAATATTCTTGAACTGTTTGATAGTAGCTTTAATCCAATTGCACCAGTGAGCCAAAGATAAAACCTTTAGTTCGTATTCCCCCTGCGCCCATTTGATGGTAACTCTTGAGTCATCAAAGATCTTCAAGTCATCGATACCAAAGATGTTTGCAACTTTCAAGATGCACTACAAAGATAGAAGTTCCGCCTTCATGTTAGTTCCATTTCCACAATTTAGCTTCAGAGAGAAATAATGAAACTCATTTAAGTAAATAGCACCACTTGCTGCACAAATTCCGTTCTGGGAAGCACCATCAAAAAATAGAATAGGACAATTAAAAAGAAGAGAGAATACACCAATCATCTTTAAAACTTGTGGCTCCACCTTCCTGTAAATAGCATTGTAAATACTCAAAATGCGTGTAGCCGACCAGTAAACACATGGAATCCGATCTTCAAATACAACCAAGTTTCTTGTATACTAGATTACCCAAGAAATAATCCACGTCAGCATTTGATGAGAATGGACTTCCCAAAACCACGACAGGCAGCAACTATCAAAGCGATCCACACCCCAATCCCAAGCAATGTTTAAAGCAGAGCATATACGGTTCCAAACTTCTCTAGTGAATTTACAGGAAACTAGAATGTGATATGAGGTTTCGATGTCATTTTTGCACAATATACACCGACTCGGGCCATGCCAGCCAATTCGGGCCAAGTTTTCCCAAGTCTTTAATTTCCCCTTAAGGGAAAACCAGCTGAAACACTTATACTTTAAAGGCATATTCCATTTCCATAATCGCTTAAACCACCAATGCTGAGGATTATAGTTCCTGAAATGGATGATGACCTTGTATGCATATTTGGCATTAATTTCCCCATTACTTGGATTACCAATCCATTTGATAACGTCTCTCCCACTTGAAAGTCTGCAACGTGCAACATCTAACCGTGAAATGTAATTGTTCCATTCCCAAACATAACTACCCGCTAAGATAAGCTCCTCACCTCTGATCCAATAGGCACAGGATGTGGAAGAAATCGGACGCCTGATACGATCCAAAGTTATAATATTCCTCTCCCTGAGATGGGCCAATAATTCAACAGACAAAGAATAGTCTTCATCCAACCCCAAGATAGGGTCCACCCCAATTAGCACTTGGAGACCCGTACCGACCTGCCACTGCAATTCTTTTTCCAACCAAGGATAGACGTTCATGAAGCCCTTCCAAATAACTGAGGCACTTCTGCGTTTCTTATTTGGATTTCTGACTTACCAAACAACCCACGCCAAAAGCATTTGAGCCGAAGGGCCTTACCGAAAACCTCCAAATTTTTAGGCCCCACCCCCCATCACATTCAGGAAAAGAAACAGAATCCCATTTGGCCATGATCAATCCATTCCGTGCTCTCCCACCAAACCAAAGAAAATTGAACAAAGATTTCTCAGCTTTTGTAACACCGACCCAGGAGCCTTAAATAAAGACAACCAGTAAATAGGGATACTGGTTAAAACTGCCTTAACAAGAATGAGGCGACCACCAATAGATAACAATCGATTTGTCCAGCAACTGATTCTACCTTCAAATTTTTTAAAAAGTCAAGCCCAGTCCTTGACCCTATAATTATTGGGCTTCAGAAAATATCCTAGGTATTTGAATCCATCAGTAAGCAAATGAAAATTGAAGGGTTAAATCGCTTGTAAATTCCTGGCTTGAGAATCCTCCACCTTATGCTTATACAAGATGGATTTAGCTTCGCTTACCTTCATTACAGAATCACCACTTGGTCATTATTTGTTTTTATATGGTTTTGTTTTTAAGTTTGTTTTTCTTTTATGTTTTGTTTAGTAGTTTTTAAAATATTTGTTTTTTATTTATTTTTTTAATGTCTTATTTTGGTTTTTAATATTTAGTGTATTTTTTTTTAAATTAAGTATATTTTAATTTTTAAAATTTAAATGTATTTTTTATTTTTTTCATCATATAATTGTTTTTAATGTGTTTGTCATTTTTTTTTTGCGTTTTTTTATTTCATTTTTAGGAGTTTTGTTGTAACGATGTCTATTACTAGGGTCACAGTTTGAAACAAGGCCTAATTTTACACACCTTCAAATAAGGGTGATTCTGGGAGCACCACTTTTTGATTGAGGGGTTGATTTAGGGTTTTGATTGCAATCACAACGATAAAAGATTTTAAAAAGTTGTAAATTTAGCTTAAAAAAAAAGGGTGCTATCGGTAGCACTACTTTTCAAATGAGGGGTTGTTTTTGTTGTTTTTAACACAAAAAAATGAGTTTTTATGGCTAGAGTTCTCGTTAAGTTGTATAACTTGTTACTACGAGGAGGGTAAAACCAACGAGTATAAGTAGGAGCTTCTAGTTTTGAGTAATAAGACCATTTAGATAATCATTAACAACAACATCCATATCATACATATGTACCGCCAGATCATGACCGCTAGATACTAAGTCAAGCTACTAAGATGACCAAAAGAGGAAGACAATCATAACCAATGCACACTATATACCTGCTGGGCCATATACCTGTTCCTGCCATCTGGATCATCTATAACCACTGGATACACTGCTGCTGAAGCTCTGGGCACTGCACTGCTTTGTATGGGATAAAAGGTTACCTTGGTCATCAAATCTAAGGTTATGAGGCTCAGTCTTGGCATAAGGTTCACTGCTGTTTGAGCTGGGGCTGCTATGATATGTGAGTGATCCTCAAAAGTATTGCTCATCATAGGTTGATCTCATCAAAAATGTGTAAAGGCCTGGCTCAAAAATATACAATGAACTGCTCTACAATCATGGTAGCTCGGCTACTATGGATGTGATAACAGGATCCCCGAGAGGATAAGTACATCTTCCACTTGGGGGGCTTTAGGCCTGTCATAACCTTTGGCTCTAGTTTGTAGGTTAACATCCAATGTGTAGATGTTTTGGAAGGAGCGATCGCTGGAGGGTTAGGGTTCCTACTGCTGAGTAATGATCCCTTGATTAGAAAAGGGTTGTTGCAATACAACGGTTTGGGGTTGTGGAGGGTTAGGAACTTGAGGAGGATTTACTGTTGTCTTCTTCTTGGATTCCACCAACTGTCGGAAGTCAGGGATAAGAGGACAATGGTGAGTGTAGTGACAAAATTTTCCGCAAATGTAGCAGGAGTAATTGGTCCTCAGGTTGGCGTTCTTTGCTTGTTTGGGGGGGTTATTTCCCCCCACACTCTTGTTGCTTGGGTTATGGTTCTACTGGGGAGGGGGATTTCCCCCTTGCCTCTGCTGCTGGTTATGTTTGTTTTTTCCCTTCTTCTTCCCATGATTTTGAGGGTTCTTGGGATTTGTTGCTTTCAACTACTCAAACTATGGAGCTTGTTGTGCAAAAAAAAGTTGAACTAGATTTACCCCCATGTGAGGTGTGGAGGTTTCACCAGTAGTACATGGAAATGAGGAGTAAGGGTTATACCCCGGTGGTGGGATAAATGTGGTTTGCGCTCCATAGGATGTGGATGGCGGAGCGACTTGTTCCATTAGCGGTTGAGGTACCATTGATGCTTGGCTCTCATTATGATAAGTAGGAATATAGGGTCCATACTGTAGCTGACCAAGTGGAGGAGTTGGTACATGAGTAGAGGGTGCCAATACGAGAGGGATGTGTTGGGTATGTGTTATATTCTTTGCATGTGTGTGGCGGGGGATGATGATGGGACGTTTTCAAATATTTTTGGGAAATATCTAAAAATATGTAATTTAATACCGGTTAAGGGATTAGGGTCTATTTTCTAATCTGGGTTAATGGATTAGGGTAATTGATGCTGCGGAATACCTATATTTTATTGTGAGTGATTCATAATGAGAATGAGGAAAATAAGAGGTGCAAATCTAAGTTTTGCTCGTTTTCCTGGTTAAGGGTCTCTAGGGTAAATCTCTGTGTATTATGTGAATGCTATGGTGTAATATCTGTTTTGCTTAAAAGGATCTATATGCTTTGCTTCTCTACATAGGTTTAAAAATTACATGTGGTATCAAAGATCGATTATTTGGTTTTAGGAGGGTGCCTTTGTTGCTGAGTGTTCGACGCGGTTGATAGACCTTCGGTCTGTGATAAACTTGGGTTCAGTGGGATCTTTGCAGATTTGATTTGTGCATTGAAAGAGAATGGCGAACAGTTCAAGAATTGAGATCGAGAAATTTAACGGCTAGAACTTTTATCTATGGAAGATCAAAATGGAGGATCTTCATGTAGATCGGGAACAATGGATTGCTGTGGATATGGGTACACCACCCACTGGAATGTCGAAAGAAGATTGGGATAAATTAGATAGAAGAGCGAGGAGTACAATTCGACTGTGCTTATCGGACTCTGTGTTGTTGAAGGTATCTGGATAAGACACTGCGGTAAAGCTTTGGGAGAAACTAGGGAGTTTGTATCAATCAAAATACCTTGTAAACAAGTTGTTTCTGCAAAAAGAAACCGTATCACCTCAGAATGGATGATAATGACACAGTGGTAGAGCATCTGAATGTATACAATACTCTGGTAAGTCAAATAACCTTTGTTGGCATTAAAATGGCTAAAGAAGATAAATGTATTACATTATTTTGTTCTTTTCCAGATTCTTAGGACAACCTAATTGTAGCAATATGGAGTGCTAATCAAACAACTTTAAAATTTGATGAAATAGTATCATCCCTTCTATTAGAAGAAATCAGGCGGAAAACCATGGATACTTATAAGCATGGATGCCTTGTCTGTGAGAGGTCGCCTCCAGGAGAGAAAAAAAATAAGGGATCCGGGGGGAGATCTAAATCAAAGGGTAGATCTAAATCTCCAGGAAAATTTATAAGGAAGTGTTGGAAATGTGGTAAAACTCAGTGTTATTAGTCAAATTGGCACTTCTCCGTCCGTTACCACACTGCTTTTTTGGTCACACAAAAGGACCTGTTATCACATCCATAGTAGTTGGGATTACATGATGTAGAGCAGATTCCTGTATATTTTTGAGCCAGGCCTTTACACAGTGTTGATGAGATCAGCCTATGATGAGCAGTACTTTTGATGTTCACTCACATTTCAGAGCAGTCCAAGAGCAGATATGACAAAAATTATGCCAATACTGAGCCTCATGAACTCAGATTTGATGACTGAGATGACAATTTACATTCCATACAGAGCAGTGCAGTTCCCATAGTTTTCAACAGCATTTTTTCCAGAGACTATTGATGATCCAGGTGATAGGCACAGGTATATGGCCCAAAAGGTATATAGTGTGCATTGGTTATAATTTTTTTTTCTCTTTTCCTCATCGTAGTATCTTGACTTGGTATCTAGTTGTCATGATCTGCAGTATATATATGTTATATAGACATGGTTTCTTAATGATTATCTAAATGTCATAATTACTCAGGATTAGAAGCTCTTGTTTATACCCATTGGTTTTACCCTCCTAGTAGTATGGACGTGATCATTCCCACCTTTTATGGATTACTAGCTTTGGAATCACCTGTCACTTTCTCCATCCATCCGTTTCTCTCCCATCTTTGGTTTTCACCCTGAATTACACCTCAGCCTATGATATGTAGGACTTCCCCACTTTTTCCTCTATGTTGGATAGCATCCCTGTTAGTTTGTGTCTCGGCTCTGGGTTGGCAACAAAACTTACCGAATCCTTGATCCTTCTGGGCCAAGAGATCCCGCTGGTGTTGGTTCCCGAGCTTATGTGAGTTGGATTTGATATCTTGTTCACTCTATCCAGTTTCCCCGATGTTTGGTCATGATTGTGGATAATCCCCCTAGTTGCTTGAGTTGAGTTGGCTAAAACTTGAAGCAAATAGTACTACCATCATTACATGCATATGGAAACTCTTATCTTATCTTTTGTGCAAGCCCATGGAAACAAATAAAAAACTGTGCTTCTCATCACAATGAAAGAGGGCTATGGAAATTGAAATGTTAAATTACCCTGGATGTAAGCTGCAACTAGTTGTGCTTCTAAGCACATGCAAAATCCAAAAAGGGCCATAAAGGCCTAAAAATAAGTGGTTAAATGTATGCTAAATCCAAAGACTGCTGGCCATCAATTAAATGTAATGATTAAATTCCTCACGGAGCCTATGGGTTGTGATGTGAGATGGAGTAAGGGACAACTAATTCTAAGTGTCCCCTAGGACCTCAGGTTACGGTTAGTCATGCACCCAGTCATGGCGGTTCTAGCAAAGATCCTCACGGAGCTATTTCAACTTGGATGTGAGCTGTAGACATTTTCCAAGGTTGAATAAGCACTTCTCAAAAGAACTTATTCCATTTGTGAGACATTGCCATTCCCTGTGTGTTTATCATCCAACATATGCTTAAGTGTGTATTCCTTTTCCCTCATCTGAAGTATCACAGTGTTGAGTCAGTCAATTCATCCCCTTATCCTAGCTTTGCATTCTTCACCCTCACCCTCTGCTAGAAAAATGTTCACGTCTATGGAATGAGTATATCCTTGAGGTTCTATTTTGAGTAAATGATTATTTAAACTTATATTTGATGTAATTGTTGATTAAATGCCATTGAAATGATGCTTATTACTTTAAGTCTTTCTATTAGAATGATTAAAAGATCATACATTAACCATTTTGCACTTGCAACATTAGGCATTTTTAGCATGGGTCATATTTTGATCAGTTTTGACTTGGTCAAACCTAGTTTGACCAAGTCAACCGCAGGATCTGAGATGAGTTGGACCAGTGATGTTCGAGGTTGATGATTTATGGTCTTGTGATACCCCTTTGATGGTTCCATGCAGAAGAAACAGGTTTCACTTGATGGTTTGATGGAATTTTATAGTTATTATTATTTACATACCATTATTTTTATTGGTCTGAGCATGGTTGAGACTATAGATTGATTATCCAGGTAGCCACAGGGTGTATGAGTATTTATCTCTAGTGCATTTGCACCTTCCGAGTCTTCTGGTACACTCAATTTTCAGTTACAGGCACTCCCAGGTGAGATTTCACTCAAATTGTCACTTTTCCACATATTGGCCATTAAAATGGCCTTACAGCACTCTTGGATATTTATTTGGTTCACCTAGGGCACTACAGAGGGAGTATGGGGTCCAACCACTTGTTATTACAATATAGCCATACCCCCAGATATTTTGGTACAATCGGATTTGTGCCCCTGGAACGAGGTAAAGAGATACATTCATTTTATGGATTTACAGGTGATTTTCCGAGGTTAAAAAATGGGATAAAATGGTCATTGAGGAAATCGATTTGGAAAAATGAGGCAAGGAATTGGCATGAGGTTTGTTCAGAGGTCATTCATGATGCATCCCACACTTTTCGGCACAACTTTCATCATTCAGTGGGGTCCACACACACTCCTGGGTTGTATTTTGATGTATTATTCAGCTATTGAGGGGGCCATGATTTGGTCATTTGGTCAGTTTGACATGTTATTGAGTCATATTTTATATCATTGTGCCATGGGGTGATTCTAGTGAAGGAAATTAATACCTCGTAGCCCCACCATGTGCTCCTTACACTTGTCTTAAACATTTTTATGTGGTGCGACCCCCCTAGGGTCACTTTTAATGAGTGCGCACACCTCTTAGTGAGTTGATCCATGCATTATCTCTCCAGCTCATCATATCCATTGATTATACTGTATTTATATTTTTATCTCCACCACTCGTTCATAAAGTGGTTAGGGTTTTGGTCTCTCTCATTCCTATTTAAGGAAGAGACCCCCCTCTTGGGTTAAATCGAGAGTGATTTTGTCTTTGTACCAATTATTCTCTATAATTTACTTCTAATTTGATCTACCCTCATTGTTGTTTGCTAATTGAGATTTGTATCCTCGGTTTTGTAGGAAGAGAGGGGCGCACTAGTGGACTTGGGAAAATCGTGTGAGCAAGAGAAACGACCATAAACTTCATTTGATATCTGCGGGAGTAATCCGCTCAAAATGTATGTATTTTATTCTTTTAACTTACCCATATATCATTTACTTTCAAACCCTAACACCAGAAACTTCTAAAAATTCCCTAGGGTATATTTCTTGGTTTATTGGCATACCATTTCTGGGTTATCATCCTTTGGCATAGCTCCAGGTGGGTTCTCTAAGGCATCTAGCTCTGGGGACTACATCTACCCATTTACTGAGGCACTGATCTCTCCATGCTTGCGCCCTCCCTGGTTTGTTGGTTTTCTGAGTTGTTAAACCTTTTTTTCTGAGCTTGTGTGTTGTGATACTGCCAGATCTACTACTAAGCTGTGCTAGAAATCCCTTAACTTGTCAGATCTACTCTTTGGGACCATTTTCCATATTTTAAGTACACATTTCCCAAGGAAACATATTTTGATCATTTACTCTAGCACCTATATCCTAGGGTCACTTATAAACTCAAGTTACTATAATTGAACTAATT
This sequence comes from Larix kaempferi, assembly GCA_027924585.1. Taxonomy (NCBI): domain Eukaryota; kingdom Viridiplantae; phylum Streptophyta; class Pinopsida; order Pinales; family Pinaceae; genus Larix; species Larix kaempferi. The sequence goes on from BSBM01000474.1 coordinate 559,401, forward strand.
AAATTTCACATCTCATCTTGCCTAAGCCTCTACAGTAACTCTTTCCTTAAATCTAGGGATCATCACTATTCATCATTGAATATCTCAATTTAGTGTTTGATTTAGATCTCTCTCTGAGAGTATATCAGGGTCTCCCCCTTTGTTATCCGGGGCTTGGATAGCAAAAACTGAAGAGTGCCTCGATTGGCGTGACAACCAATCCATATTGGGAATCGAGGACCTGTTGGGTCACCTCTTTAGTTTCCTAGCACCTCTACCATCCTGGATAGGATCACCTTTTGTGGCAACTACAAGTTGTGTGATAACATTTTTGGTGCCATTGTCGGGGAAGGTATAGGCCTACGTTGGTTCGACGCATATTCTTTAGCTATACTCTCGTTCTCTTTGCCAACATTTTTGGTGCCGTTTCTAGGGAGGTAGAGGCTTACCTCAGGTGTCTATGAGTGTCCGTGCGTATCTCATATCTTATTGCATCCGGTTTTATATTTGAATGGTTACCAATTATATCTTTAAACCTTACGTAGCCATTTCATTTCACTCATCTCTCCTCGCTTTTACATGACATATCTTTCGGTAGAAAATAATAAAGTATACCTGGCGACTCCTAATAGTGACTCTACCGAGGAATGACCTCATAAAAATACTTACGATCTTAGAAGTAGGGATAACACGAATCAATTAGAAAGAACCCCACTTACATATCATAAAAGAGATCCCAAAGCTCAATCATCTAATTTCTTATGGAAAATCGTGAATTATTCCAATTCTCCAAACCATTTCCTAGGATCTCCTTCAACTAATCCGGTTCCTCATGTATTCTTGTCTCACCAATTTAATCAAGTAAATCCAATGGCTGGAAAAAATCAAACTCCTCCAGTAAATCCTCCAAATAACCCTCCGGTTGTTCGTAGATTTGGGAACAAAGCTAGAGCTTCACCTTTCGACTTTTCCCAAATCCCTGGTTCACCTAATAACATGGCCGATAAGTATTTTGAAAAGATCCCTAAATTGAGTGGAAACTATGCAACTTCCATTGAAGATCACATTGAGGCTGTTTGGGCTCACATAGAATCATATGGGGCTGAAGAAGAAGATGTATTTATGAGAGGTATTTTCGCATCTTTGGAAGGTGATGCTCACAAGTGGTTTGACCGCTTTCCTGCATCACCAGTCATAGGATACAATTATTTCATTGTAAAAATTAAACGTGAGTGGTCAGTAAAGTTAGATGGACGTTTTATTTTGAACAAAAAATTTGAAATCAAGAAGAAAGAAAACGAGTCAGTTCATGAGTTTAACCTTCGATTTGATAGGATAGTGGCCAACATACCTGATAACATTAGGCCTACTGAGAAAGCAACGTTAATACATTACCTAAATTCTTTCGAAGGTTACCTCAGTTATCATATTAAGGATAAGGACCCTCAAGATCTTAAGGAAGCCCAAGAAAAAATTAGAAGAGCTGAAGCAAATGCTGCCTCTATGGGGAAGTAAAAATTCTTTGATTCAATTAGTGCTTCGTCTTCTAGATATGAGCCTAAAGCTAAGAAATGAAAAGAACCAGCCAAATATCCCAATGACATGATGGAAAACATGCAAGAAATGTTGAAACACTTAACTCTCCCTACTAGGGATCTTGCTAAGAACAAAGAATCAGAAAGGTATAGGAAACCCTATGGCCCAAAACCTTATTGGAACCCTCAAAAGAGGCCTAACAATGATGACAATAGAAGAAACCCTATAGGCCAAACGTCACCTGAACCTCCTGGAATTAACTGGTCAGAAGAACAAAAGGAAGATGATCCTGAGTACCCCACTCATAGTGAAGATGGATTCTCCCATAAACATTAATTGGGTAGATAATTTGGATTTTGACAAGGATTTTGGACGAATATTAATAGATGAAGAAGAACAAGAAGAAAGTCCTATTCCTAGTTTTCCCATTTATGCCACAGAGCAACCTGATAGTAGTGTCCAAGCTCCTATTAGGATTTATCAAAGAAGAAAGGATGGCCAAAATCCCACTCCTTCATTGAAAGGAAAAATAGTGAGCAAACTAGCCCAGTGAGTGAGCCAACTTCTATTCTCCCTGAGTATGCATTAGAAATCAACATAGAGAAAGAATTGGACAAAGCTATGCACAATATTCCACTCATTGAACTAATGAAAATCCCATCCATTAAAGAGCAAGTGGTAGAGTGTTTTGATAGTATCCTTGGAACTGCCACTAGGAATGGTGAGGATCAACCTTTTCCAGACTTGGCACCTAGTGCCATGGTTGAATATGAGGGGGATCCTCCCATCAACATCCAAACCGCTTTATATGAGAGAAATAATGGTGGTCACCAACCCTTTTATCTTACACTTCACGTTGGTAATCTCCTTCTTCACAACTGTATGCTGGAATCTGGTGCTTCCATGAATGTCATGCCTTTACAAGTGATGGAAGCTATGGGGTTAAAGATAACTAGGCCTTACGGGAACGTATGTGGGATAGAATCGAGACCAGTACAAGTGTTTGGTTTAATTAAGAACTTGAGAGCTGACTTATTTTCATGCCCCGATATATCCATGCTTATGGACATAGTAGTCATAGATTCACCTCTAGTCTACGGAATGCTTTTGTGTAGGAAGTGGTCTATTGGACTAGGGGGCCATCTTCAGATGGAATTATCATACACTACTATTCCTAACTCTGATGGGTATTTGGTTAGTATTTATCGGGAACCATTTTACGATGGTCACCTTGAGATTTATGAGGATGGTATCGGGAACACTTATGGTGAGGGAGAATTATTGCCTGAGGGGATTTTCATGGTCATGGGTGAACCTAGCGAGGATCATGGTACTGGAAGAGAAGATAATTGGAGATAATTTAGAGATGATGACTCTTCTGAGGAGGATGGTGATAGAGCTATGTTTGCTAAAGAAATAAACCTTGAAATGCACTGTGGAGAAGGGTCTGAAGAAATTCAAATTCTAAACCAAGTTAGTGATGTGGAACCACAGAATGATCAACTTAATCTCATCACTGATGTAAATGAAATTAGATCAGTCACAAAACCTATTACATTGGTTGATCATAATGCTAGTACAAAAATACAAGGGCTTGACCTCACTCTCCCATGGACAAACCACAATGAAGGAACACATGCTTCTCTTGCATGGGGAAGTGATAATGAACCCAATGAATATCAATTTTCTAATGTTCCAGATCATTTATCTCATATGTCCTTGGAAGATGGTGTGATAAGGAAAGTAAATGACAAATCCATGAGTTGGAAAGAATATGCCTTGATTCATGATGCTCCTGAAGGGGAGTTCTCATTGAACAACCTTTCCATATTTTAGGAAGATCCCCATGTCACAACTGCAACCAGTGAGGATGAGCTCTCTTTGAGACATCCATTACTGAGAGACATTCCTAGTTTTCTTTCCCCCCAAGAGTTACCTGATGGTTAAGGGAGTATACATTCTAATGATTCATCTCACATTCCTATTCCTTCACCAACACCTTTAGATTCGGGAGCTCAGAGTTCTCATAGCGCGGTTTTGAATTTTTCATCACTTCCCATGGTTTAGTCTGCAAGATTAGAAGATATGGTTGTTCCCATACCATCTGGAGAAGGTAGTAGTAGAAGCAATGAAAGTCATAATATACCATCTCCATTGGAAGAGAATGTTGAGGATGTTGTCAGATATTTTTTGACTGTGGGAGAAACCCCCAAGTATATTATTCATCCACAAAATGAAGAACCAAGAGAAGAACATGAAAGGATAAGAGTGATTCAGGAATTCCTTATTCGTATGGTAGCCATTCCTTTAGAAGGTGGACCTCCCAGATTTGATGTAGTTCCTCCTAATAGGAACTCGAGGACAGTTACACCTCAACCACAATCCCATATTGATGTCCATCCCATTCCGGTCCGCAACATTGAAGCAATCCATGAATATATGAATCGTCGTAGATTTTATAGCGGTGATAGGGTCATGGTGCCTAATCATATATTTTATATACGATCCAGGCGATCTGATGATATTTGGTTTGGACCACTCACAGTTGAGCATTGAATTGATGACATGTGTTTCCTCATTACTGGGAGTGGTCGTCATATTATTCTACCTATCAATCAAAGGGATTTGAGGGATTATATACCCGACTTGACTTGATTTGGACTCCTCTTGCCTGTTTAGTTTAGGTAGGTTGGTTTCTGAATAAGCTCACTTGAGCAGTAGGTTTTGAGTGTTTTTCTTTTTTCTAAGTGTTAAGTGTCTTCTGATTTTTTTTGAGTGTTGAGTTTCTTTTGAGTTTTTCTGATTTATTTGTGTTTTCATTTTCTTGCTACTTCGTAAGCCCTCTTGCATAAAAATAAAATAATCAAAACATGTTAATGGTTAGATTAGAATTTTCATTTCATGCATTTTAATTTTTGTTCTAGATTAGAATTTGATTTTAGCATTTTATTTTTATGCCATACATGCTGCTCGAGATTATCTGCTTTCATGTGCATAGGAATAGGTACATTTTGAATATGAAGCAGCTCAATCAGGTGCTGGACTGAAGATTGATGCAGTTAGTGTTGGGGACCAAATATTCCGAGGTTCTCAAGCGATCTCTCCCTTAGAGCACTTGTTCTAGTTGGAGCCAGATGTTATCACATCCATAGTAGTCGGGCTACCATGATTGCAGAGCAGATTCCTGTATATTTTTGAGCCAAGCCTTTAGATAGTTTTGATGAGATCAACCTATGATGAGCAGTACTTTTGATGATCACTCACATTTCAGAGAAGCCCAAGAGCATATATGACAAACCTTATGCCAAGAATGAGCCTCATGAACTCATATTTGATAACTGAGATGGCCATTTACATTCCATATAGAGCAGTGCAGTGCCCAGAGTTTTTAGCAACAGTGTTTCCAGAGACTATTGATGATCCAGGTGACAGGAACATGTATATGTCCCAACAGGTATATAGTGTGGATTGGTTATGATTTTTTTTTTCTCTTTTTCTCATCGTAGTATCTTTACTTGGTATCTAGTTGTCATGATCTGGAGGTATATATATGTTACATAGACATGGTTGCTTAATGATAATCTAAATGGTCTAATTACTCAGGATTATAAGCTCTTGTTTATACTCATTGGTTTTATCCTCCTATTAGTATGGACGTGATCATTCCCACCTTTTATGGCTTGCTAACTTTGGCATCACCTTTCACTTTCTCCATCCATTTGTTTCTATCCCATCTTTGGTTTTCACCTTCACTTACACCTCAGTTTGTGATATGTAGGACTTCCCCACTTTTTCCTCTATGTTGGATAGCATCCCTGTTAGTTTGTGTCTCGGCTCTGAGTTGGCAACAAAACTTATCGAAGCCTTGATCCTTCTGGGCCTAGAGAACCCACTGGTGTTGATTCTTGAGCTTATGTGAGTTGTATTTGATACCTTGATCACTCTAGTTGGTTTCCCCGATGTTTGGTCCTGATTGTGGATAACCCCCCTAGTTGCTTGAGTTGTGTTGGATAAAACCTGAAGCAAATAGTACTACCATCATTACATGCATATGAAAATTCTTATCATATATTTTGTGCAAGCCCATGGAAACAAATAAAAAAATGTGCTTCTCAGCACAATGAAAGAGGGCTATGGAAATTGAAATGTTAAAGTACCCTAGATGTAAGCTGCAACTAGTTGTGCTTCTAAGCACATGCAAAATCCAAAAAGGGTCATAAAGGCCTAAAAATAAGTGGTTAAATGTATGCTAAATCCAAATAATGTTGACCATTAATTAAATGTAATGATTAAATTACTCACGGAGCCTACGGGTTGTGATGTGAGATGGAGTAAGGGACAACTAATTCTAAGTGTCCCATAGAACCTCAAGTTACGGTTAGTCGTTCACCCAATCGTGGCGGTTCTAGAAAATATACTCATGGAGCTGTTTCTGTTTGGATGTGAGTTGTAGACATTTTCCAAAGTTGAATAAGAACTTCTCTAAATAACTTATTCCATTTGTGAGACACTGCCATTCCCTGTGTGTTTATTATCCAACATATGCTTAAGTGTGTATTCCTTTTCCCTCATCCAAAGTATCACAATTTTGAGTCATTCAAGTCATCCCCTTATCCTAGCCTTGCATTCTTCACCCTCACCTTCTGCTAGCAAAATGTTCACGTCTATGAAATGAGTATATCCTTTAGGTTCTATTTTGAGTAAATGATTATTTAAACTTATATTTGATGTAATTATTAATTAACCTCCAGTGAAATGATGCTTATTGCTTTAAGTCTTGCTATTAGAATGATTAAAAGAGAATACACTAACCATTTTGCACTTGCAGCATTAGGCATTTTTAGCTTGGGTCATATTTTGATCAGTTTTGACCTGGTGAAACCTAGTTTGACCAAGTCAACCGCAGGATCTGAGATGAGTTGGACAAGTGATGTTCAAGGTTGATGATTTATGGTCCTTTGATACCCCTTTGATGGTTCCATGCAGCAGACACAGGTTTCACTTGATGGTTTGATGGACTTTTATAGTTATTATTATTTAAAGACCATTATTTTTATTGGTCCGGGCATGGTTGAGATTACAGATTGATTATCTAGGTAGCCACAAGGTGTATGAGTATTCATATCTAGTGCATTTGGACCTTCTGATTCCTATGGTACACTCAGTTTTCAGTTACAGGCACTTCCGGGCGATATTTCACTTAGATTGTCACTTTTCCACAGATTTGCCATTATAAAATGGCCTGGAAGCACACTTGGATATTTATTTGGTTCACCTAGGGATATACAGAGGGAGTATGGGGTCCAACAAATTGTTATTACCATATATCCATACCCCAAAATACTTTGGTACAGTCGTATTTGTGTCCTGGGAACTAGGGAGAGAACTACATGCATTTTATGGATTTACAGGTGATTTTCCGTGGTTAAAAAATGGGATAAAATGGTCATTGAGGAAATCGATTTGGGAAAATGAGGCAAGTAATTGGAATGAGGTTTGTTCAAAGGTCATTCATGATGCATCCCAAAATTTTTGGCACAACTTTCATCATTCTGTGGGGTCCACACACATTGCTGGGTTGTATTTTGATGTATTATTCAGCTATTGAGGGGGCCACAATTTGGTCATTTGGTCACTTTGACATGTTATTGAGTCATATTTTATATCATTGTGCCATGGGGTGATGCTAGTGAAGGAAATTAATACCTCCCATCCCCACCATGTGCTCCTTACACTTGTCTTAGTCATTTTTATGTGGTGTGACCCCCAGGGCCACTTTTACTGAGTGCACACCCCTCTTAGTGAGTTGATCCATGTATTATCTCTCTGTCTCATCATAATAGTTTATTATATTGTATTTATATTTTTATCTACACCAATCGTTCATAAAGTGGTTAGGGTTTTGGTCTCTCTCATTCCTATTTACGGAAGAGACCCCCCTCATTGTAAAGGGACTGTTGGCTCTTGGTTACTAGAATACAATAAATATTTTTTTGAGTAAATGCTTGGATCTTGGGTTGAATGCTTGGATATGGTGATTGAAACTACTTTTACAATGCAATGAAGGATCTTGGTATCTATTTTGCATATTTTGTCCCACCATATCGATTTGCAGGTTGAAGAAGACGATTTGGAGAGGGGCGCATTAGTGGGGAGGCTCACCCTGCTACCTTTCGTGAGATCTTGGGTTAAACATGGAGTGATTTTTTCTTTGTACCAATTATTCTCTATCATTTACTTCTCATTTGCATCTACCCTCATTGTTTTTTTCTAATTGAGCTTTGTCTCCTTGGTTTTGCAGGAAGAGAGGGGTGCACTAGTGGAATTGGGAAAATCACGTGAGAAAGAGAAACGACCATAACCTTCATTTGATATTTGCAGGAGTAATCCTTGTCATACCGGCATTCATTCTCATCATCCAGGTATGATCAAAAGGTACGCATTTTATTCTTTTAACTTACCCATCTGTCATTTAATTTCAAACCCTAACCCCAAAAACTTCTAAAAATTCCCTAGGGTTAATTTCTTGGTTTATTGGCATACCATTTATGAGTTATCATCCTTTGGACTAGCTCCAAGTGGGTTCTCTAGGGCATCTAGATCTGTGGACTCCATCTACCCATTTACCGAGGCACTGATCTCTCCATGCTTGCGCCCTCCCTGGTTTGTTGGTTTTCTGAGTTGTTAAACCTTTTTTTCGAGCTTGTGTGTTGTGATACTATCAGATCTACTACTAAGCTGTGCTAGAAATCCATTAACTTGTCAGATATACTCTTTGGGACCATTTTCCATCTTTTAAGTACACGTTTCCCAAGGCAGCATATTTTGATCATTTACTCTAGCTCCTATATCCTAGATTCACTTATAAACTCAAGTTATTGTAATTGAACTAATTAAATTTCACATCTCATCTTGCCTAAGTCTCTACAGTAATTCTTTCCTTAAATCTAGGGATTATCACTATTCCTCATTGAATATCTCAATTTAGTCTCTACAGTAATTCTTTCCTTAAATCTAGGGATTATCACTATTCCTCATTGAATATCTCAATTTAGTGTTTGATTTAGATCTCTCTCTCTTTGAGAGTAGATCAGGGTCTCCACCTTTGTTATCTGGGGCTTGGATAGAAAAAAGTGAAGAGTGGCTCGATTGGCATGACAACCAATCCATCTTGAGAATCGAGGCCCTGTTGGGTCACCTCTTTAGTTGCCTAACACCTCTACCATCCTGGGTAGGATAATCTTTTGGGGAAACTACAAGTTGTGTGATAACATGACCTTATGGATGGAAGCACCTCAATGACTATAGATGCATTTGAAATGAACCTTGTAATATCACTTCCAACTTATCTATTTTTGTGAACTATTTTAAGACTTAAATGCAACTCTCACAGCTGTCAACTCGCGGGTCACTCGCTGGAGTTTCCATTGACTACCCGCGGCTTTTTCGCAAAAGTTGCACCCGCTAGTTGTTTGACACTATACTCGCGATCCACTTGCCTGTTGTCAAGTGCTATACCCATGGGTATATATTAAATCACGAAAATAATAATTAAAATATTGGTTAAGGATTAGTTATGGTGGTTATCCTAACTGCCACAACTTCCCTAACCATTTACCTTTCGATCCTATCCTCTCAGCCTTGCTATAAATACAAGGAGAGGGCCTTGAGTAAGGGGAGAACCATTTTGAGTAAGGTTATGCTGGAGAAATATCTATTAAAGAAGAAGAGAAAGGAACCCAGGATCAGGTTTCAATAGTGTGGGTTACAGCAGCTATAGCTAGCCACCATTGATGATTATAATATAGAGATTTTAATTCCCATTAAATGATTTGTCTATCTTGTGTATCTAGTTGAATGAATCTTTCATATCATGTTTATATATGAGTTTCATGCTAGTTTATTCATCTTTTTATAGTCAAAAGCTTTGAGGGAGGTATCTTTTGTGTTGCATGTCTATCATCTAGATCATGGATTCGAGGATTGAAGTTTAAAGCTTGGATCATACTTCGTTTGTCTAGGTATGTATTTTGGATTCAAACCCTAGTTCTTTCTTAATTAAAGAAACATTGAATGTTGTGCTTGTTTATCAGTTAGACTCTGTATCCTAGGAGTAGTATGTTGGTGATCTCTTGAACTTCCCTATCATAGTTTAATTTACCACACAACAGAACTGGCGACTCTGCTGGGGAGTTTTTTCTGTTTCTTTGGGAATCCTTGGGTTGTTTTTCTTCAGTTTAATTATTCCTTTAGTCTTCTGGGAGAGTTTACAGGGTGTTTTCACCTTTGTGTCAGACTCAGGCTTGGTCCTTATTGAGATTTTCTTTCTTTTTTGATTTTTTTTGAAGCAGACTCGCAACCTGTATTTAGTTACAGTCGCGACTTTTACCCTTACCTGCGAGTTGCTGTAATAGGAACCCGCAAATAACCCATTTAGTTACAGTCGTGACTTTTACCCTTACCCGCTAGTTGCTGTAATAGGAACCCGCAAGTAACCCGCGCAATGCTGTACTAACAGTCATGGTTTTTTTTGTAGGATTTGATATCCTTCTGGGGTTAAAATTTTGGGTCAGTGCTTTGTTTGTGGAAGTTTGTCTCTGCTTAGTTTTGGATCATTTGGACCTTTCAGTAGGTTGTTACTGAGTCTTTTTGCTCTCTTATTTGATTCTTTTTGGTTTTCATTTGCTCATTTGAGGGCGTACTTAGGTCTACTGAGTTCAAAGTTTGTTTGGTTGACGTTTGGAATGTTTCTTTATATCATTGTCTTGTTTAAGAACAGTTTGGTTTCTTGGGAAAGATCTTAGTTTTCTTTTCAAGTTGGTTGTTTACATTTATGCCCTTTTACCAAAGTTGGTTACTTCTTTGCATGGATTGAAGAAACCTCTTGAACTTGCTATTTTCAGATTTCATTCTAGGGTAGTGTTTCTGTTTATTATAGGCTTAGGTGCAGTAGTTTACATTTATATTTCTGATTTTACTTCCTTGTTCATATTTAGTTTGTTATTTTGTTTCATTTTAAAGAAAATTGAAAAAAGAACAAGCCCTTTTTTCTCTTAGTAAGAGCATCATTTTTTCAAATTAATTATTAGTTGCATATACTAATCTTTTGGAAAAAGGAAAAAAAAAAACTTTTAAGTTGTTTTAGGTTTACTTTGCAATTTTTTATTTTATTTTGAAAGACAATAAGAAAAAGAAAAGTAGTGAAAGGAATCTTACATTTTTATATACATTTCACTATTTTAGTTATAACCATCTTACACACACACTCACTCCTTTTTTGAGTAAACAACATACCTAGAAAGAATATTTAAGTTAAAATATAATAGCAACTTTTCTTTATAGGGAACACACACCAAATATCTTAGTTTAGGGTTTTGGATTATATCATTCAACTATCCAAAGCCATTTAAACTCAAAATCATAGTGAACTATCATTAGGTAAATCCACCTTTGTGGAAGGTGTGCTGGGAAGCTCCACTAAAACCAGAGTTAAGCACGAGGTCGCGTGAGATTGAGTAGTTGGGGATACCCCTCTACTTTTCAATCAAGCATCTACCATAACCGATATGCGTACGGTAATCCACTAGTAATTTTGGTGCTTTTGTATTTCGGGCTTAGTTACCTTGCCCATGCGTGTTGGTTTGACCCGCGCCTGTCCCCCCAGACTCTTTTTTACATTGTTGGTAGCCTTAGTATCTTGAGCATTAGGGCTCTACACAGGTGATAGTTAAATGATATTTTCACTTCACCTAGGACAGATTCGGGCGGAAATCTTCTACATCTTGTTGGGAAGGTGTTTGGGTGATTCCATCACTTGGCCCCATCGTGACTGTACCGTGGACCCCATGAAATTGTTCTCCATCACTTCATTGGTTCGTTCTAGGCCCTAATAATCCCAGACTTTCCGTTGGAAGTTCATCTGTTTTGCCTGGCTGGATTACTATAGGATTTGTTTTAGCAGTTTGTTGTGTGCTCATTCCTATTCTAGTTGGCCTTAGGTTTTTTTACATAGAATAATTTTTGTTGTAGCCATGGAGGACCAACCTCCTTGTAGGTCACGAAGGTTGAGAAACCTTCCTCTACTCACTATGGATCCTCCACCGCAACCTCAACGACGTAGAACATAATGAAAGTGGTTCTTTTGAACCAATTGGTGTGACTGAACCACCTGGAGAAACTCAACTAATCACTCCAACTTCAGCGGTCGCACATACCATCGAGGTTGAATGCTTTACAACTAAATACTTTGCAAGTCACATTAACCCTCCCTTAATAGGACTTGGCGATCCATTGTTAGTGAGAGTTGTATCTCTCGGTTTACCCGAGTTTAGTGTATATAGGTTTACATATGGATATACCATGGATAACAGTCGGAATGGATCAAGAGTTCCATAGAATCCCACATATGCAATTATGCTAGGAGGTATTTGTCCTCCTCAAGCGAACACCCCGATACCAAGTTCATTGCAGATTCCTTCTGCTCCATTTACCTTACCAACCTTTAGCACAAGATCCTTAGGTTTCCAAAGTACTCAGATTGCTTCGACATCTTTACCTTTTGGATCTACTATTGGTTCATCTAATGCTCCTTTTAGTGGGATATCTACGGTATCGTTCACTTCTTCCCCGTTTCTTCAACAGTTCCATACTAACCATACCATTTCATCTCCTTTCACTCAATGTTTCCCTTGGCATGGAGGGAATATTGCTCCTTCACCCCCATTCATAGGCTCGATGCCTATCACTTCCATTTCACAATTATTGAGTTCGAACCCCTTTACAGGATTTAATTGGAAACAATCAAATGTGACTATAGGGAACACTCCCTTTTCACTTTTTGGTGGAGGGGAGGAAATGTTCAAAGTTCAACTCCTGTTGGAGGTACTTATACTCAACCGAAATGCAGTGGTCCCCAAGGGAGAAATCCACTAGCTTACAGGTGGAGTAATTTCCAAAAATCATTTTCATCACAACCGATGGCTGGGGGAAACCCCAACCAACCTTATGGGCGTTAGGTTTCGGGTTCTTCCCCTTACCAATTCCCTCAAACTTATATTCCATCGACGAGGCCTCGCTTACCTTTTTTAGCGACATTGAATTTACCCGATATTTCGAAGCTAATGAATCACCGAGTGCGCCATAATCCTACTTGACCTCTAGTCCCAACAAAGCTCCCTTCAGACATTCCTAAGTTTGAAGGTAAAACTGGTCAAGACCCAGGGGACCATGTCACAACATTTCATCTATGGTGTTCCTCTAATTCATTGAACGATGACTCGATTTGTTTGAGGATCTTTTAAAGAACCTTGACCAGTGTTGCTTAGAAATGGTATATCGAGTTACCGACCACAACTTATAACAATTTCTACGATTTAGTGACATTTTTCCTGAACCATTTCCAACTTCCCATCCAGTATGATGCCGGCATAGACCTTCTATCTAATTTTAGACATAATAAAGCTACTCATATATCTGATCACATTTAGGAGTGGAGAAGACGGAAATGGCTCATTAAAGCTGAGATTCCCTCTGATTTTTTATTGGAGTGCTTTTTGAAATCACTATTACCATACATCTCTAAGGATGTCTCAACTTCTGGGGTTACTTCTGAAGAGGAAGCCATCTTAAGGACCCAACAACTAGACTTGATTTATGCATAGTATGGGATCCTTTATGAAATTATTCCATATGCACCTAGGTCAAACATTTATCTTGGTAAACCTAAACCTGGACCACATGCTGACGACATTGTAGATTCATCCGATTCATCCGCTTTAGAAGCTTTGACTAAGAAAGTCGATGCACTTTCGATAAATCATTCTGCTGCGAAATCAACTACTGTTGCATCCTCCCCTTCGAAAACAGAATCTGTACAAAATGTGCAATGAAATCAAAAGGGTACTCAAAAACCTAATAACAAAAAAAAGGGAAAGAAAGGGGAAGGAAACCAACAAAATCCCAAAACTACAGAAAATGCCGAAGAGGGAAAAAGAGAAAAGAAGAAGGTGAAGTTTCCTTGCAAACTTTGTAAAGAATACCACCTGACTCATCAATGTCCTCTTATTGATGAAGCCCAGAAGCTGTTAAATCAAAAGAAACCAGCTGTTTTGAAGAATCCTTTCCCCAAAGGACAAAATCCAGTTTCTGGTAGCTCTAATATTGGGTGCACTCAGTGTGCCACACAGGCTGATCAATCTTATATCAATATGGTTAAATCACATGCTTTATTGAAAACAAGAGCCAGGAATTATACCCCGGATTTTCTACTGAAAGACAAAGAAATCCCTGAGTCATCTGTTCCTCTTCATATAGAGTGACCTACAGATCCTACGCCGAAGGTACCGAAAGGTGTCTATAAATGGGAAACGCACAATTCTAATGCACGAGCGGCTCCTAACTACTCAATTGTAAAGGACCTATCCCAAACACCATGTTCTATGTCCGCTCTAGAAGTTTTGCAAAGCTTCCCATCACAGCGAAATGCACTTTTAGCAGCAATAGGAAATATGGATTCATCAAGTATGTTGGCTAGATTTGATATGTTGAATGTCAAACCCCGGTTTCCCTATCACGTTTCCTTCCAAATCAAGGTAGTCCATGGTTCTAAAACCATTGGACGAATAATAGTGGATGAAGGCGCGTCAACATGCGTAATGTCTATCTCTTGTTGGCAAGCCCTAGGCTCTCTAGAGTTAGCACCTTCAGTTACATTTCTCACCACTTTTGATGGGAGATCCTTCTATCCAAATGGAATCTTACCTTCTTTTGAGATCGAGCTAGCGGGAAAAGTAGTGTCTGTAGAAGTGGAAGTTGTATATGGTTCTCGTGATTACAACTTGTTGTTGGGAAGAAGTTGGATGTATGCAATGCAAGCCATTCCTTCGTCCATTTTTTGAGTACTTATGTTCCCCCATGAAGGAAAGATAGTCACAATTGACCAACTTGCCTTTTCCCAAAAAAATAACACAACTCCATTGGATTCAAATATCCCTTGGATTTATCAGGACTGTCCACCCAGTGAGAGTTTAGTGGTAGGTATATACTCGTCGTTGATAGGAACATTTTATTTTCCTTCTCCCGCCAATTATATTGGTTCAACGAGTAACTCTAGTATGTTATCTAAGGAGGTCTTCACGATTTATCAAACAACCGGTCCTTGGATCCTTCCTAATCAAGAAGAACCAATTGTGCCCCTATCTGTCGTTGAGGTGGTTTATCAAGCTTCAAAAAACTTTGCAACAGATTATATCTTGACTCCTTCGGTCTCCATGGAGTTAGATATCGATTATGCACCTGCATGGGAAATAGACTCTACCCAGTCCTTCGATTGTTTAGACACAATATTACCATCGGATGAAGCTATTTTGGAAGCTATGCTAGGTATAGATCAACCTTGGGAACACATGCATCGCAGATCCCATTTCCTTCCATACTTTAAACAAAATCGAGAATGGAGAGTTCTCTGTGAGACCTGGTGGAAATGTTGACTTGTCCATCAATTCTTTAACGAAACAGGATATTTTTGCCGAAGGTAATATGACTAACATTTCAACAACTATCCCAATCAATATTTCCACCAAATCTGATGTCATGGAAAACATTTTTATTGGAGAAAAATTGTTCCCCTGAAGAGATCAGTTTGTACACTAGCCTATTTAAGGAATTCCATGATGTTTTTGCCTGGTCATATGAGGAGATGCCAGGCATCGACCCTTCCATCACCGAATACGTCATTACGACATATCCTAATTTGAAACCAGTTTGAAAATGACTCCGTCCAGTTAACCCTAGAAAGGCTGCGACCATAAAGGCTGAGGTTGAAAAGCTCCTCAAAGCCGGTTTCATTTATCCTATGGACATGTCAGAATGAGTGTCTAACCCAATTCCGGTTGATAAAAATTAAGGTACCATGCGAGTATGTATAGATTCCAGGGACCTTAATAAAGCTTGTCCTAAGGACAACTATCCCACACCTTTCATTGATAAAATCATAGATGCGTGTGCGGGCCATGAAATGTTTTCTTTCATGGATGGTTTTTTGGGATATAATCAAATTCAAATCAAACATAAAGACCAACATAAGACAACTTTCATATGTACCTGGGGTACCTTTGCGTATAGGAAAATGTCATTCGGATTGAAGAATGATGGAGCCACTTTCCAGAGGGCTATGAAATTTGATTTTCATGACATCAAGCACATGGTTGAACCTTACCTGGATGATTTACCTGTGTGATCTCGAAAGAGAAGAGATCATCCAGATCATTTACAGCTTGTGTTTGAACGATGCATACACTACAAGATTCGTTTAAACTCCAACAAATGTGTGTTCTTGTAGAGTATAGATGTTTATTGGGTTTAATTGTGTCAAATCAAGGGATTATGGTTGATCCATTGAAAGTAGAGGCCATTTTCAAATTACCTCCTCCTCGCAATATCTGACAACTTCAAAGTTTACAATGCATGTCCAATTTTCTTAGACGTTTTATCATTAACTATGCAAAGCTTACTAAAGGTTTCATGCGACTTCTTAAACAAGATACCCATTTATTTCGGGATGAGGCTGCTCAGCACTCGTTTGAGGCTTTGAAAAAAACACTCTTGTCATCCCCCTTGTTGAGCCCACCAGATTACACACGAGACTTTATTCTGTATCTGGACGCATCTGATTCCACAGTGGGCATAGTTTTGGTTCAGGAGGATGACATACTTCAAGAACGTGTCATTTATTATCTTTCTCGTGCACTTTTAACACCTAAACTAAAGTACTCGCACGTCGAGAAATTGGCTTTAGCTGTAGTGTATGTCGTTCAAAGTTTACGCCACTATATTTTATTGCGCACTACTACGGTTATTGCATAGGTCAATCATTTCCAATATTTTTTAACCCGACGGATCATCAAGGGAAAATTCAACAAATGGATTGTCATTCTTCAATATTTTTATCTTACCTTTCAGTTCACAAAGTCAAAGAAGTCATTAGTGTTCGCAGAACTGATCTCTGAATTTCCTAGTTGTGTAGAGTTCGATGAAGAAGATACTTCGTTCCCTGATGAACATATCTTCCTCATTGCAACCTTTGATCTGTGGTATGGAGACATTTTAATCTATCTCTAGACTTTGAAGTGTCCATCGGCTTTCTTTAGAGAATAATGGAGAAAACTTAAGCATCATGCCAAGAACTACCTCATTATTTCTGATACATTATACAGACGGGGGGTAGATTCGATATTACATCATTTTTTAACTATGGATGAAGCTGAGTTAGTATTGAATGATGTTCACAGTGGAGCCTATGGGGGTCATCTTTCAGGGTTGGACACAGCCCAGAAAATACTCTGTGCTGGTTATTTTTGGCCCACCATCTTCAAATATTGTGTGGAAGCCGTGAAACACTATCATCCATGTCATCTTTTTACAAATCAAATGCAAGCACACCCTGCTCCCCTTCCTCCTGTTATCACAACAGGTCCCTTTACCAAGTGGGGAGTTGATTATATGACTTGCAACCCATTTTCTGATGGGGGACATCAGTACATTATTTTTTCCGTCGACTACTTTACTAAGTGGGCGGAGCAAATGCCTACTGTGAAAGCATATGGTGAAATTGCAGCCTATGTGGTATTCAACCAGGTCATTACTAGATTCAACATCCCTAAAGAGATTGTCATCGATCATGGTAGACATTTTCAGAACCACATGATGACGGAGATGACCACTATGCTGGGGTTTAGACAAGAACAATCGTCTTCTTACTATCCAAAACATAATGGTTAAGTTGAAGTAGTCAATAAAAATCTCAAAACTATTCTTCAACGCATCGTCAATGCTAGTAGATCAAACTGACACATGTTGTATCCGAATCTTTGGGAATATCGTTCTAATGTTAAGACTGCTACTGGTTTTTCACCATTTCAACTTGTTCACGGGTTGGAGGTAGTCACACCTATTGAATGCGAAATCCCATCACTAAATTTGGCTATCTAGCTTCTACTCGACACTTCTGCTTTAGAAGAATGGTTGCTTCATTTGGAACATTTGGATGAACAACGCAGAGATGCGCTCATTGCCAATGAAGCTCATAAGAAACAGGTCAAAAATAAATACGACAAGTCTGTAAAACCTAGGGTATTCTCCGAAGGAGACCTTGTTTTGGTCTACGATCAAGATAAAGATCCCCTGGGGCAGGCAAGTTCAAATCTATGTGGCTTGGTCCCTACATTGTTTCTAGAGTTTTGAAGAAGGGATCATATGAATTAATTGATTATGATGGAGTTAAGCTGCCCGAGCCTAGAAATGGGCTCTACTTGAAGAAGTATTACGCTTAGGCATATATGACTTTTCTTATACTATAGCTGTACAATTTTGTAGAGTCAGTTTTTTGGGTTTTTGCTTATGTGTCTTCTGGATTGTTTCTTCAGATGATAACCGAGTGCTTTATAGGATTCTCCGATGGCGATAGTCATCACACTCGTAACTTGGCTTCAGCTGCTTGGGTGATCTACTCGCCTACAAACCAAATTGTTTCATATGGCAATGCTTGTTTAGGACCTACAACGAACAATATAGCCGAGTATAGCGCGATTATTGAGCTACTCTGATATTCTATTCATCACGACATTTCATGTTTGGAAGTAAGGCTCTGTTCGTGGTTAGTTGTACTTCAGTTAACGAGTGAATATAAGGTTAGAGATCCTTCTTTTCTACGTCATTTTTTGAGAGTTAGATTACTTGAATGACATCTTTATTACATTTCATATCAACATATTTCAAGAAATCACAATTCATTAGCTGATGCATATGCAAATTATGTACTTGATTGGTATTTGTATCATACACGATAATTTAAACCATTAGAACATATAGAGCAAACATGTAGATAAACTGATAATGTATATATACACGTCCAAACAAATATAATATGTGAGTCTGAGTCAATCTCTGTCAAAGATAAGTATCAATATACAAAATGGGCCTAACAACGTCAAAATAGTGTCGATCTATATATGGAGAGGCAAGAGCCTTAGCATGCTCTGCTAGGACCTCTCGAAAACATATGACTAGCCTACTTTCCTAAGTAACCAGATCCATGCAGGGGGCACACCCACAACATGTTTCTACATCTCTAAGGGCATCCACTCTATCTGATATGTCGGAATGTCATGGGTCAACTGGCCCATTTTTCCCTCAATGCTTCGCAGCATGGAATCACTACCACCTGGCTTAGTCAGTCGCACATATACCCTGGGATGCCCAGCTGGTCTCACAATGTATGTTGTTAGTACTCATACTCACCAAAATACATGTTCATATTTGCAACAGAAATCATAAAAAATAAATAACTTTTAAAAATAATTTTGGTACCTATATATCCCCAGGTAGCTCCTGGAGGTAACATGAGCTCGGGATCACCCCTGAAGTCCATGTAGGCATAACGAAACTGTTCGAATGTTGGCACCTGGAGGCTCCACTATCCGAGATAATCCTCGTCAGCATAATATATTTTGGTCTCAACTCCTCCCCGACGTAGGAAAATATCACCCCATCGAGTCAGCATAGGATCACAGGGGTTAAGAGGTGGGAGAGCCATTCTTGGACTCAAGGCATGAAATCTCTCTCTCGAAGGTTCAAAGCATGCTTCCGTATCCAAAATTCTTCTTCTTCCCCGTCTTGCACTCTATGAGTTGGTGTTTCATTTTCACCAACAAACCGGAACACCAATCAAAGATGACATTGCGTAGACATTCCACGCCTATCTACATGTAGTTTTGGGAAGCCAAATGTTGGGCCGCACTGCCTCCAATCCTATTGATAGTACTCAAGATCACTTTCAAAGGAAAGCTGGCCACTTGCCCAATTGACACTTGACTGTCGCTCTTTTCCATCCCTGCTATGCAATAGGTATTGATGTAGTCTTGTATGGACAAGGCTCCAACCCCTATGAATGTGCCTTTGATATTTAGAACCTCTCCTCGATGGGATAGCCTAGTAATGAAATATATATCATCTATTGTGATATATATCTTCTCCCCGTGGAGATTGAACATCCCATAGTCAGGATCCAAATATTGTACTAGCATTTGGAGTAAGTGGGATTGCGCTCACATGTTTGAAGTGCTGAATTTTTTTAGGAGTCCACACCGTATTAAGGAATTTAATGTCAAAGGATCCCCCATGGTTGTTCTATCCATGGTCTCATGCTCCCTTTCTCTCCAAGTGAGCACCATCCTGCATTGCAACATTCATTTTTGCATTAGTTTCAAGTTTTTTGATTTTGTTTTTCGCTACCTGTGTGTTTATTTCTAACACGGGGGAGGGAACTCATGCGTTGAGTTTACTCTAACCCGCGGTTATTTCGCGTACCCACGATTTTTAATGGAGCATACCCATGGGAACATAGACCTCAATTTTTAAACCCAAAAATAAGCTATACAAAACCATTAAAAACTTTGAAAAAATCATTCAATATGCAAAGCAGAGAGATATATGTTACCTGCAAGTGGCGGAATGCGAAATGGTCTTCTGTATGCAGCGTTTGAAAGTCGTAGGTTTTTCCTCTTCTCCAATGGTAAATTTGGTAAATGTGGGTTATTTTTGGTTTTTGTTTTTATTTATAAAAATCTTTTTGATTTTTTACCCACTTTATATAGTTTCAAAACTCTTTTTGTTATGTTTTTTAATTTAAAGTGACCAATCAAGTTATTTTGACTAGGTAAACATATAGGAAGGAGCTTTTTGGACAAACTGTCCACATTGGTGCTTAATAAATGTTTGATTTCCCATGGCATGTCGATTAGATCATTGCATTGCATCTATACCTCGTCATTTTTATGCCCTGGGATTTCTCTTTTTTACCATGGACTGCGATTTTAACCCTAATTTTACCTTCCATTGTCATTGTTCTTCCATGGCTAGGACCTTCCTTTACATACCCTGGATAGGAAATTATGCCATGTTGGTTCCCATGCTGTTGCTTTCCATTTTTTGGAATTTTTTCACTCCTTATGCATTATTTTGTCACTCATATCAAAGTTCCCATCCCTATGGAGTTTCTTCATGCTCTTGTTAGTATCCTTGAAATTGACAAGATTTCCGAGTATACTTGTCTTGTTCAAACTCGTTAAAGGACTTGAATATGCATTCAATTTGATTTAAGTTTATCCTTTTTTCAAATCTTAGTGGATTATTTACGAAAAAAGGTATACTCTAGTTCTTTCAACTGGAATATTTCTCTCTCGTGTACTTTTATACTTTTTTGGGCGAGGAGACTAACTTTACGAAAAAATCCTTATGGAGTTATTGTTTAAGTTTTTCAGAATTCTTAAATATGAAAACAACGGAGAGCACAAATAGACCTGGGCTCGATATTAAAATCCACGGTTCAATAATCTATCAAGTATCCGTCTATCTTTTCTTCAAACTCATTAACCAATGAAGAAATTCTTGATTTGTTCCTCTCACGGACCCATTAAAATACACATGGTTGGATCCTTATCAAGCATTTTTCTCTCTCTTCTTCGAGCTTGTTCAAAAATGAAGAAGGTTTTATGAGTTTACTTTCTTGGACTCGTTAAAATTTAACAAGACACTATCGAGCTTCCTTTTAATCTTTTCATGCTCGTTTAAATTATGAAAAGACACCCTAAAAAGAGAAGGGAAGGGAAAATTTTGGTCACTTCATTCCTCATATCGCAGCTAGTCTATTCCATCCTTGAACACAATACTTCTGTTAAGTCAATGGGTCTTAGTTTTTGGCTTTAGGATTTAACTTGACTCCATAGTTGTTTACTCCTCTGATTGGTTACTCTTCCAATCATATGGATATTTTGTTATGTCTCCTACATAGCGAGATTATATCATGTTTCTTGTATGTCCAAAGCTTCCTAAGTTACTTTCTTATCGTACTCAATGTTCAAGGATTACCCCTATGTCGACCACTCTGCAGTTCATCTTGTCTCTTCATGTCTGCCATCCCTTATGTTAGTATCTCAATTTTGTTTCAACTCAATATCCTAGTGTTCTTCATGTGAGATGATGAAGGATTCATTGATGCCTTCCTTCTCACAGGTCTCTTCCTATGTACATCAACACATTTTGCTCTAGAAAGCAGACTTAGAGTTCCAAGATAGTACCTTGAGATTTGCAGTCATTAGTGGCATATCTTCTCGCTGTTGCATTATGAGAAAACATCAATGTATCTTACTCGACAGATTCTTCAAGTGTTCGACTTCAAGACCTTTTATTCACACTTGCAAGGATGTACTTAGTACTTTGGACCCAATTTTCATTATTGGTGGGTGTCCTCGCATTTGTTAACGGTTCCCATCATTGACCGGTAATCAAATGAAATCCTCCATGTTCTACTTCAAATCCTTTATTCACATGGGTTAGGGTTTGTACTTGTTTCGATTGGTTGGATTGAAGACCTTGGGCCTATGATAAATGTTTTTTGGTTATCGCCCAAGTTGCGTAAGACTGAGCCCTACTTCCATTGGCTCCTCATGAGACATAGATCCAGTTTGTTGTTATGGCTATGATCTCCTTTTGACATGGATCCATGCTTGTATTTAAGTGGCCATGCTATATACACCATTTCTAGATATGTATTGGAAATCATGTTCTATCATTCTGAACATCTCCTTATATCAAGATTGTAATTGCTCGTTGACCTTGTTTTTGTTTCAGGAACTATTTGAGACTCTATTCGTGTGGTTCCCATGCTCCTCCGCTTCTTGGTTTATAATGCATTTCTTCCATCATTACCCTTCTGAACTCATGCATTAGGGGGCATTTGTTATTAGTCAAATTGACACTTCTCCGTCCGTGACCACACTGCTTTGTCGGTCACACAAAATGACCTTATGGATGGAAGAGCCTCAATGACTATAGATGCATTTGACCCGAACCTTGCAATATCACTTCTAGTTTATCTATTTTCGTGAACTATTTTAAGACTTAACCGTGAGTCTCACAACTGTCAACTCGCGGGTCACTTGCTGGAGTTTCCATTGAATACACGCGGTTTTTCCCCAAAAGTTGCACCCGCTAGTTGTTTGCTACTATATTCACGAGTCACTCGTTTGCTATCAAGTGCTATACCCGCAAGTATATCTTAAATCATGAAAAAAATAATTAAAAGATTGGTTAAATATTAGTTATGGTAGTTATCCTAACTGCCACAACTTCCCTAACCATTTACCTTTTGAGCCTATCCTCCCAGCCTTGCTATAAATACAAGGAGAGGGCCTTGAGAAAGGGGATAACCATTTTGAGTAAGGTTATGCTAGAGAAATAACATCAAAGAAGAGGAGCAAGGAACCCAGGATCAGGTTTCAATAGTGCGGGTTACAGAGAAGGTATAGCTAGCCACCATTGTTGATTATAATACACAGATTTTCCTTCCCATTAAATGATTTGTCTATCTTGTGTATCTAGTTAAATGAATATTTCATATCATGTTTATATATGAGTTTCATGCTAGTTTATTCATCTTTTTATAGTCAAAATATTTGAGGAAGGTATCTTTTGTGTCGCATGTCTATCATCTGGATCGTGGATTCAAGGATTGAATTTTAAAGCTTGGATCACACTTCGTTTGTCCAGGTATGTATTTTGGCTTCAAACCCTAATTCTTTCTTAATTAAAGAAACATTGAATGTTGTGCTTGTTTATCATTTAGACTTTGTATCCTAGGAGGAGTACGTTGGTGATGTCTTGAACTTCCCTATAATAGGTTAATTTACCGTACAACACTGGGACTATCAAAATGATTGTAGATCTATGAATGTTGAGAAAGGAAAGGGATCTGAGGATACCTCTACCACACAGGCAAATACTTCCTCAGAAGAAGGAGGGGATGTGTACTTAGATTCCACTTGTAATAATTCAGAACATGATATATGGTTGATTGAATCAGGTGTGTCATGTCATATGACCCTGTTGTAGCCACAACAGATCCCATGCTTAGCTAAGCATGGGAGCCCCCCAATTTTAATAAATGCTAAGGTATTTGGGTGAGTCATCTTGTAAATTTTGGATTTTGATTATACCTCTAAAATTGTTCACCCATGCTTTTGGTCTGCTTGTTTGCAAGGGTTTGATTATTTCTTCCTAAGTGTTTTGGTTTGAAAAGAGCCAAAATTTTGAGTATTTTGCTGACTGTTATTGTCATCTCGAAACCCGACATTTGGAGAACCCGAACCTCGCAACCCGATAGGTGTGGGTTGCGGGATTGTTGTTTTTAAATTTTGGTTTTGGTAATTCCAAAACCTGCAACCCGAGGGCTGCGGGTTGCGGAACCATTCTGTAATAAGATTGGCAAATAATAACCCCGAAACCCGAACCCCACAATGGTGGCATTCGAATTTCGGGATTGTGGTTTTCGTTATTTGGTGTGTTCTCCCGAAACCCGTAACCCGTAAATTCGGGATGCGGCTTTCGGGATGGTTATTTTTACGTTACAATTTAACGTTTCCGAAGCCCTCCACCCGCATAGTCGGTTTTTGGCTTTCGGAAATATTTTTTTTTCTTACTTCCATTTTGTGAACCCGCAACCTGCAAATCAGTACTTTCGGGTTTCGGCTTGTGGGATCTTTGAATAAGAACTTCATGCAATTTTTGAACCTGATTCCGCGTTCTGCTCCGGTTCATCTCCGTCGTCCATCTATTATAATCTCACGGTCAAATTGATTTTGGATAATCAGTTAAGTCAGGCTTTGCCATCTTGTCCTTTGAAACCTGGTTCTGCCAAGTTATCATTTTCCTGTGTAATTCATGATAGTGGACGTTATTACAAGTCTATCAGTTACTTCATGTTGGATGGACGCCATCTTTCTGCCTTAAGTTCGCCATGTATGGACTTGAGCTTTGACATCTTGTTGTTTTTGTTCCCCATCTTAATGATCGGATTTGTTACGTGAGAAGAATTGATGCCCTGTGTACTGGAACTCCTAGTCGAGACCTTTTTGCACACCATAACCTTCGTCTCCATTATTAATCACCAGTCATAATTGTCGATGGAAGATTGCTTGCAACGATGTGATCGTAAAAGGCAGTTCAAAATCACGCGAGTAGTAATTGAACTCGTACTTCGCACAAGCCTTGATCCGACTGGAACATACCTCATCTTTTTCATTACAATTGAAGTCATTACAATAAATTGACTGGATAAGTTTAATCATTGCAGATTGCCCCTGCCCAATTATCATCGACCTACTGGTTGGGCTTTAAGTAACAATTAACATGAAAGTTCCAGTTCATCCATTTCCTTTTGAAACAGAAAACACTCTGTTTGGTGTTCTTCTTATATTCTTCTATCCAAGACTCATTCAAAATGAGTAATATTCATGAAGATGGCAATTTTTCTAATATTCAGGTTGAAAATGAAGAACTCTACCCCTTGTTATATCAAGAAATGTTGTCACCACCATTTGATGTAGGTGTTCTCAATCGTAGCAGTGATAGCAGTGAAGAAGACTTCGAAACTTTGTCTGCCTACATTCACAACCCCGAAAAGCAAAGGAAGGAAATTATGGAAGAATCAACTGATCTCGATACTGATGTTATACAGGACTTTATAATCAATGAAGAACCTGACGTGTTGGCTACCGTTCCTGAAGCAAATCTTCTGATGGATTTCTCTATTTTTGACAATGGGTTCCCTGACCCCGAATTTCCTACAGCGGATGCTCTGCAGGCCACACCACCTGTCGATAATGATGAACAATCTGTGATTGAATTTTTATGGTGCCACGAGACCTTATCTGATTAAAGAACAAGTCTTTCTTTTATGAAAGGTGGCAGAAAATATTTTAAGCTTAAAAATAGCAAGATTTCTTGGATCGATGGTTAGATCCGATTTTGTAATCCCCATTTTGTAGAACTTCTCCTTTTGGGACTCTTATATAAAATTAGTATATAAGGAGGAATGTTTCTCTTAGTAAGGGGTTGGGAATTTTGGAATTGCAATTCAGCAGGAGTTCGGACTGAAGATACTTTGTTTATCAGAGTCATTGTAATTTTTGTACAAGACTTCTCTATTCAGGAAAGTTATCTTTTAATTCACTTCCTATTGTTCTACAAATTTCTTTGGGAATTGCTGAGTTAATGTTTCAAATTTGTCATCAGATAGGTGTTTAATCCTTTGCAGGACATTCATTAATGCATAAGGTCTTTCATATTGATTTCTCTGTATATCTGGATTATGCTCAAAATTGTTCTATTAAATTTCTTTAATTGAACGTTTTCACTTTTATATTTCTGCAAATGATTCGATGCAATTAAATATGTATAATCAAATGTTAATTTTTCAATTAGCACAATAATTACAGATCATATATTTGAATAGGCTTAACACTTTGAAGAATTGTCACTTAATTTTTATTAACTGATAATACTTTAATTAACAATTGAAGAACCCGAAGACATTTCTGTTTAAGGTTTAACTACTTGTTCATCGCACTTCAACTCTGATCTTTACAACATCAACTTCTCCTTTTAGGTCAGATCTGACTTAGAATAGATCCTTTCCTTAGGTAGTTTAAGTTAGATTTTGGTAACAAGCTTTCACACTTAGTTTTCCTTGATAGGAAAACTGATCTTTTGAGATCAAATCTTTTACTCATAGAGTGCCAGCAGAGGCCAAATATCCGTAGGTGATTACCACACCAAACAGCTCGAGGATAGAATTGCCCTTGCACAGGGTCTTTCGAAGCCTTTGGATGGGTTTTCATCCCCTGTTGTGTGCCTTGGAACCCATTCCAGCACCTTGCACTTACCCTGCACCCCCGAGGCATCAACAAATGGCGCTAGAAGGAGGGCCACTAGTAAAACATGCCTAAGCAAACTACTAATAAGCCTCCTCCAGCAAGTACTTCAATGGTTCAAACCCGAAGCCAGACTATGGATTCAACATCTGAACAACCAACTAATCCACAACCTACAATTCTCCCTGCCACGTCTACACAACCTGCGGTTATACCCGTTACACCGGTGACGCAATAGGAGAACAGAGGATATATCGTTTTCACATCACCTACAAGGGGACCCATTTCATTAGAGCAGATATTGAAAACATCCGCCGATAGGGTTTTAAGAGCTTAACAACGACTTTCCGATCAAAGAAGATGCGAACTGACAGCTCTAAACTTAGAAAGTACTTTGCAGGCTAGCGGTCGGGAAGATGAGGAAGTTCCCACCTCACAGACCAGTGATCCATAGGTTCAGCATACCAATAGTTTTAACACAGAGGATCAACATACAACTGATCAACCATCTGAAAACCAAGATCTAGTTAATCGACCAGATTCTCCTGAATATAACTGTGAGACCACTCTCGTAGGAACACAAGGTCAACCAAATCTTGGAGCCGGTGGTCCACCACCATCCCCTCCTTCATCTTCATCATCTTCCTCATACGAAGAGAATTCTTCTAGTTCATCATCTAAAGAAGAAGAATAAGAACCTCCAATGGATGGAGAAGGTCAAAACAGACCTTGGCTTGACCAAGGTGCAGTTTTCATATTAGGTGATCAACATAGATTACCAAAGAATCCTGAGAAATGGCTGCCTAAATACAACCCTGATGATAAGATACCTGCGTTAGATCACATAAAAACTTTCATGCAGGCAATTAGGCTTAGAATTGTGGTATATGAGGATGTAGTATGCAGACTCTTTCCATACACCTTTGAAGGTAGAGCGACCACTTGGTATTTTTCTTTACCATCCCAATCTATAACTTCCTGGGATGAATTCGAGAAACATTTTACCCAGAAATTCGAGGATGAAAAAACACCGTAAGATCTTGTCTTAGAATTATCCTCCATGAAAGCCAAAGGAAAAGAAAGGGTAAAAGACTTTAACCAAAGGTTTTCATATCTCAAAAACAGAATTCCTGCCACTCTTCTTCCTGCTGAAGAATTATTGGTGGCTTATTATGAAAAGGGCCTGCCTCCCCCTATTGCAATATGGGTCAAAAGGGAACAGAAGGGTACTTTACTGGAAGCATTTGATGAAGCAATCCAAGTTGAGAAGGACATCTTTTGTCTGGAAGATAGCCCTGAATCCTCAGAAGGACAACCTTCCACTTCCAGGAAGAAAATTGAGATTATCCCTAAACCCACAATCCAGAACAAGGATTCATTTGATTTGACTGACATGAAAAAATTCCTTCATAAGATGTCAAATGAGATGGTGGATTTGAAGAAGAACACTAATGATAATCAGAATCAGAATAGAGGTTTTGTAAGGCCACCATTTAGGAGACCTTACCAGCCTCCATAAAATCCACCACCACCAAATCCAGCAGATGCACTCACAAACGATGAACTCTTTTCTATTTTTAGAGCATTGGCAGCAGAATCTCAAGTCACCCTTGACACTTCCAACGATCAGACTACCCCAGATCCTCCACTACCTGAGCAAGAAGCAGAAGATGATCCACAGGTTGATGCCGTGGGTTGCTTTTCGAAGCTTCCTATGTGTGAAGAAGAAGAAGAAGAACCTGAGGCGGTGTTTAACACACAACATCCTTATAATACAAGGTCAATACCACAGCCACCTCAATAACCTTCACCTTCTCCCTCGATTCCCACAAGGAACCAGACTATCCCACAGAAGGACACTGTCCTCCCTCAAATGGAGTACAACCTGCTTGAAGACTTAAAAAGGGTCAAAGCAAATAGCTCTCTGTTTGAGCTACTCAAGATTCCTGCTATGAGGGATTCTTTACCTACAAACATGATAGTCAAACAGCCTAGAGAGTCACAGAATAATAATTTAGACTCTATCACTAAAACTGATGATCAAAATCCAGCAAGTAAGAGAACTCCTCCTTTCTTGCTTACTTTTGAGATTTTCAACCTGAATGTACACAACTGCATGATAGATTCGGGAGCATCATCAAACGTGATGCCCCTCTCTGTTTGCAGAAAATTGAATGCAACGTGGGAACCCTGTCCAACCCAGATTGTGCAACTTGACAGATCCAAAGTCAAAGTGGTTGGTAAGTTGAGAAATGTTCTACTCATGCTGTCAGCTGATCCCAGGATCCATCAGACAGTTGACATTGTGATAGCTGACATCCCAGAAGCCTGTGGGATGTGGTTAAGCAGGGACTGGTCAGAGAAACTTAAAGGTTACTTTGCAACTGACTGGTCCCATTTATGGTTGCCTTACAATGGTCAACTAAATAAAATTAAGATCAGCAGAGAACCTTTTATGAAACAAACAGTTACTGATCTTAATGATTCAAGCGAACCTGTTGGTTATCTCACCTCTTGTGTAGAGCAATTTACATTTGATACCTTTTTCGGTGAATTCCCAGCTGATGCCTCACCAGAAGAAAGCATCCGAAACGAATCACATATCACTCAGGTTACTTCTGTACCTTTTTCTGGTGAAATTGTGCATAATGTATATAATGTAAATACAAATTTTAGATTAGATCCTGTCTCATGGACTTTATTTTTTGATGGCTCCAAATCCAAGGAGGGAGCTGGAGCGGGTTGTGTTCTTATCAATCCTAAAGAAATAAAAATCATGATTGCTTGCAGGTTAGAATTTGATTGTACTAATAATGTATCCGAATATGAAGCTCTTGTGCAGGGGCTCAAGAAAGCCATTGATTTATGTGTACAAGCAATAGAATGCTATGGAGACTCCGAAATTATAGTTAAGCAAGTTAGGAATAAAATACACTGCTTATCTCCGCGGTTGGCTAATTATCAAAAGTTGGTAAGGGATCTAACCAACTCATTTTCGGCATTCAATATTAAATCAGTTCCCAGGTCACAAAATTTTGATGCAGACATGTTAGCAAATACAGCGTCTAGACTAATCCCGCCAGAAGGTCTGTCTCCTCAAAAGTTTTCTATCGAATTGATGTACA
Source organism: Larix kaempferi (assembly GCA_027924585.1). Lineage (NCBI taxonomy): Eukaryota > Viridiplantae > Streptophyta > Pinopsida > Pinales > Pinaceae > Larix > Larix kaempferi. The sequence goes on from BSBM01000474.1 coordinate 588,805, forward strand.
GACCATCCATTCCGGATAATGTGACTAATTGGAAAGTGTTTGATGATGACCGACAGATACTTGACTTCCTCACTGCTCAGGATACGTTTCAAGACATGGCTATCGATGAAGCAGAACATGAAAAGTCTCTCACTGATTCTTCAAATGTCATCCCGAAGTTTGTGATCAATCTAGAAAAGTTTTATGATTTGCAGGACAAGTTCAAATCTCAAACTAATTGTAAAACTCAAAGCTCATCCTTAAACTATGAGCGGGTCAACATAGGCACCGAACAGGAACCTCGTTTCATCAACTTGGGAGTTGATTGAACCCCTGAAGAACGTAGAGCCATTATTGCATTGTGTAAATAGTATAAGGATTTTTTCGCCTGGACATATGATGAGCTGAAAACGTTTGACACTAGCGTCATGTTTCATAATATACCCATGAAACCAGAGGTTAAGCCATTTCAACAAAAGCTGCGGAAGATGCACCCCAGTTTGGAGCCTTCTGTAAAAAAGGAGTTGGAGAAGCTGCTCACTGCTCGAATTATCTTTTCGATCAGGCACACTCAATGGATCGCTAATTTAGTACCTGTCCGTAAGAAAAGTGATGAAATTCGACTGTGTGTCGATTTCAGGAACCTATATCGGGCTTCTGAGAAAGATAACTATCCTGTTCCACCAATGGAGCAGATTATTCAAAAGGTAGCCGAGTCAGAAATGTTTTCCCTCTTAGATGGTTTTTCGGGGTATAACCAGGTCATGGTTGCCCCGGACAATCAATTGAAAACAACTTTTAGGACCCCATGGGGTACTTTTGCTTACAGACGGATGCCTTTCGGGATGATCAATGCAGTAGCTACTTTTCAGAGAGCTATGGATATAGATTTCCGAGGGTTAATGCATAATTCTGTCGTTGTTTACCTTGACGATATCACTATTTACTCTAAAAAACGACATGAACATGTGTTTGCTTTGAAACAAGTTTTTGATCGTTGCAGGAAATTTGGTATTTCTCTCAACCCGAAGAAGTCTATTTTTGCAGTAACAGAAGGAAAGATTTTGGGCTTCATTGTTTCAAAAGAAGGTATGATTATCGATCCTGAACGTATAGAGGCTATTTCAAATATTGGCTTACCAGGCTCACGCAAAGCAATGTAATCCTTCTTAGGTAAGATCAATTTTGTACGTAGATTTGTACCAAATTTTGCTCAGATTGTTAAACCACTACAACTTTTGGTTAAGAAAGATGTGCAGTTTACTTGGTCTCAGGAACAGAGAGATGCGTTTATCCGAATTCGAAAGGCCATTGCAGAAGCTCCTGCTCTCATGTCCCCAGATTTTAATAAGGATTTCATTCTTTATACTTTTGCCACTGACTTTTCTTATGCAGCTGTCTTAACTCAGAAGCATGACAATGATACTGAAATCCCGATCTCTTTTATGAGCTCAACATTCAAAGATGCAGAGCTTAAATACTCGCAGATCGATAAGCAAGCTTATGCGGTTTATAAATCCGTCAAACATTACAGACCCTACTTGCTGAAGTCTCGAACCAAAGTCATTGTTCCATATTCTGCTATAAAAAATGTCCTCATCCAGAAAGAATTAGGAGAAAAGAGGGCCCATTGGATGATAGCACTACAAGAATATGATCTTGAAATCAGACCGGCTAAAATTGTCAAAGGCCAAGGCATTTGTCTTCTCACTGCGCAATCCAATGATCCCACACAGCAGAAGTACGAATGGGATCATGAGGAAGAAATTCCCTCAGGTGTTTAATGTTATCGATGCCCCGACATCGGAATGGTACGATGATATCAGATTTTTTCTGAACCATGGGTTTGCTCCCGAAACCCTTGATTTTAAGAAAAGAAGTGCTTTAAGACTGAAATCTGCTCCCTATCAATTCATTGATCAAGTTCTTTTTAGAAAAAATTATGATGGAGTATTTCTTAGATGCTTGGAAAAACATGAAACTGATGACATTTTGTTTCAATTTCATGCAGGTCCTACTGGAGGCCATTTTTCAGGAGAGACTACAACACACAAGATTCTTAGGGCCGGTTATTACTGGCCCACATTGTTTAAAGATGCTTATGCTTATGTCAGGAAGTGTGAGCCATGCCGGAAATGCACAAGAAAGTTTAGGAAACCTGCATTTCCTTTACAACTGGTTACAATTCAGTTTCCATTTCAACAGTGGGGACTGGATTTTGTTGGGCCTATAAACCCTCTTTCATCTCTCCAACATAAGTATATCCTCACAGCCACAGATTATTTCACTAGATGGGTGGAGGCAACCCCTCTTAAACAATGTAACGCTTCCCAAGTAATCTCTTTCCTTGATAGCCAGATCGTCACACACTTTGGCGCCTTGGAGTACTTAGTTTTCGATAATGCATCTTACTTCTCCTCAATCAATATAACTGAATATGCCTTTGAGATGGGGATTAAGCTTAAGTTTTCTGCCAATTATTATCCTTAAGGTAATGGTTTGGCTGAGTCGTCAAACAAAAACCTGATAAACATTCTTAAGAAGACTGTAGCTTCTCATCACAGAGATTGGCACACACAGTTGTATAATGCATTATGGGCAGATCGAATTACCCCAAAAGAAACAATTGCAAATTCTCTCTACTGTTTGGTTTATGGCAAAGAAGCCATCCTTCCCACTAATCTTACCATCCCTTCACTACAATTGGCCCACTCTGTCCAAGAAGATGATTCTTCTCCCCTCCAACAAAGAATTGACACCCTCTTGAAGTTAGAGGAAGACAGGGAAATCGCCAAGAACAAGTTGTATCATCATCAACAGATGGTGAAGAGATGGTTTGATGAAAAATCTTCATCTGACAGGGATTTTTCTTTTGGTGTCCTGGTTCTAAGGTGGGATAAGCAACGTAAAGATAAGAATCAATACACTAAGTTTCAACGCCTTTGGCTAGGACCTTTCATTATTACAGAAAATATTGGTCCCAGCACTGTTCGATTACACACGCTAGAGGGAGTTGTAGACACCTTCCCAGTGAATGTGTCTCTTATAAAAAAGTATTTTGTTTGAAAAATATGATGCACTTGTACATAGGTGTGGTTTGTTTTTTAATCATTTGTTTTATTGCATTGATATTTTGATTGCTTTGCTTGTTTTGTTTTGGTTTTCATTAATAAGGCTTCACACTTGTGGTAATGGCTTACAATCACTTTTCTTAGCAGCAATTGTTTCTGAAGTTTCAACATTGTTATCAATCTTACTTTCTGGCTTTTGATTAGAATTTTCTCTGAAGAATAAACAGTCAAATAAGTGCAGTGCTTTTGGGTACTTTTCACTTTGATCATTATCTTTCACCATGCTTTATTTGTGTAATTGAGGTATGGAGGATGGTCATCGTTTCTCTATCTGGTGTTTCATGGTTTAACGACATATCATAATAACCTGACCAGTTCCGATAGCTCATGGATCCTTTTACAATCACTTTGAATAGGAATCTTGTTTAAAATTGTAAGTTACAAGGTGGGTGGTCTTGTTATCAAGATAGCCCATTAGGTTCATAGGTGTTTAAAGTGGAATGACATCTTCACATCAAGCCACTACACTTGGAAGATGACTTTCAGTTATGTTGGAAGGTGGAAGATCCTATTAAAGGTTGGTCCATTCATGATCCGCAAAGCACTGGTGAGTAATATTACCACTATATGGTCACCAAGCCATGGTAATGCCTTGCAGCCTATGCCAAAATAAATTTGTCTTTCATTATGGAATTTTTGTTGTATGCAAGAACAGGGGGGTCTTATCACAAGCCATCCCTGCTATGATCATGGGTTTGATCTTGGACTGGAGTTATCATAATATGGTTACCAAGCCATGATAATTTCTTTTGGTTTTGCAGCCAAAGGACAAGGAGTCTCGTTATCGAGCTAGCTTGACTAGTTTCTGGATCAGGCCTATGAATGACATTGTTTCATTTGATCACCAAGTCAGTCAGTACAGTGGTCTTGTATCAACAAGGTTTTATGTATTAAATATATATATATATATATATATATATCTATATATCTATATATATATATATAAAGAAAGGGAGAAAGAAAAGACAAAAGAAAAGGTAAAGAAGTATATATATATAATCCATAGAGGATCACTGAATGTACATATAATTAATAAACCAAGGTGAACTGTAATTAGGATATCCATGAGCATTTCTAAGACTGTGCCTAGGTTCTACACAAGCTGGTTTTCAATGATTACATCATGGTAAGGATTTGGCATTACTCTCTAAATCTCCTTATCGGATGAGTGTTATCTTTAAAATGGTCATTGTTGAGATCTATCCATTTTCATGTTCACTGTTTGTTGGCTGTTATCTTTTGAGCATCTTCTTTGAATTGAGTTCCAAGAATTGGTTGATTGACATGTTGTCTTTAGTTGGATTTGATTGTAGAGATAATTGGTTCTTCCCAGCCAGTCGCCATTTGTTGTAGCCACAACAGATCCTATGCTTAGCTAAGCACGGGAGCCCCCCAATTTTAGTAAATGCTAAGGTATTTGGGTGAGTCATCTTGTAAATTTTGGATTTTGATTATACCTCTAAAATTGTTCACCCATGCTTTTGGTTTGCTTGTTTGCAAGGGTTTGATTATTTATTCCTAAGTGTTTCGGTCTGAAAAGAACCAAAATTTTGAGTATTTTGATGACTGTTATCGTCATCCCGAAACCCGACATTTAGAGAACTCGAACCCCGCAACTCGATAGGTGCGGGTTGCGGGATTGTTGTTTTTAAATTTTGGTTTTGGTAATTCCAAAACCTGCAACCCGACGGCTGCAGGTTGCGGAACCATTCTGTAATAAGATTGGCAAATAATAACCCCGAAACCCGAACCCCGCAATGGAGGCATTCGGCTTTCGGGATTGTGGTTTTCGTTATTTGGTGTGTTCTCCCAAAACCCGTAACCCGTAAATTCGGGATGCGGATTTCGGGATGGTTATTTTTACGTTACAATTTAACTTTTCCGAAGCCCGCCACTCGCACAGTCGGTTTTCAGCTTTCGGAAATCTTTTTTTCTTTCTTACTTCCATTTTGTGAACCCGCAACCCGCAAATCCGTACTTTCGGGTTTCGGCTTGTAGGATCTTTGAATAAGAACTTCATGCAATTTTTGAACTTGATTCTGTTAAGTTTAAACCAAATAGACAAGCAAGATCTCTGATAGAAACACAATCACAAGATAACACACAATATATCCTGGGAAACCCTCATGGGGTAGAAAACCCAGTAAAGCTTTCCTCAATAAGATGATCAACCAAAATACAAGATGTGCTCCTTCCTTCTAAGTCTCCTTAGCAGATCTCCCAGACAAGTGCGCACTCTTTCACAAGTGAGTGAATGATCTAATGAGGAGTTCACCTCCTCTATTTATACTTGAATCTCAACTGACTAAAAGACCTGTTGGGGCCGACCTCACCTGGAGAAGTCTAATAACCCCTAAAATGTAACTACAGGGCCGACCCACATATGGTGGGTCTAATAACCCTAGTTAATACTAATCATCGGAGGAATAAACATCTCCGGATACATAATAGGATTACCTCGGAGGAATGAAACATCTCCGGAATAATAAAGTACAAATATAATATTCTTTGAAGTTACAATATTCAACACCCCTTAACGAGAAGGATATTATAACAGCATCTGCAGGAGCAAGGAGTCACCACACATGATACATCTATAAATCATCGGAAGCTTTCTTCAATCTGTCCTCATCAGTAACTCAAACAGTTACTGGTACATCACTGTCAACATCAACATCACGATCAGCAGCATCGTCACCATATGATCAGCAGCATCGTCATCACACGATCAGCAGCATCGTCATCACATGATCAGCCGCATCGTCATCATATGACCAGCAGCATCGTCATCACACGATCAGCAGCATCGTCATCACACGATCAGCAGTATCGTCATCACACGATCAGTAGCATTGTCATCACACGATCAGCAGCATCGTCATCACACGATCAGCAGCATCGTCATCACACGATCAGCAGCATCGTCATCATCAGCAGCACAAGTATCCTACCGATACCTCATCAATACTCTTTCTCGGAGACCATTCGTCTACGGATCAATTCAGGGACCGAAGTCCGGGGATGATACAATCCCCATCACGTACATTTTGAACTATCAGTTCCGGGATGATGCAATCCCCATCACGTACATTTTGAACTATCTGTTCCGGGATGATGCAATCCCCATCACGTACATTTTGAACTATCAGTTCCGGGATGATGCAATCCCCATCACGTACATTTTGAACTATCAGTTCCGGGATGATGCAATCCCCATCACGTACATTTTGAACTATCAGTTCCGGGATGATGCAATCCCCATCACGTACATTTTGAACTATCAGTTCCGGGATGATGCAATCCCCATCACGTACATTTTGAACTATCAGTTCCGGGATGATGCAATCCCCATCACGTACATTTTGAACTATCAGTTCCGGGATGATGCAATCCCCATCACGTACATTTTGAACTAAGGTCCAGGGACGATGCAGTCCTATCCTCTATTCTCGGAGACCTCACGTCTACGGATCTCTTTAGGACTGAAAGTCCAGGGATGATCCAATCCCCTCAAATCCACCAAGGACTTCATTCTCGGAGACCTCTCGTCTACGGCTCTCTTTAGGACTGAAAGTCCAGGGATGATCCAATCCCCTCAACTGTCCACTAAGGACTTCATTCTCGGAGACCTCACGTCTACGGCTCTCTTTAGGACTGAAAGTCCAGGGATGATCCAATCCCCTCAACTGTCCACTAAGGACTTCATTCTCGGAGACCTCACGTCTACGGCTCTCTTTAGGACTGAAAGTCCAGGGATGATCCAATCCCCTCAACTGTCCACTAAGGACTTCATTCTCGGAGACCTCACGTCTACGGCTCTCTTTAGGACTGAAAGTCCAGGGATGATCCAATCCCCTCAACTGTCCACTAAGGACTTCATTTTCGGAGACCTCACGTCTACGGCTCTCTTTAGGACTGAAAGTCCAGGGATGATCCAATCCCCTCAACTGTATTCACATCCATACAGGTACAATCATGTATCACATCAAAACATGTATTCATCACATCAAAGCATGTGTACATCAAAACATGTATACATCACATCAAAACATGTGTACATCAAAACATGTATACATCACTTAATCAACACATGTACACATCACATCAAAACATGTGTACATCAAAACATGTATACATCACTAATCAAAACATGTACACATCACATCAAAACATGTGTATATCAAAACATGTATACATCACTAATCAAAACATGTACACATCACATCAAAACATGTGTACATCAAAACATGTATACATCACTAATCAACACATGTACACATCACATCAAAACATGTGTACATCACAATATGTATACATCACTAATCAACACATGTACACATCACATCAAAACATGTGTACATCACTAGCATGTATATCAAAAACAAAACATGTATACATCAGACATGTATTCTCACTAATACATCATATCAAAACATGTATACATCTAGCATAAACAATAATTGTAAGTAGCTAACAAAACAGAACAAAAATAAGCGACATAAATACTATACTACTCCCCCTTTCGAGGAGGGTCCTTCTGGACTATACCAAGCTTGTCTCGGAAGTACTCAAACTTCACTCGAGACAGAGGTTTAGTCAAGATATCAGCAATCTGATCCTCAGTGCTTATATACTCGAGCTTGATGGCTCCTCTCTGCACCATGTCTCGTATATAGAAGTAACGGATCTCAATGTGTTTTGACTTATCATGGAACACAGGATTTTCAGTCATCTTAATGCAGCTTTGATTATCACACATAATCACAGTGGGATCCATTTCTAAGTCAAAGATTCCAGATAAGAGTTTCCGAAGCCACACCGCTTCACAGCTGGCAGAGCAAGCAGCTATATATTCTGCTTCAGCGGTACTGAGGGCCACACTAGATTGTTTCTTGCTGAACCAGGAGATCATGGCAGATCCAAGACCATAACATCCACCTGAAGTACTTTTTCTGTCTGAGACACTACCTGCCCAATCAAAATCTGAGAAACCATGCAAGTTGAGTTCATTGTCTCCAAGATAGTAAAGGCCAAAGTCCACTGTACCTTTTAGGTACCTCATGATATGCTTTGCAGCTATAAGATGAACCTTTCTAGGTTCTACTTGAAACTGACTTAGGGTATTTACAGCAAAGCATATATCAGGCCTAGTATTTGTTAAGTACATCAATGATCCAATGATTTGTCTATATAGGGTTATGTCCACTAGTTCTGATGAATCATTAGCCAGCAGTTTTAGGTTGGAGTCCATGGGAGTGGCCATAGATTTACATTCCAACATATCAAATCTTTTGAGGATCTCCACAGTATACTTACCTTGATTTAGAAAGATCCCTTTTGGCTCTTGCCACACTTCTAGGCCTAAGAAGTAGTGCATTAATCCGAGATCTTTCATTTCGAATTCTGAAGAAAGCTTCTTCTTGCTTTCAATGATTTGTTTCTCATTTCCTGTTAGAAATAGATCATCTACATATAATAGCAATATAACAGGTTCATCATTCATTACTTTAAGATAGAGATTGGGGTCAGCTTTACTTTTGGTAAAGCCCATGCTTAATAAGAAACTGTCAATTCTTCCATACCAAGCTCTGGGAGCTTGCTTCAAACCATATAATGCCTTCTTCAGTTTGCATACATGGGTCCTTCCGTCTTTGACCTCAAAACCTTGAGGTTGTTCTATGTATACTTCTTCTTCAATTACACCATTCAGGAAGGCTGTCTTAACATCCATTTGATGCAATTTCCATTTCATCATGGATGCAAGTGCCATGATAGTTCTAATTGAAGTATACCTAGCGACAGGTGCAAATGTTTCTTCATAGTCAATTCCTTCCTTCTGAGAGAATCCTCTGGCAACAAATCTTGCCTTGTATTTTTCAATGCTACCATCTGCAGCATGTTTTATTTTGAAAATCCATTTGGAAGAAACCACACTTTTATCTTTGGGTTTGGGGACTATATCCCAAACATCATTTTTCATTATTGACTGATATTCTTCTGTCATTGCTTCTACCCATTCTTTCTTCTGAGCTGCCTCTTCATAGTTGGTAGGTAGTTGATCCACAAGATCACACATCAAGGCCATATAGTTGGACACTAGTTTTGGTTTCTTCCTTTCTCTAGTGGAGCCTTCGGGAGCACCATATCTTTCAGCTCCTTGAATAATATCTCTAGCCCATGCTGGTCTTCTTTTCCTAGATAATTCTGCTACAGGAGGTTCTTGTGGTTCCAGCATGTCATGATCCTCTGGTGTAACTTCTTTAGGGACATGAACAGTCTCTGAGATTTTGGGAGATGTATCTTCTTCATAAACTTCTTCAAGTTGACACTTTCTGGATTTCTTGAGAGCTGCTTCCTCATCAAAGGTTACATCTCTACTTATTTCTATATGATGGAAACCTGGTATGTATATTCTGAAGGCTTTGGAAGTTTCACAATAACCAACAAACATTCCCTTCTTACCTGAGGGATCCAACTTGGTTCTCTTTTCTTTTGGAATGTGGATGTACACAGGACACCCAAATATTTTAAGATGGCTTACTTCAGGCTTCTTACCTGTAAACACTTCTTCTGGAGTTTTGATTTCAAGAGCACTGTGAGATAATCTATTTTGCACATAAACTGCTGTCTTGGCTGCTTCAGCCCATAGATATATGTGAAGATCCTGGTCATGTATCATAGTCTTCACAGCTTCCATGATGGTTCTATTTTTCCTTTCTGCAACCCCATTTTGTTGGGGATTGTAGGGAGTGGTTAACTCTCTCTTGATTCCAGCTTCTTTACAAAATTCTTCAAACTCTTTTGAAGTATTTTCTCCACCATTGTCTGTCCTGAGAATCTTGATTTTCTTATCTGAGAGATTCTCTATTAAGGCCTTGAATTCTTTGAACTTTCCAAAGACTTCATTCTTACCTTTTAGAAAGTAAATCCAAGTTTTTCTTGAATGATCATCAATGAATGAAAGATAGTATTCAAAACCACTTAGAGAGGTGGTGGGCATTGGACCACATACATCTGAGTGTATTAACTCCAAGATACCCTTAGTCTTTGTTTCACTCTTCGGAAAGGGGTTCTTGACATTCTTGCCTTTCTTACATCCTTTACATGAGCCATCATGATCAACCTTTAAATCTGGTAGTCCTATGACCACCTTGCTTACATAAGGTAAGGCTTTGTAGTTGATGTGAGCTAGTCTTCTATGCCATAGCTCACTGGGGCTGGAAGTTTCATGAACAAGAGCAGCTTCCGGATAACCCTTGAGTTTATATAAACCTCCTTCCTCTTCACCAATAACAATTGCATCCTTAATGGTTTTGCCTTTGGACCACATTAACACTTGTCCATCAATGAAAGCAACTCTGTAGCCTTTCTTGTCCAAAGCTGAGATTGAAAGCAAATTCTTCTTCAATCCTGGAACATATAGAACTTCCTTCATCTTCATGGGAGTTCCAGAATCGAGTTTGTAGTTTGCTTCACCAATTCCCTTAATGGGATATTGATAGTCATCTCCTAGAGATACCTTTTGGGGAGAAGTCTTTTCTTCAAGTTTTGAGAGAGTCCTTTTCTGTCCTGTCATGTGCTTTGAAGCACCACTGTCAATAAGCCATGTACCTTCTTCAGGGGTTATGGATCCAGAGAGTGCGGAGAAGAGAACATATTCTTCTGCATCTTCTTCTGTATTTCTCCTTGTCCTTCTTTTGGAGAAGGTCCTTTCTTCTTCCTCCCTTTCATCTCTAGGCCTTTTATTGTGAGACCTTTCTTCCTCAACTTCTTCTTCTTCACTGTCATCTTCTGCAAGATGTGCTTGGTGTCTTTTGTAGTAAGAACCCTTCTTCTTTTGTAGAGGACAATATTTAGCAATGTGTCCTAATTTGTGGCAAGAATAGCACTGGAAGGAAGAGTAATCCCTTCTTTGAGTAGATCCTCTTTTCTTCTGAAATCTGTGAGGAGGATGAGACTCCTTGTGATTACCCTTCTTGGAGTAGGATTGACTCCTTCTTCTTTTGGTGTGTGTGGCCAAGGCTTGGTCATCTTCTTTGAGTAGGGCTTCTCTATTTGCAACCCTAGCCTCCTCTTGCACACAATC